>CP125974.1:28813184-29316685 GCA_030063025.1 Avena longiglumis
ATAAACAAACTTCAAAGCTTGGGTATAGTGATTCCTAATGCTTTGAGGATTTACCGTGTCCTCCAATCACTACCACCAAGTTAAAGAACTTTGTGATTAACTACAACATGCATAACATGAACAAGGCGTTGCGAACTCTTTGCCATGTTGAAATCTGCGAAGTGGAGATCAAGAAAGAGCACCAAGTGTTGTTGGTCAATAAGACCACCAAATTAAAGAAAGGCAAGTCTAGCGGAAGGGACACTTCAAGAAGGGTGGTAAGAAAGTTACCACACAAGCGAGAAGACCAAGGCTGGACAAGCACGATACTAAGTGCTTTTACTACAAGGGAGAAAGGTCCTTTGGGCGGAATTGCCCAAAGTACTTGGCGCATTTGAAGAGCGGCAACATCAGAAGAAAGGTATATCGATATACATGTTATTGATGTGTATCTCACTAGTACTCGTAGTAGTGCACAGGTATTTAATCTTGGTTAGGTTGATCATATTTGTAACTTCGAAGCAGGTGCTACGAATAAGCGGAAGCTAGCGAAGAACAAGGTGACGATGCGGCGTTGGAAGCGGATCAAAGGTTGATGTGATCGCGGTGGCCGCTACCTTCATCTACCATCGGGATTAGTTTTATACTTAAATAATTGTTATTTGGTGCTGCGTTGAGCATGAACATTATATCGGGATCTTGTTTATTCTTGAGGCGGTTACTTGTTTAAATCCGAGAATAATGGTTTTCGATTTATAAGAGTAATATGTTTTATGCACATGCACCTTTGATAGATGGTCTATTCTTGTTGAATCTCGATAGTGGAAATACACATTAATAACATTGAGGCTAAGCGTTTGAAATCGGCGATAACTTTCGACCTATATGTACTTTGTCGTCTTGGTCACATTGGAGTGAAGCGTATGAAGAAACTCCATTCGATGGACTTCTTGAATCACTTGATTTGAATCACTTGATATATCACGAAGCATGTCGATGGGTAAAATGACTAAGACTCCATTTTACGGTATGATGGGCGAGCTCACGGACTTATTGGAAATAATACATACCGATGTGTGTGGTCAATGAGTGTAGCATCGTGAGTGGTTATCGTTATGTTCTTACCTTCACGGATTACTTGAGTAGATATGGGTATATCTATTTCATGAAACATAAGTCCGAAACTTTCGAGAAGTTTAAGGAATTTCAAAGTGAGGTAGAGAATCAGCGTAACAAGAAGATTAAATTTTTATGTTCTGATCGTGGGTGAATATCTAAATTCTGAGTTTGGCGAGCATTTGAAGAAATCTGGAATACTTTCACAATTGACACGCAAGAACACCACAGCGTAATGGTGTGTCAAGCGTAATGTCGAACTCTCTTAGATATGGTTAGTTCTATGATGTCACTTACAGTTCGCTATCATTTTGGGGTTATGCATTAGAAAGCGACCACATTCACTTTAAGCAGGGCACCATCTAAATCCGTTGAAGCGACACCGTATGAATTATGTTTTGGGAAGAAACCTAGATTGTCGTTCCTTAAAGTTTGGGGATCTGAAGCCTATGTAAAGAAATTACAGTAGGACAAGCTTGAACCCAAAGCGGAAAAATCGTCTTCATAGGATACGAAGGAAACTATTGGGTATACCTTCTATCATAGATCCGAAGGCAAAATCTTCATTGCCAAGAATGGATCCTTTCTAGAAGAATTTCTCTCGAAGAAGTGGGAAGGAAAGTAGAACTTGGCGAGTTGTCGAACCTTCTCTCGAAGTGCAGTGGCGCAGCACGGAAGAAGTTCCTATGGTGCTGCACCAATTAGAGATGAAGCTAATGATGATGATCATGAAACTTGGTTGAAGTTGCTCTGAGCCTCGCAGGTCGAGAACTTCGTACCACTCCAGTTAGTATGATCCGTTATGAGTGTCATGTTGGTGGATAACACCGATGACCGAGACATATGAGGAAGCGATGATGAGCCAGATTCAATAAATGGCAAGAAACCATGAAATCCGAGATTGGATCCATGTACGAAAACCAAGTGTGGACTTTGGTGGACTTCGGATGGTAGGAGGCTGTCGAGAACAAATGGATTTTCAAGAAGAAAACAAATCTTGATGGTAATATTCTTTGTCTATAAAGCTCGACTTATCGCAAAAGGGTTTCGACAAATTCAAGGAGTTGACTACTATGAGACTTTCTCACCAGTAGCGAAGCTAAAGTCTGTGAGGATTATGTTAGCAATCGCTGCATATTATGATTATGAGATATGGCAGATGGATGTCAAAACAGCATTCCTACTATGAGATATGACATTGATGAAGAGTTGTATATGATGCAACCCAAAGGTTTTGTCGATCCTAAAGATGCTAACAAGGTATGCAAACTTCAACGGTCCATCTATGGATTGAAGCAAGCATCCCGAAGTTGGAATCAACGTTTTGATAAGGTGATCAAAAGTTTTGGTTTTATACAAACTTATGGAGAAGCTTGTATTTATAAGAAAGTGAGTGGGAGCTCTGTAGCATTCTTAATACTATATGTAGATGACATATTGTTGATTGGGAATGATGTAGACCTTCTTAATAGTGTCAAGGAATATTTGAATAATAGTTTTTCAATGAAGGATCTTGGCGAAGCAGCTTACATATTAGGCATAAAGATTTATAGAGATAGATCAAAGCATAATATCATTGTCACAAAGTACATATTTGGACAAAGTTCTAAAGAGGTTTGGAATGGAAGATAGCAAGAAAGGGTTCTTGCCCATGTTTCTAATATGACCTTGAGTAAAACTCAAAGTCAGACATCGGCGGAAGATAGAAAGGATGAGTAAGACTCCCTATGCCTCGGCCATAGGATCTCTAATGTATGCCATGCTATGTACTAGACCCGACATTGTATATATTTGTTAGTTTAACTAGCGAGATATCAAAGTGATCCGAGTGGATCATTGGACGTGATCAAAACATCCTTAAGTACTTGAGAAGAACTAAGGATATGGTTCTTTCTTATGGAGGTGATGAGCATTTCGTTGTTAATGGTTACCGATGCTAGTTGGAACACCGATCCGGATGATTATAAATCACAATCTGGATCGTATTTATTACGAATGGTGCGGCAGTTATATGGAGGTGCAAAAGCAAGCGTTGTGGCGAGATCTTCAAGCGAATCGGAATACATGGCTGCTTGAGGCTTCACAAGAAGCTATATGGATGAAAAGTTCATTCTGAGGCTGGGTGTGGTTCCTAGTCTTTTGGACCCAATGTCTATCTCTTTGTGATAACATGGGCGCCAAATCAATCTTGCAGAACCAAGGTCACACAAGATTTGAAGCACATCAAGCTCGTTTCCACGCTATTCGAGAACATATACAAGATGGGGATATAAAGATTTTGCAAAGTACACACAGATCTGAATGTGGCGGATCCGTTGACTAAACCTCTCCCAGGAAAAACATGACCACACCAAAGCGCCATGGGTGTTGGGTATATTACCATGTAATCTAGATTAGATGACTCTAGTGCAAGTGGGAGACTGTTGGAGATATGCCCTAGAGGCAATAATAAATGTAGTTATTATTATATCTTTGTGTTTATGATAAATGTTTACATTCATGCTATAATAGTATTAACAAGGAAACATTAATACTTGTGTGATTTGTAAACTTAAATTGAAAGTCCCTGGTATAGCCTCTATACATCACTAGCTTGTTGGTTGATAAATGATTGTGGTTTCCTTATCATGAACATTGAGATGTTATCAACAACAAGATCATATCGTTAGGAGAATGATATGGTGGACATACTCCTATAGATAAGCGTAGCATAAAGATCAAGTCATTTCAATAGTTCAATTGCTATATGCTTTCTGATACATAGTAACCTAATTCCTTCGACCATGAGATCATGCATATCACCTTTACCGGATGGATCCTTTGATGACATCAAACACCTCACCGTAACTGGGTGGCTATAAAGGTGGCATTGAGTGTTCGGAAAGTATTGGTTGAGACACATGGATCAAGAGTGGGATTTGTCCATCCATATGACGGATAGATATACTCTGGGCCCTCTCGGTGGAATGTCATCCAATTAGCTTGCAAGCATGTGGTAGCTCACAAGGGATCACATATCAGGAGCGAGAAAAGAGTACTTATCGATGCGAGGTTGAACTAGGTATGAGAGATAAGCGATCATAACCTCGAGATAAGTAAATATCGTGAGACAAATGGAAATTGGTATTGTATGTAAGTGGTTCATTCGATGTAAAGTAATCGTAGAAATATGTAGAGCCATATGAATTTCAGATTCCTCTATTGGTTATTATTGGAAATGTCTCGATCATGTCCGCATAATTCACGAAGTAGGGAGACACATAAGGATTGACGTTGTTTGAGTAGTTATGGTATGATGAGAAAGAGACCGAATGTTGTTGGTCTCGTATGGGATCCGGGATATCACAAGGAGATCCGGAATGGTGGGAGAATAAGATTCATATAAGGAAAGTCTCGTTTGAGTTGGGAATGATTAGGTGTTTTCATCGGGAATGTTCTAGAAGGTTCAGTTATCCGGCACTCGGGAGGGTACATGAATGTGTTATATCAAGTTGGTATGATTGCATCATGTACTAAGTGTCTTCGCTGTCCAAAATAAAGGGTTTATTCAAATCCTAGTTTGAAAAGTCAAGCAGCTAGTTTGAAAGTCAAGCGACAAGTTTTGGAAAGAGGAGGAGGTGGGAAACCGAGTTGGGGAGGTTCCCTCCTCCAATGGCCACCAAGCCGAGTTGGGGAGGACTCCTCCCTCCTTGGCCCCGGCCCCTCCACTATATAAGGAGGCGGGGCTCCCTCATGAACACACAAGTTCCTTCCCCAAACCCTATCTTGGGCGCCACCACCTCGGCATTGCCGCCGCCTCCTGGGGTTGCCTAGGCCGACTTGGGCTGCCCAAGCCAGCCTTGGCTCTAGAACCTCCTCCTTGGTGTGTCTAAACCCTAGATCGCAGGAGCTCTCTCATAATCCACCATACTCGCTCGGCTCAAGGCGAAGCCTCGAGATCTCCCTCTACTTAGGTACTGCCGTTGTCTTTGAGAATCGAGGAGAGTGCTACAACCTCACTTTCTTTGGAACAAGGGAGAGGAAGGTCTTCGTCAGTCCGAGCGTGTGACCATTGGGGGGAAGCTATTGGGAATCTTCGTTGGGAAGGATCGTCTACGCGATCTTGAGATCGGGAAGAGTACGACTACATCACCCACGAGAATCTGCTCTCGTTAAACACTTTGGAATCTTCGAGGGTGAGTTATTCCATCGACTCGTTGATACAATCTAGTAGATAGATCTTGGCTTGTTTGTTTGTATCCGATAGAAATTTTTTGTTTTCCATGCTACGAAACCCTACACCATGTAGTAGCTAGATGGCTATATCTCCTCCTTTGTGCTTTCATGTATAGATCTTGTGAGATCCGTTCATCATCAAGATCTAATCTATTTGTAATCATGCATGTTGTGTTTGCGAGGATCCGATGGATATTGAGATTATTATGTTGGTTTGATTAATGGTTTTACCTTTATGATTCTATCATGTTTGTGTTGTTTGTGATCTTGCATGCTCTCCGTTGTTAGTAGCTATCTTGGCCAAGTAGTTACTAGTGACTCCAAGAGGGGGTATTTATGCTCGATAGTGGGTTCATTCCTCTAGTTTCCAAGGGAAGTGACAATAATCTCTTCAGTTGTAGATGTGCTGTTGCTACTAGGGAGAAAACAATGGTCTCTTGTTCATGGAACATGTGGACTGTTTACCTTACACTTTTAAAAGCAGGTTATGCATTGCTTGCAATCTTGGAGGGTTCGGATGATAACTGAAGGTGGACTTCTAGTCATAGATGTAGTTGGATGGATCTATGTATCTTGTTGTATTGCCCAATCGAATCTCATAGGATCTTTCGACTAGTAATTGCATTGTTATGCCTCGCTCGATTCACATCAATTGCCACTGTAATTTGTTTACCCTTCATGCCATGTTGTTTATCTAAGGAGAGCACCTCTTGTGAACTATGGACCCCGGTCCAATCTTTACCATTGATACATCTTCCACTGTTACTTGTTTACTTGCTGCAAACCATTACCTTCCACACAAAACGTTTAATCCTATGTTACAGAAAATCGATGAGCTTGACAACCCCCACAGATTCGTTGGGGCAAAGTCTTGAGTTTGTGTTGTGCAGGTCTCCATGTTACTTACGCCTTTGTGTAGCGTTCCTTCCTCCACTTGGTTTCGCTAACCTCGGTTTCTTCTTGAGGAAACTTCTTCTTGTCTGCTTCATACCTCTTGGGTTTCCAGGCGTCCCATGACAAGTCTTGAGGCGCCATCAGGGTGATGTCTACGCTCTTCTATTCTTGTAGATAGTTGTTGGCCCTTCAAGTCACGAGAGGTTTGTAGAAATGATGCAAGTTTCCCTTAAGTGGATTACCAAGGTTTATCGAACTCGGGAGGAGGAGTTGTCAAATATTCCTTTCAAATAACCCTGCAATCAAGATACAAGAAGTCTCTTGTGTCCCCAACACACCCAATACACTTGTCAGGTGTATAGGTGCACTAGTTCCGAGAAGATAGAGTGAAATACAAGTAGTATGGATGATTATAAGTCAACGGTGCTAGAAAAGACTTTGATGGAGTGGAAGAGACTAAAGGCAATCTGAAATAAAGATGGTAGGAAGCAAACATGTAACAGATCTAGTTGCAAACTATGTTTTAATGCTTAGAAACAAGGCCTAGGGATCATACTTTCACTAGTGAACACTCTCATATAAATATCTTCTCTTCATGATACTACTCTGAACTACTTTCCGGTTGGACAACTCTAATCCACTGTAGGGATATAACAGCACACCTCAAAGTTCGCTTTGCCATCTAGATAACCGCACACTGTCACCTTGAGCGCTAGATGGTTCCGACAAACACCACAATTTCATAGAGACATCCAACTCCAATTATGAGGGACAAGCTGATTGCCACTATGCTATGTTTTCTGTATGTGAAACAAACAAACGTTTTTCAATGCATGTTATTCATGATCTTTGTTTGTAGCCTTTCATGTTGCATGCATAGTTACTTTGTCGTATTGTTAGAACTCCATCTTTCATGTACATGTTGAGAGTTCTTTGATCCTAGCTTTCAATGCTTGCAAATGGTTTAATCTCGGTTTTGATGGTGCATGTCACCTCAAAAATTATTCTTTTATCACTTACCTACTCGAGTACGAGCAGGAGTTAAGCTTGGGGATGTTGATACGTCGGAAACGTATCTATAATTTTTTATGTTCCATGCTTGTTTAGTATCTACTTTGTTATGTTTTGTCTACACTTTGAGGTATTTTTATATCTTTTCTGGAACTAACCTATTAACAAGTGGCCATAGTGCCAGTTGCCTGCTTTCTTCTGTTTTTGGTTCCAGAAAGGCAGAAAATCAATATTCTCAGAATTTGACAGGACAAAAGCCAAAGTCATTATTTTTCCCGGAGCAACATGGAACCACGAAGCAGAGCCGGAGGGGGGCCACTGTCAACACCCGAATTTTAAATCCCAGATGCCTGTTATGCCATACATCGCAATCTCAGGATTACCATTTTTGCGACACATAACAGATTTGATATCACAGTACATCATCAATTACAAACCATACATAAGATCTTACACAAATAAGGATCTCATGATCCAGTTCTTAATACAACTCAAGTAGCGGAATAACATAAAGATAACATAAGCGTAGGCGAAGCTCCATATTCGAGGTCATAGGCAATGCTGACGATGGGAGATGATCCTAGTTGTTGTAACCTTCCTGCGGTCTGTCATCCTGATACTCCTCTTCATAGTCTGGCCACGGGAATAGCCAGGGTGTAACACCCTCAGAATCGGACCTATGCAAATTTGGGCAAAATTCACCAAACCCGCATAGAAACGATTCAAAGGTGCCCACCAGGCACTTTCGTGCGGGTGGAAAACGAAGTAATAACATTACACAACAGTCCTCGATGGGACCCGCAGAACGGATATATATACGGCGACTCAAAGAGTCAAGAATACGGATATAATATACAAGATCCAAATCACCTTGAAAGCGGTGGGCGTCAGGCTACGGACAAGAAGCAAATGGGGCTAAGAGCCACGAAGAATAACCAATGGCGTCCATAACCCTGAGCCAAGCGGAAGGTAACCACCTTCTAACGTCGATCTCAAAACACCTTAAACAAAGGGTGCCGACAAAGGGCAAAGGAAAAGAGGAGCATCGATCTGAGGCGATGCAGCGAGCTAGAATTGGCGATCCTCGCCTACATAGGTATGGTGGGTGGCGGCGTGGCATGCACTAAACAACCTATAGAGACTCGATACAATGGCGGTTATCGAGAGAGGTAAGAATGACCTATCGGATCAACACGAAGCTAACACCAAACAAACCCATCACAGTGTTTCCCCTCGAGACCAATCGAGGAAGTCAACCGAGAACTCACGGTTGGCGGTTTTATTTATTCGATTATAGTTGCGGTACTTTACTAGTCGGTTTAGATATTCATCACGATAAAAAGTGATGGGCACTTTAATTAACCATTCCGTCATAGTTGCACAATTACTAATCGAATCTGAGATAGCATGAGATAACCCAAAACCCAGCGGTTGTTGGTACTTTTATTGACCATTCCGTTGTAGTTGCAATACTTACTAGTCGGTACAATGGTCGCAAGAGACAACTCAAACAAGCAATTGTGGGCGGTATTATTTAGCCATTCCGTTATAGTGAAGCTGATTACTAGTCATTATAAAGTCAAATTTATAGCAATAAACTTTAGTTATGCTTGTCTATGATCGAGATCTTGCTCCAAGTCGTCCATATCCATGGACACGGCTTTGAAAGTTTTACCGGCGGGGTGCACCAATAACAACACTCGATCAACCTCGGAAAAACCAAATCAAAACCAACGAGGCTTTCACATGAACAATCACGATTGAGAAATATTTAGAGGCCACCTTGGAGTCTACCATAGCAGTAAGCAAGCTCGAGACGGACTCAAGGTTTGGGTGGGCCAGTTGTGAGCAGGAACCAAAAGCTGGGCTTGTCGACACCGCAGGAATCGTGTCCAGATCCTAAACGATACAGTGTGCTCCTCGCACAATAAATACATAAGTAGCATGGCATAAGTACAGGATCGTAAATAAAACCTCAAACTAGTTTGTGGCCCCAAGAAATAAAATGAATCAAGCTCTCGGGGGTCCCATATACCTCCGGATGTGGATAGCGATAAATCAAGGAGCAGGTATCAAGTACTCGGGGTCTTACGGGACACAAGTGGGCGTTAGGAAACCAAATATTTTCTATCACCCGATGCCTACCTTATTTCAATTTTAGTTGTTAAACAGGAATTAAAGTGAGCGATAAGTAAAACTAGGGCCATCTCCAACATCAAGCATGCGGCAATACATCAACAAGCGTGGCATTTGACGACACGCAACAACACTTGAGCAGCGACTTCGACGCATAAGTCCAACTATCTTCAAACAACGGTAATAGGATGTGTCCAAGGCTATATATGGCCGCAAGGGATATCATAGATGCGAAACTAGAGCATCGCATAAACAGATAGCAAAGATCAGGGAGGGAATAAATCTGTAAAAGTAAGATAGGTAGAAAGGGAGATGCTCTTTGAAAACATTGCGGAAGGTTCAGCGAAGATCGGTGACTCACATCAACTCAACGGCCTTATCATGAAGAAGCAAATCACTAGAAGGAACACGGATGCAATATTTAATACTAAAGAAGATCGGCATGATGCATGTATGATGCATGGCATGGCAAAGGCGATGCAATTAGGTCATATTAAGCGGAACGGGGTCCCGACAATTAGTTAGGTGGTTCATGTTATTTAGAAACCCGCATTTTAAATGTTGTATTAACATGGCAAATAATAGCCTTAGGGTTCGCTACAAATTTAAATGAGGCCAATATAAGGCTAGATTTGCCCGCATATGGGCCCCATATTTAATTATTAGGTGATTGACATAAGGCCCCAAACCACATGATGCATGCGAGATGACAATTTAATATCGACAAGTTGTTATTACAATTATAAAATAGGGCTCGAGAAAAGGGTCACACTTTAGGGTTGGCAGATCTTGGGGTTCCGGGTTGAGTCGGTCTCGGGGCTCGGGGTTAAGAGCGTTCTCGGACTCAGGATCGTTCTCGGATATCGGGGGCGTTCTCGAGATAGAGTAGAACTTGGCGTCCCGAGGTCTTGATTCATGTCGATGATCAGGCGTTCGGGATGAAGTACTTGTCGAGTCTCGATGTTCGGGGTGAAGTACTCGGCGTCCGAAGATGATCTTATCGCATCCGCGATCGGAGTCGGAGTAGTCGGTCTTGTTGCTCCACGGCGGAGAGCTTGGCGTCGGTTCGGCGATCTTGGATCGGGAAGAAGCACTTGTCGCACGGGGTTCGCGTCCGTGTGACGATCTTGTCGTCCGTGAAGTAGAGCTTGCATCGATTCGTCGATCTTGTTGTTCCACGTTGACGATCTTGGGGTCCATCTGAGAGGCGGTCTTGGATCCGTGGCGGCATTCATCGAGCTCTAACCCGATTGTCGGTGGTCTTCACGTTGGCTTGATTGGTCTCGGATGAAAACATCTATCAGGGCCGTCTTGGACTCGGCACCTCGTGGATTCGGTCGGTACCAGCGGATGAGAAGCGGCGAAGCTTAGCCAGGAGTGGCGACAAGGGTAAGCCGCCGCCAGGCCCAGCGAGAGCCTTGCCGGGAAGCAGGGCCACACAGGGAGGTCGATGGCGGCTCATGAGCTCCAAGCAGCGGGCACCATGCGGCCAGAGAAGAAGGAGGCCAGCGAAGCAGGCGACAGGCGAGAGAAAAATTTGGAGGACGCGCCCAAGGTGAAGCAGTGTCAAGGGGAAGGCAGTGGCAGGGGAGAACAGCGAGGCGGTTGAGGTCGGCAGGCAGGAGGAGGAGGCGAGGCGGGCGCCCGCGGAGGAGCCGCCACGGCAGGAAACTCCGGTGGCGGTGCCAGAGGCGAGAAGAGGGCTTGAGGCGGCAGCGGCGGGCGAGCCAGCGGAGGCCAGGCGGCGGAGGGCGGCGAGACATGAGGGAGGCCTTGGCCTTGAGGCCATGGGCTCATGGTCAGGAGGAGTCAGGGGCCATGGCCTTGTGTGTGCGAGAGTTGGGGAGAGGAGCTCGAGGAGAGGCGGGAGGAGGCGGCAGTGTGAGCGGAGGGCTGGAGGATGCAGTGCGGGGAGGAGAGAAGGAGGCCGAGGGAGGCGGCGGGGAGCCGGCATGGGTCCCGGGAGGAGAGAGGAGAAGCCAAGCCAGGCTGAGCGTCGTGAGAAGGAAGAAGGAGAGGAGGGAGGAGGCCAGGGTGGGGTGGGAGTGGGACCAGGGGACAGGGGCCACAGGGGTGAGGAACGGTCGAGGCGTGGAGTGTGTTCTTTGCGTCGTCGTCTTGAGGTGTGGGGTGGGTGGTTGTGTGGCTGGTGTGGGGTGGGTTTAGAGAGAGAGGGAGGAGGGAGTGACGTGGCGGAGTGGGATTGGGTGGGGGAGAGAGGAGAGGTGAGGTGGAGGGAGGGCATTGGTTGGGGTGAGGTGGAGGCAAGGGGTGGGAGGTGGGAATAGGATTTGGGTGAAATTTGGATTGAATGGACCGATTCAATTGCAGGGTGGTCGTTCGGGTCTTCGGCCCGTTCATTGCCCACTAAAATAAATTAAATATTTTAATGTTTTAAGCAGGGCTTTTGCAAACCGATGCTAGACAAAATAAATAATCAGGACAAGCCCGGGTTTTGCGTTTGAATAAGGATGAGGCGTTTAGAAAACAAAATGGGTTTTCGCAAATAGTTTTGTACAATCAGATGCAAGATGATGACGATGCTCAAATTCAATGTGGCATGATGACATGGGCATGCGGTCATGATGATGCAATGCACAAAAACAACGCGATTTTCTAGTAGTGGTTTTGCGGGACGCCACAATTCGACACCACTAACCTTTGGATCTCGCCCTCGAGATCCGCCTCATGGTACCGGAAGGAAGGTCGGTGATCTGCATCTTCTCGCTTCGTGTAGATCCTCGCGACACCACTAACAAGAGGTCGTTGTCCGTGTTCGTCGAGAGAACACTCCGGGGACAAAAGGTCGAAGGCAGAGGTATCAAACGATAAGACCACCCCTAGCTCCGATGGAAGAGGGGAACCGATGCATTCTCGTCCACTTCAATGTACAAAAGCGAATAGAAGGGGTAGTCGGCATGGGGGCCAATCCATCACGCACCCAAACTATTACTCCGCACAATCAGTAGAAAAGAGTACAACCATTCTCGGAATCAGACTGAAGATCTCGACAAGCGAGGTTCGGAACAAAGGAGTGATGCGAAATCTGCATCGGATCTGGCGTAGAGGATGTCGTCGCGTCAGAAAACACCGGAAGGAACAAACAAGGAATAAAGAATGGTTCCACGGAAGACGGATTCCTCAGGCATCTTGAACACCGGATGATAGATCACCGTTAGCAAAGAAGGAAGCGAAACCCTAAAGGTATGACGGGAACCCAACCACGAGAATTTTCCTGGACTCTAAGAAAGAGAAGAGAGCGGATTCAAAAACACGCAGAGGTGAGAGGAGAGCAGCAGAGGGGTAAGGAGTAAAATCAGACCTAACCAGAACGATCCAACCGATTTTGCAAAAATAGTTTTGACACTCTACTTCGGCCGTTAGCTAGGTTATCCTCAATTTGGACTTGTGGAATATAGCGCTGAGCTCGATACCACTCTGTAACACCCTCGAGAATCGGACCTATGCAAATTTGGGCAAAATTCACCAAACCCGCATAGAAAGCGATTCAAAGGTACCACGAGCACTTTGATGCGGGTGGAAAGCGAAGTAATAACATTACACAACAGTCCTCGATGGGACCCACGAGCAGATATATATACGGTGACTCAAAGAGTCAAGAATACATATATAATATACAAAGATCCAAATCACCTTGAAAGCGGTAGGCGTCAGGCCTACGGACAAGAAGCAAATGGGGCTAAGAGCCTGAAGAATAACCAATGGCGTCCATAACCCTGCCGAGCCAAGCGGAAGGGTAACCACACTAACGACGTCGATCTCAAAACCTGCTTAAACAAAGGGTGCCGACAAAGGGCAAAGGAAAAGAGAGGCGTCGATCGAGGCGATGCAGCGAGGCTAGAATTGGTCCTCGCCTACATAGGTATGGTGGATCGGCGGCGGCATGCACTAAACAACCTATAGAGACTCGATACAAGCTGGCGGTTATCGGAGAGGGTAAGAATGACCTATCCGGATCCAACTGAAGCTAACACCAAACAAACCCATCCTGGTGTTTCCCCTCGAGACCAATCGAGAAGTCAACGAGAACTCACGCGGTTGGCGATTTTATTTATTGAGTTATAGTTGGTACTTTACTAGTCGGTTTAGATATTCATCGATAAAGTAGCGATGGGCACTTTTAGTTAACCATTCCGTCATAGTTGCAACAATTACTAATCGAATCTGAGATAGCATGAGATAACCCAAAACCCAGTTGTTGGTACTTTTATTCAGCCATTCCGTTGTAGTTGCAATACTTACTAGTCGGTACAATGGTATGGCGACAACTCAAACAAGCAATTGTGGGCAGTATTATTTAGCCATTCCGTTATAGTGAAGCTGATTACTAGTCATTATAAAGTCAAATTTATAGCAATAAACTTTAGTTATGCTTGTCTATGATCGAGAATCTTGTGCTCCAAGTCGTCCATATCCATGGACACGGCTTTGAAAGTTTACCGTAGGGTGCACCAATAGCAACACCGCTCGATCAACCTCGGAAAAACCAAATCAAAACCCAACGAGGCTTTCACGAACAATCACAGGATTGAAATATTTGAGGGCCACCTTGGAGTCTACCATACGAAGTAAGCAAGCTCGAGACGGACTCAAGGTTTGGGTGGAACGATTTGTGAGCATAGAACCCCAAAACTGGGCTTGTCGACACAGCGGAATCGTGTCCGATCCTAAGCGATGCAGTGTGCTCCACAATTTCGTAAATACATAAGTAGCATGGCATAAATGCAGGATCGTAAATAAAACCTCAAACTATTTTGTGGCCCCAAGAAATAAAATGAATCAAGCTCGCTCGGGGTCCCATATACCTCGAGATGTGGATAGCGATAAATCAAGAGCAAGTATCAAGTACTCGGGGTCTTCACGGGACACAAGTGGGCGTTGAAACCAAATATTTTCTATCACCCACCGATGCCTCTGCTTATTTCAATTTTAGTTGTTAAACAGGAATTAAAGTGAGCGATAAGTAAAACTAGGGCCATCTCAATATCAAGCATGCGGCAATACATCAACAAGCTGTGGCATTTGACGACCGCATAACAACTTGAGCAAGCGACTACGACGCAAGTCCAACTATCTTCAAACAACGGTAATAGGATGTGTCCAAGGCTATATATGGCCGCAAAGGGATATCATGGTGCGAAACTAGAGCATCGCAACACGGATAGCAAAGATCAACGGAGGAATAAATACTGTAAAAGTAAGATAGGTAGAAAGGGAGATGCTACTGAAAACATTGCGGAAGGTCAGCAGAAGATCGGTGAAGCTCACATCAACTCAACGACCTTATCAAGAAGCAAATCACTAGAAGGAACACGGATGCAATATTTAATACTAAAAGAAGATCGGCATGATGCATGTATGATGCATGGCATGGCAAAGAGGCGATGCAATTAGGTCATATTAAGCGGAAGGGGTCCGACAATTAGTTAGGTGGTTCATGTTATTTAGAAACCCCGCATTTTAAATGTTGTATTAACATGGCAAATAATAGCACGGTTACTACACAAATTTAAATGAGGCCAATATAAGGCTAGATTTGCGCATATGGGCCCCATATTTAATTATTAGGTGATTCGCATAAGGCCCCAAACCACATGATATGCATGCGAATGACAATTTAATATCGACAAGTTGTTATTACAATTATAAAATAGGGCTCGAGAAAGGGGTCACACTTTAGGGTTCGAGATCTTGGGGTTCAGGTTCGAGTCTCGAGGCTCGAGGTTCGACGGAAACGTTCTCGGACTCCGGGATCGTTCTCGGATATCGGGGGACGTTCTCAGATAACGGGGTAGAACTTGGCGTCCCGAGGTCTTCGGTTCATGTCGTGATGCAGGCGGGATGAAGTACTTGTCTTCGTGTCTCGATGTTCGGTGAAGTACTCGGCGTCCATGAGATGATCTTATCGCATCCGCGATCAGGTCGAAGTCGGTCTTGTTGCTCCACGGCGGAGAGCTTGGCGTCCCGGTTCTCGACGATCTTGGATCGGGGAAGAAGCACTTGTCGCACCGGGGTTCGTGTCCGTGTGACGATCTTGTCGTACCGTGAAGTAGAGCTTGCATCGATTCGTCGATCTTGTTGTTCCACGTTGTAACACCCTCAGAATCGGACCTATGCAAGTTTGAGCAAAATTCGCCAAACCCGCATAGAAACGATTCAAAGGTGCCCCGAGCACTTTAAATGCGGGTGGAAAGCGAAGTAATAACATTACAGCAGTCCTCGATGGGACCTGAGCAGATATATATATAATGACTCAAGAGTCAAGAATACAGATATATTATACAAAGATCCAAATCACCTTGAAAAGCGGTAGGCGTCCGAGGCTACGGACAAGATGCAAATGGGGCTAAGAGCCTGAAGAATAACCAATGGCGTCCATAACCACTGCCCAAGCGGAAGGGTAACCACGCTATGGTCGATCTCAAACCTTAAACAAAAGGGGTGCGACAAAGGGCAAAGGAAAAAGAAGGGCGTCGATCTTTGAGGCGAGTGCAGCGAGGCTAGAATTGGCGGTCCTCGCCTACATAGGTATGGTGGTGGCGTGGCAGATGCACTAAACAACCTATAGAGACTTAATACATGGCGGTGATCGAGAGAGGGGTGAGAATGACCTATCCGGATCCAACGAAGCTAACACCAAACAAACCCATCACAGTGTTTCCCCTCGAGACCAAGCGAGGAAGTCAACCGAGAACTCACAGTTGGCGTTTACTTATTCAGTTGTTGTTGAAGCAATTACTAGTCAGGTTTAAATAATCGTCCTGATAAGTAAGCAGTGGGCACTTTCAGTTAATCATTCCATTGTAGTTGCAACAATTACTAATCAGATATGAATAGCGTGAGATTTCCCATAAAACCCAGCAGTTGTTGGTACTTTTATTCAGTCATTTCGTTGTAGTTGCAAGATTTACTAGTCAGGTACAACTGTCGCAAGCGACAACCAACAAGCAATTGTGGGCAGTATTAATTAGCCATTCCATTATAGTGAAGCTGATTACTAGTCATTATAAGTCAAATTTATAGCAAATAAACTTTAGTTATGCTTGTCTATGATCGAGATACTGTGCTCCAAGTCGTCCATATCCATGGACACGGCTTTGGAAAGTTTTACCGGCGGGGTGCACCAATAGCAACACACGCTCGATCAACCTCGGAAAAACCAAATCAAAACCCAACGAGGCTTTCACGTGAACAATTAGAGATTGAAATATTTGAGGCCACCCCTTAAGTAGAATCATGAGATAAGCAAGCTCGAGGCGGCCTCAAGGTTATGGGGACGGTTTGTGAGCATTAGGAACCCGAAAGTGTGGCTGGGCTTGTCGACACATGAATCGTGCCATAATCCTAAGCAGTGTACTCCTCGCACAATCGTAAATAAAGCGTAAAGCATGGCATAAGAAATGCAGGATCGTAAATAAAACCTCAAACTAGTTTGTGGCCCCAAGAAATAAGAGAATCAAGCTCGCTCGGGGGTCCCATATACCTCCGGATGTGGATAGCGCCAGAAAATCAAGGAACAGGTATCAAGTACTCGGGGTCTTCACGGGACACAAGTGGGCGTTCGGAAACCAAATATATCACCCAGATGCCTCCTTATTTCAATTTTAGTTGTTAAACAGAAATTAAAGTGAGCAATAAGTAAAACTAGAGTCATCTCAACATCAACATGCGGCAATACATCGACAACGGTGGCATATGACGACACACACATCGAGCACTTGAGCACTACGCATGCAAGTCCAACTATCTACCAAACAACAGGTAATAGGATGTGTCCAAGGCAATATAGGGCTGCACGGAAAATATCGCGGGTACGGAAACTAAAGCATCGCAACACAGATAGCAATAGATCAACAGGAGGGAATAAAACACTATAAAAGTAAGATAGGTAGAAAGGGGGAGATGCTCTTTGAAAACATTGTTGAAGGTTCAAGCGAAGATCGGTGACTCCCATCAACTCAACGGCCTTATCCGAAGAAGCAAAACACTAGAAGAAACACGGATGCACTATTTAATACAACGGCGGAAGATCGGCATGATGCATGTTTGATGCATGGCATGGCAGGTGCGATGCAATTAGGCGATTAAGCGGAACGGGGTCCCGACAATTAGTTAGGTGGTTCATGTTGTTTAGAAACCCCATAATTTAAATGTTGTTTAGCAATGCAATGTGGAACGGTTCTACACATGTTTAAATGAGGCCAATATAAAACTAGATTTGCCCGCATATGGGCCCCATATTTAATTATTCGGTGAATCGACATAGGGCCCCCAAACCAATGCTATGCATGCGGGAATGACAATTTAATATGCAATCAAGTTGTTATTATGCATTTATAAAATAGGGTATCGAGGGAAAAGGGTCACACATTTAGGGTTCTGATCTTGTTAGGGTTCGGTTGGGTCGAGTTCACGGTTTAGGGTTCGGGAGTTGACGGATCGTTCGCTCGGGGTTAGGGTCTTGCGCATCCGGGGTCTCGGTGTCCGGGTGAAGCACTCGGCGTCCTCGAGGAGTCCTTGTCGCCCATGTGTCCTTCGGGTTCTATGTCGATGATCTTGTCGTCGAGAAGAACTTCTTCGGTCCCACGGGTCGATCTTGCCGTTCGCGAGGTCTTGGCGGTCCGCTCCGGATTAGTGAGGAGATCATGGCGTCGGTGGTCGATCTGTCGGTTCCACGGTGTTAGTTCGATTAATGGACTTCCGGGGATTAAATCGCTCCGCTTGGGGGCGGTCTTGAGGTCGATGGAGTACTTGAATAGTGACACCGAGTTCGATAGGGCCTTGGGATAATCTTGAACCCGATGGTTTCTAGTGTCGCCTTTTGGCTCCATCTTGGCGTTGGCCCCGGAAGATTTGCGGTTTGCCGTCTCCTTACCCAATGATTAGTACCAACTTGGTACTACAAAACGTCTGCAGTTGGAGGCGGATGGCCGCGTCGTCGGTGTGGGTCCCACGGGAGGTGGGTCGGCGGGGCCATCTGCCGCCGAGCGTGGGTGGTGGCCGCGGGCCTTGGCGAGGAGGAGTCAGCGGCAGCCGACGGAGAGGTCGGGAGGGCAGAGGCGGCCTTGGGCCCCAGCGGCGGTGGCTCTGGCGACGGAGCCGATGGCGTGAGGGCGGAGGCGAGGTGGGGAGCCCTGGTGGCGGCAGGAGGCGGGATGAAGCACGGAGGCGGGTAGCCAGGCGTCTGAGGCGGCGGCGGTCGTCGGCCGGAGGGCCTTGGCAACAGCTGTTGGGAACGAGAAATGGCCAGGGCTTCGAGGTCAGCCAAAGCAAGGGCAGCGGACTTGAGGTGGGCGGCGGCGTGGTGTGGTCAAGCGGCAGGAAGGGCAGGCGGGGAGGCGGCGGGCTGAGCGAGCTTCGAAGCGAGGTGGGCGCTGGCCAGCCGAGCGGAGGCCGGAGAGCCATGGAGCGGCGGAAGCTCCAGCAGGCTTGAGAAGAAGGGAGGGTCGGCAGGGCAGCAGGCGAAGTGGAAGGCAGCTTGGGCGGCGAGCGTGTGAGGCCAGCGAAGGGCGGTGAAGCAGCGATGGGGAGGCGGGGTCGTCGGAGGTGGAAGGGGCGCTGGCATGCCAAGGGATGGGGAGGTTTGTCGCGTGGGGAGGGTGGGCGCCAGGTTGAGGCAGGGGAGGCGGGCCCATGGTGAGGATGGGAGGGAGGCGGGGCTGGCGGTGTGAACGCAAAGAGGGGCTGGGGTGGGGCCCGCGCGGTGAGCTGGAGGGTGCTGGCTCGGTGTGGGGCTGGTTGTGGGGAGTGGGGTGAGAGAGAGAGGGGTTTGGGGTGATGTGGGTTGGGTAGGCCATGTGGGCTAGGGAGTGGTGGTGGGTTTGGGAGGTGAGGTGGCCTTGAGATAAGTGGGGTGAGGTGGAGGGGTAGGTTGGGTAGGGTCTTAGGTGGCTTTAGATTTTAGAGGGGCTGGTTGGGGTGGACCGATTATTATGTTCTGGGGGTGGTCGTTCGGGTCGGTCTGGCCCGTTCGACTGCCCCCACTAAAAATATTATAAATTTTATTTGTTTTAAACGGGTCGTTGGCAAACCGATGGGCCAAAACAAAATATTCGGGGACCCGGTTTGATGTTTGAAAATAAAGAGGGCGTTGAGAAAACAACAGGGCTTTGCAAACAGAGTGTTGGGCAAACAATGCATGATGACGATGCAATGCACAAATTCAACGCGATTTTCTAGTAGTGGTTTTGCGGGATGCCACAATTCGACACCACTAACAATGGATCTCGCCCTCGAGATCCGCCTCATGGTACCGGAAGGAAAGTCGACGGTCTGATCCTTCGCGTTTCGTGTAGATCCTCGCGACACCACTAACGAGGGTTCCTTCTTCATCTTGAAAACGGCGACACCACCAACAAATGGTCGTTGCTCCACGTCGAGACACTCAGAAGCAGAGGACCTAAGATAGAGGCATCAACAAATAAGCCACCTCTAACTTCCGTTAGAAGAGGGAAAAGTTACATCGATCCACGATTCGATGCAGGCGAATGATGAGAGTCGGGTAGGGTGATCGGTCCATCCCGGACCCAACTATCAACTCTATACATGGGTAGGAGAATCGCAACTCAACTCTCGAGATTTAGGTGAAGATCTTCATAGGTGGTATCCGAGAACAAAGGGATCTTGCCGCGAAATCGTATGAAAGACTCACGATTAGTTTCGCGATGGTTCCGTTGGCATGAACAACACGTGCTCAAGGTCGACTCAACTTCACCAAAGCTCGTCCTTCTCATATGTTTTTCAACGACCTTTGGTATCCGCAAGGAACACATATGGATAGAGCTCAAGAACAAAAGATCGGATGTAGGGCTGAGACAAGTTGCGATTGATGATCGTAGCACCTCCGTGACAAAAGGGGAAAGCGAAACCACGAAGGTGCACGGAAACCCAACCACGAAATCCTGGACTCGACGAGAGAGATGAGAGCGGATTCAAAACGCGTAGAGGTGAGAGTAGAATAGCAGAGGGGCAAGGAGTAAAACCAGACCTAGTCAGAACTATCCAACCGATTTTGCAAAATAGTTTTGACACTCTACTTCGGCCGTTAACTAGGTTATCCTGATTTGGACTTGTGGGGTATCATAGCCGAGCTCGATACCACTCAGAACACCCTCAGAATCGCACCTATGCAAGTTTGAGCAAAATTCCAAACCCGCATAGAAACGATTCAAAGGTGCCCACCAGCACTTTAAATGCGGGTGGAAAACGAAGTAATAACATTACACAACAGTCCTCGATGGGACCCATGTAATATATATATATGACTCAAGGAGTCAAGAATACAGATATATTATACAAAGATCCAAATCACCTTGAAAGCGGTAGGCGTCCGGCTACGGACAAGATGCAAATGGGGCTAAGAGCCTGAAGAATAACCAATGGCGTCCATAACCCTGAGCCAAGCGGAAGGGTAACCACGCTAACGTCGATCTCAAACCTGCTTAAACAAAGGGGTGCCGACAAAGGGCAAAGGAAAAAGAAGGGCGTCAAGATCGAGGCCAAGACAGCGAGGCTAGAATTCGGGTCCTCGCCTACATAGGTATGGTGGATCGAGCGGCCTGGCAAAGATGCACTAAACAACCTATAGAGACTTAATACAATGGCGGTGATCGAGAGGGTGAGAATGACCTATCCGGATCCAACACAAGCTAACACCAAACAAACCCATCTGGTGTTTCCCCTCGAGACCAAACGAGGAAGTCAACCGAGGAACTCACAGTTGGCGTTTACTTATTCGATTGTTGTTGAAGCAATTACTAGTCGTTTAAATAATCGTCACGATAAGTAAGCGATGGGCACTTTCATTAATCATTCCATTGTAGTTGCAATTACTAATCGAGATATGAATAGCGTGAGATTTCCCAAAACCCAAAGTTGTTGGTACTTTTATTCACCATTTCGTTGTAGTTGCAAGATTTACTAGTCAGTACAATCGTGCATGGCGACAACCAACAAGCAATTGTGGGAAGTATTAATTAGCCATTCCATTATAGTGAAGCTGATTACTAGTCATTCTAAGTCAAATTTATAGCAAATAAACTTTAGTTATGCTTGTCTATGATCGAGATATCAGCTCCAAGTCGTCCATATCCATGGACACGGCTTTGAAAGTTTTACCGGCCGGGTGCACCAATAGCAACACACGCCGATCAACCTCGGAAAAACCAAATCAAAACCCAACGAGGCTTTCACTGAACAATTACAGTTGAGAAATATTTGAGGCCACCCTTAAGTAGAATCCATAGCGAGTAAGCAAGCTCGAGACGGCCTCAAGGTTATGGGGACGTGTGAACGCGGGAACCCGAAAGTGTGGCTGGGCTTGTCGACACCGCGGAATCGTGCCATAATCCTAAACAGTACAGTGTGCTCCTCGCACAATCGTAAATAAAGCAGTAAAGCATGGCATAAGTACAGGATCGTAAATAAAACCTCAAACTAGTTTGTGGCCCCAAGAAATAAGACTGAATCAAGCTCTGGCTCAGGGGGGTCCCATATACCTCCCGGATGTGGATAGCGCGCAAAAATCAAGGAACAGGTATCAAGTACTCGGGGTCTTACGGGACACAAGTGGGCGTTCGGAAACCAAATATTTTCTATCACCCACCGATGCCTCTGCTTATTTCAATTTTAGTTGTTAAACAGAAATTAAAGTGAGCAATAAGTAAAACTAGAGTCATCTCCAACATCAGCATGCGGCAATACATCAGCAACGGTGGCATATGACGACACACATCAGCACTTGAGCAAGCACTACGCCGCGCAAGTCCAACTATCTACCAAACAACAGGTAATAGGATGTGTCCAAGGCAATATAGGGCTGCACGGAAAATATCACGGGTACGGAAACTAAAGCATCGCAACACAGATAGCAATAGATCAACAGGAGGGAATAAAACACTATAAAAGTAAGATAGGTAGAAAGGGGGAGATGCTCGCCTGAAAACATTGTTGAAGGTTCAAACGAAGATCGGGGCGAAGCTCCCATCAACTCAACGGCCTTATCCGCGAAGAAGCAAAACACTAGAAGAAACACCAGATGCACTATTTAATACAACGGCAGAAGATCGGCATGATGCATGTTTGATGCATGGCATGGCAAGGTGCGATGCAATTAGGTCATTAAGCGGACGGGTCCCGACAATTAGTTAGGTGGTTCATGTTGTTTAGAAACCCCAATTTAAATGTTGTTTAGCAATATGGTGGAACCGGTTCGCTACACATGTTTAAATGAGGCCAATATAAGGCTAGATTTGCGCATATGGGCCCCATATTTAATTATTCGGTGAATCATAGGGCCCCAAACCAATGCTATGCATGGGAATGACAATTTAATATGCAATCAAGTTGTTATTATGCATTTATAAAATAGGGTATCGAGGGAAAAGGGTCACACATTTAGGGTTCGACGATCTTGTTAGGGTTCCGGGGTTCGGGGTCGGGGTTCGACGGGTTTGGGGTTCGGGGTTCGACGGATGCGTTCTCGGCTCCGGGGTTAGGGTCTTGGCGCATCCGGGGTCTCGGTGAAGCTTCGGCGTCCTCGAGGGAGTCCTTGTCGCCCATGTGTCCTTGGGTTCTATGTCGATGATCTTGTCGCCGAGAAGAACTTGCCGGGTCCCACGGGTCGATCTTGCCGCTGCGAGGGTCTTGGCGGTCCGCGCTTGATTCCGTGAGGAGATCATGGCGTCGGTGAGGTCGATCTGTCCGGTTCCACGGTGTTAGTTGTCGGTGTCGGACTTGGCGCGTCAGGATTCGTCCGCCCGCTTGTGGACGGTCTTGAGGTCGATGGAGTACTTGAATAGCGACACCGAAGTTCGATAGGGCTCGGGATAATCTTCAACCTCGATGGTTTCTAGTGTCGCCTTTTTGGCTCCATCTTGGCGTTGCCCCGAAGATTCTTGTTTGCGTCTCCCAACAGATTAGTACCAACTTGGTACTACAGCGAACTGCGGTTGGAGGCGGATGGCAGGTCGTCGGTGGGTCCCACGGGAGGTGGGTCAAAGGGGCCATCTGCTGCTGCCGGGTGGTGGCGCGGGCCTTGGCGAGAGGGGCGTGGCGGCGCGGAGAGGTCGCGGGAGGGCACGAAGGCCTTGGCCTCAGCGGGGAGGCTATCGGCGACGAGCCGATGGGTGAGGCGGAGGCGTAGGGGGCCGGGTGAGCAGGCGGCGAGGCGGTGAAGCCTTCACGAGGCGCGCCGGAGGCGGACGTCTGAAGAGGCGGTCGGAGGACGCCGCGCCGACGGCACGCGGTTTGGGGGGGAACGAGCCGGGCGCTGAGGGGTCGAGGTCAGCCGACGGGACGGGCGGACTTGAGGTGGGCGGCGGCGTGGTGTGGTGTGGGCGAGCGGGAGGGGCGGAGGCTGAGGAGGCGGAGGCGGGCGGAGCGGCGGAGGGAGGCGGCCAGCGCTGGGAGAGCGGAGGCGAGGCCGGAGGAGGAGCTCAGGGCGAGCTGGAGAAGAAGGGGGAGGTCAGCGGGCGAAGCGGTGGAGGCGGTGGCGGAGGGCAGCGGGCGAGCGAGGAGGAGGACGGTGAACGGCGGTGGGGAGGCGGGGTCGTCGGGAGGTGGAAGGGGCAGGGCGCCTGGCGCGGCGCGGGGATGGGGAGGTTTGTCGCGTGGGGAGGGTGGGCGCCAGGTTGAGGCAGGGGACAGCGGGGCCCATGAGGGATGGACCGAGGAGGCGGGGTGTGTGAACGCAGAGAGGGGCTGGGGTGGGGCCCGCGCGGTGAGCTGGAGGGTGCTGGCTCGGTGTGGGGCTGGTTGTGGGGAGTGGGGTGAGAGAGAGAGGGGTTTGGGGTGATGTGGGTTGGGTAGGCCATGTGGCAGCTAGGGAGTGGTGGTGGGTTTTGGGGAGGGTGAGGTGGCGCAGCGAGATAGGCCGGGGTGAGGTGGAGGGGTAGGTTGGGTAGGGTCTTAGGTGGCTTTAGATTTTAGAGGGGCTGGTTGGGGTGGACCGATTATTATGTTCTGGGGGTGGTCGTTCGGGTCGGTCTGGCCCGTTCGACTGCCCCCACTAAAAATATTATAAATTTTATTTGTTTTAAACGGGTCGTTGGCAAACCGATAGCGGCCAAAACAAAATATTCCGGGGACCCGGTTTTGATGTTTGAAAATAAAGAGGGGCGTTTAGAAAACAACACGGGCTTTGCAAACATAGTTTTAGCAAACAATGCATGATGATGACGATGCAATGCACAAATTCAACGCGATTTTCTAGTAGTGGTTTTGCGGGATGCCACACACGTTGACGATCTTGGGGTCCAAATACAGAGGAGGCGGTCTTCGGATCCGTGACGGCATTCATCGAGCTCTAACTTCGATTGTCGGTGGTGGTCTTACGTTGGCTTCAGTGGTCTCCGGATGAAAACATCTATCGGGGCCGTCTTCGGACTCGGCACCTCGTGGATTCGGTCGGTACCCGCGGATGAGGGCAGAGGCGAGCTTGGCCACAGGAGTAGGCGACAAGGGTAAGCCACGCCAGCAGGGCCCAGCGCCTGCAGGCCTTGGCCGAAACGGGCCACACAGAGGTCGATGGCGGCAGAGCTCAAGCAGCGGGCACCATCGGCCAGAGAAGAAGGAGGCCGACGCGAAACGGGCGACCGGCAGGGGGAAAGGCTGGAGGACGCGGCCCAAGGTGAAGCGGTGTCAAGGGGAAGACGCGGTGGCCAGGGGAGAACGGCGGAGGCGGTTGAGGTCCGGCGGCAGACGGGGAGGAGGAGACGGGCGCCGTGACGCGAGGCACGCCGGCGCGACGGGACTCGGTGGCGGCGGCCGAGGAGACAGAGAGGGGCTGGCGGCGAGCGGCCGGGCGAGGCCAGCGTGGAGGCGGCCTGGGCCTGAGGAGGCGATGGAGACAACGGGAGCCTTGGGAGCGAAGGCTCATGGTGAGGGTCAGGGACGGCAGGCCTTGGGCGGGGCGAGGTTGGGGAGAGGGAGCTCGAGGGGAGGGCCAGGAGGCTGGAGGGCCTGGAGGATGTAGGTGCGGGGAGGAGAGAAGGAGGCGAGGCGAGGAGGCAAGGGCATGTGGGTCGCCGGAGGGGAGAGAGGGAGAAGCTGGCCAGGCTAGCGTCGTGAGCAGAAGAGAGGAAGAAGGGAGAGAGGAAGGGAGGAGGCCGCGGGGTGGGGTCGGGCAGGTGGGACCAGGGGACAGGGGCCACACGGGGTGAGGAACAGGTCGGCGGCATGAGTGTGTTTGCTTGCAAGGCAGCGTGGTGTGGGGGTGGGTGGTTGTGTGGCTGGTGTGGGGTGGGTTTAGAGAGAGAGGGAGGAGGGAGTGACGTGGCGGATTGGGATTGGGTGGGGGAGAGAGGAGAGGTGAGGTGGAGGGAGGGCATTGGTTGGGGTGAGGTGGAGGCAAGGGGTGGGAGGTGGGAATAGGATTTAGGTGGGGCTGGATTGAATGGACCGATTCAATTCTGGGGTGGTCGTTCGGGTCTATTCGGCCCGTTCGACTGCCCCACTAAAATAAATTAAATATTTTTAATGTTTTAAACGGGGCTTTTGCAAACCGATGCTAGACAAAATAAATAATCCGGACAAGCCCGGGTTTTGCGTTTGAATAAGGATGAGGCGTTTAGAAAACAAAATAGGGTTTTCTGCAAATAGTTTTGTACAATCAGATGCAAGATGATGACGATGCTCAAATGCAATGTGGCATGATGACATGAGCATGCGGTCATGATGATGCAATGCACAAAAACAACGCGATTTTCTAGTAGTGGTTTTGCGGGACGCCACACAGGGACAAGGCCATGAGTACTCTTTAAGTACTAGCAAACTAATACTAACAAGTTAAGGGGGGTTTTGTAGTAGGATACCAAGCTCTAGGGTTGTTTTGCAAAAAGCCAGATTTACCTCTACTAAGTTCAGAAGCAAAGAAAACTAGTTGAAAGTTTTATAACACCTAAGTGGAAACTTGAATTTCATATAACAACTCTGTTGTGGTCAAGTCAAAGTCACAAATCATTTCACAGGTTGTTTTGAAAACATCTGACGGGGGAACATTATGGCCACTCCAACTGTCCATAACTGCGGACGCGGCTATTCAAATAGTTTGACACTCTGCAGAGATTGTACACTTTCACCACAACATTCGATGCATCCGTCAGGAACAATCCTGAATTCACCATACTCAGTATGCCGATAATCAATCCTAACCTTTCAATTACACGCCCTAGTATAGGCACCTCTCTAGTGAGTTTGGCCTCCCAACTAAGACCAACTATCATCTTGGGTACTGCACAGGTGGACAATCTTCACAAGGTAGCCTCAGCTTAGACCTTGGCTGCAAGGGAACCCATACTAAGGTATATAAATTTCCAGTCAAGCCCTACCCAATTTTCGGGTATTATGGTGTACGGTAAAATTGGAATGGTATCGCATCCAAACAACCATCAGTTTTATAAAGGGCTAAGGCTCATTCCTCAACATTTTCATCATTAAAATCATCTGGTGTTCAAGAACACATGTCAAAATATTTCAGTAGAATGACTCATCATTCTAAGGTTTTCATAACCATTTTCACCAAGTATTCCCATCTAAAGTTGATCAAGTTTTATGCTTAGCACTAGCATCTATAAGTGGGGGTAAATACTAATGGTGAGTAATAAACAAGTGTATCTTATCTAAGTAAATCTCATGCCTCAGGATGACATTAATATTATCTAACTTAGGCCAAGTTTTATGGTCTTTATGCTACCTTCAATTATCTTTCTAGAATCTACAAGTTACTAAGTAAACTTTTGATAGAAAGCTTTTAATAAAGAAAATAAAATACTAAGCTTGCAAGTAAAACTAGGATGGTGGGTCAAGTGGGTATAATCACATATTTTAAGGCATATAGCTGGCATAGTAACAAGCAAGTAGTAGCTTGCATAAGTAGGGTATCTTGCAAGTTTTAGCTTGCATAATTGCAAGTACAAGCTTGCCTTGTGCAGAGCAGTGGTTGAAGTTCTCCTTGGCTTCTTCCTCATAGTATCCTCCTTCCTCCTCGTATCCTTGGTCGGTACTAGCGTCTATAAATAAATACGAGGTACACAATCACCAAACCATGCTTAACTATTTATAATCATCACACAAAGGTTCACACTAGATGATCTATCATCATCCCTATCATTACAAGATTAATGCACTTGTCTTATTCATTTTAATTTGAGAAAAGTAATTTCTACTCATTGAAAAACTACTTAAGATTTAATATTCTCCAACTCAAACATGGGATCATGTTGACACATGTCATCACCACATATTTCATTATATGGGAATGTGATTTAAAGTGGTGTCACAATTTAATAAGGTTTAACCTTTTTATTTTAATTAAATAAAATGACTAGAAATGCCTATGTGGCATTCTTTTATTACTTGAACATTATTTCTGCAAGTAAACCCATATGTTTTTATATATTCGGAAAGGTATGATCAAATGTGATTTTTGAGAGTTGGAATCAACTGAAAATCTCTTATGGTTGAATTTTGAAAAATGTTTGAATGCAAAAAAGATTTTTCCTTGTTATTTTTACCATGGTTGATCTGTAAGTCCAAATGGTTTGAATCCAACGGGCTTGGATTAAGCATTTCAGTACCTTTCTAACAAAATTAGTTTCATGCATTTTGGTTCAGTGAATCGAGCTGGGTTGATTTCTGAATCTATGTATAGAACTATGTTTGAAATTAAATGAATAAAACTAAATTTGAATTGTTGGGTCGCGCGGGACGGTTAACTGGGCCGGCCAACTAAGCACAGCGCATGCGCGGGCTGGTTAAGTGGCTGTCCCCACGCGTCAGTGAGACGGTGAGGGGCGAAGCGGTACGGGGCAATGTGGACCGTGGGATCTAGTTCTAATCGAACAGCTCTGGTTCATCGTGCACGTCGGGGAGCGCCGGTGAGACAGAACCATAGCGCGGCAGGTGGGGGTCGTGGGAGGCTCACCGGGGCTTAGGCGAGGGTCGGCGATGGCGGTTCTCCTGGTACCGGCAGCTTCTCCTAGGGCGGCTCCAATCGACGGCTCCCTTCTCCTCCAGAAGCGGCGGGCTCCGACCAAATTCTGGCGATGCGCTGCTCGCCTTGCTCCGGGAGTGAGGTGGGGTGGTTCTGAGGGAGAGGGGAGTGAACTGGTGTGAAGAAAACGAGCAGTGGACACCTCTATTTATAGTGGCTGAAGGGGATCGACGGGCACAGACTGAGCTTGTCGTTGTCGACGGCACAGAGTGCTACTGGCATGGGCGACGACAGGGGCGGTGATGTGCTCCCTGGCGAAGCTCAACAGCATGGTGGCCAGGTTTGGGGCGGTGCTTATCGGTCGGAACGCATCGATGCTCTGGGCGGGCTCGACGGGAATTTTAATGGCGCACAACATGCGTGGTCCGCGTGGCGGCGAACGGGCATGTCTGCAGGGTTGCTGGGGCAATGGTGATCACGCATGCACGCGGCGAGGGCGGCGCGCGGTCTGTGGGTGCTAGTCGAGGGTGGTGCACTGGCGCGCTCTCGGCTCGCACGTAGAGAGGTTTGGCATGGTCTTGTCGTGTGGTCCAGGGGATGGCAGTGCTCGGGGATGGGACAGGGAGTGGCGGTGGATGGTGGAGTGCCTGCTAGACATGCTTGCTAGGCTTGGTGCTGCTCCTAGCTTGCTGTCGACAATGGGGTGGCAAGGTGAGGCTCGACATGCTTTCCATTAATGGCATGGTCTGGTTTACAGTGAGCTAGAGGGGTGAAACAAGTTAGATGATCTACTGAGGGTGTAGAGTGAGCTAGATAGGGAACAAGTTAGGCCAAAATTACTACACACTATAGTGTTTGATGTTTGTTGGATTTGTATCTGCAAGGTGTTTGATGAAATGGCCGCAAGAACTTTGAATTTGAATTTTGGATTCAAACTTGGTGAGTTTTCTAGGCACATGCTAGGGAGTGTCTGGTTAGTTGGATTAGTCAAGGGGCACTGGTTTGGTTGGGTTTTGAAAATGGGTGATCTTCACATATGATAAAGATTCAATTTTGAATTGTGATTTGAATGAGGTTGCCAAATGTTTATGTAAGTTTGAAAGGTGGGCTTTGATTCACTTTTACATGTTCTAGCAAGGGGTGAAAATAATTGGGAAAGTTTCTATTTGAAATCTTGGACTAGAAACACTCAAAGTGACCTAGTGAGCAAGATTGGCAAAAATGACCATTTGCTTTATTTGATTTGTTTTTGATTTTATCTTGATTTGTTTCTGCATGGAAATGTTTTATATGATGTTATTTCCTCTTTAAACCATTTCTTGCTATTTAGGTTAATCACAAAAGTTCATTCATGCACTTATCAAATCATCTCATTCACATATGCATTCATATGATTTTAATTAACTAAAGTTTTTGTTAACCCTAATTTTAGTGATTAGAGTTTGATCATCATTGTTTTATATTTTTGGGATGTTACAAACATTCCTCCCTTAAACAAAATCTCATCCCGAGATTTGAAAAAGGCAGAAAAAGATTACCTAGGATTTATAGAGATCGGGAAACTCCGTCCTCATGTGATCGTCGCGCTCCCCGGTAGCTTCTTCTTCAGTGTGGTTGCTCCACTGAATCTTGAGAAACTTGATGCTTCAGGTCCTGGTGGTTCTGAAAGCTTCTTTGAAAATATGGATGGGTACTTCAGGATAGGTCAGGTCATCGTTGATCTCTATGGTCCGGTGATCTATGTTCTTGAAAACTTCGGTCTTCTCCGGAACTTCAAGGCATTTGCGAAGTAACAATATATGGAACACATTGTGTACTTCTGACATCTCCTATGGCAGTTCCAATTGATATGATACTTTTCCTCGATGATTCAGACTTTTGAAAGGTCCGATATATCTAGGGGCTAACTTTCCTTGAGCTGGAAACGTTGCATTCCTTTCAAAGGCGATACTTTAAGGTACACGAAATCTCCGATATTGAAAGCGAGGTCTCGACGTCTCTTGTCGGCGTAACTCTTCTGTCTTGACTGGGCGGTCCCGAGGTGCTCACGAATCTTGTGGACTTTCTATTCTGCTTCTCGTAGGATGTCGGGTCCAAAAATCTGACTCTCTCCTACTTCAGACCAATTCAAAGGGGTGCGACACTTCCTTCCATACATGAATTCAAATGGGGCCATTTGCAAACTAGCTTGGTAACTGTTATTGTATGAAAATTCTGCGAAAGGCAGACAGTCTTCCCACTTAGATCCATACTCTAGCACACGTGCTCTCAACATATCTTCGAGTATTTGATTTACTCGCTCCGTTTGTCCATCGGTCTGAGGGTAATACGCGGTGCTGAAATCTAGTCGGGTTCCTAAACCTTCTTGGACTTTCTTCCAGAATCTCGAGGTAAACTGGGTTCCTCGATCCGATACGATGTTCTTGGGGACTCCGTGCAAACTGATGATTCTAGCGATGTATAACTCTGCTAGCTTCGAACTATGGTATGTGGTCTTGATTGGTAAGAAATGGGCGACTTTGGACAATCTGTCAACTATGACCCAGATAGAGTCATTTCCCCTACTAGAAGTAGGCAATCCGGTGATAAAGTCCATTCCAACGGAATCCCATTTCCATTCCGGAATCTGTAGCAGTTGCAACAGTCCTGCGGGTCTTTGATGTCCCGCCTTGACTCTCTGACAGATATCACACTTGGCAATATAGCTCCCAATTTCTCTCTTCATCTTATGCCACCAAAATTGTTCCTTCAAATCCCGATACATCTTCGTTCCTCCGGGGTGGATAGAATAAAGAGTATCATGGGCCTCTTTCAAAATCACTTCTTTAAATACCGAATATGCTGGTACACAAAGGCGTCCTTTGTACCATAGAACTCCTTCTTCGTCTTCAGTGAATCCTGTTACTTTGCCTGTACCGATGCGCCATTTGATTCCGTCGATACTAGCATTTCCTTTTTGTGCCTCTTTGATCTGGCTGATCAAAGTGGGTTGAAGTTCTATGCTAGCCAAAAATCCTTCACTCACTAATTCCATTCGGAAATCTTCCATCTCTTTGTGCAGACTTTGTTGCTCCTTCAAAATCATGGAGTTCAAGCGGCACGGCAATCTGCTACCACATTGGCTTTACCGGGGTGATAGTGAATGTCCAGATCATATTCCTTGATTAGTTCAATCCATCTTCTCTGTCTCATATTCAGCTCCTTCTGAGTGAATATATACTTCAAACTCTTGTGATCCGAATAAATCTCACAACGGTTTCCCATCGGGTAATGCCTCCATGTCTTTAGGGATAGAACTACGGCTGCTAGTTCAAGGTCATGGGTTGGATAATTCTGTTCATGTTGTTTCAGTTGTCGGGATAGATAAGATATAAATTTGCCTTCTTGCATTAGCACACATCCGAGACCGATCTTGGATGCGTCACAATACACATCAAAGGGCTTCGTGATACTCGGCATGATCAAGATTGGGGCTAAAATCAATCTTCTCTTGAGTTCTTGAAAACTCGCTTCACATTTGTCCGTCCATTCAAACTTCTTGTCCTTCTTCAGCAATTGGTTCATGGGTCTGGCGATACTCGAGAATCCTTCTACGAACTTGCGGTAGTATCCCGCTAATCCGAGAAATGCACGAACTTGGGTTTGAGTGGTTGGGGCTTGCCAATCTTCGACATCCTTCACCTTCACAGGGTCAACGGCACTTCCTACGGCTGATACAGTATGACCGAGGAATCCTACCTCCTGTAACCAGAATTCACATTTGCTAAACTTGGCATATAGCTAATGCTCTCTAAGGGTTCCAAGAATGGTCCTTAGGTGTAGCTCATGTTCTTCTTCTGACTTGGAATAAATTAGAATGTCATCAATGAAAACAACGATAAACTTATCCAGGAAGTCCATAAAATCCTTATTCATGAGGTTCATGAAATAAGCGCGGGCATTGGTTAGTCCAAAAGACATGACCGTATACTCGTATAATCCATATCTGGTGGTAAATGTGGTCTTTGGAATATCCTCTGCGCAAATTTTGAGTTGATGATAGCCAGTTCTAAGATCAATCTTAGAAAACACTTTGGCACCAGCCAACTGGTCAAACATGTCTTCTATCTTCGGCAACAGGTACTTGTTTTTGATAGTGACATCATTCAACTTCCGATAATTTGTACACAATCGGTTACCTCCATCTTTCTTGTCCACGAACAAAACAGGTGATCTCCAAGGTGACGCACCTGGTTGAATCAATCCAATTTCCAGCATGGCATCCAGTTGCTTCTTAAGTTCCGCTAGTTCAGACGAGTTCATACTATATGGTCTCTAGGCTATGGGTCTGGTTCCAGGTATTAGTTCAATGATAAACTCGATATCCCGATCTGGGGGCATACCTGACAAAACATTTGGAAATAAATCGGGGTATTCACAGACTATCCGAACTTGGTCAATGGTTGGCTGGGCTATACTCTTGTTGCACTTGAATTGACGGGGCAAGGTTTCAGATACATGCTCGACTGATATTCCGGCTGTACTGGTCATGGTTATGGCTTTCTTGGCACAGTCAATTAATACCTTGTGTTTGGACATCCAATCCATTCCTAGTACTACTTCCAAACCTTTAGTTCCGAGTACTATTAGATTAGCATAAAAATCTACGCGATGGATTCAGATAGGGACGGCTTTGCAAATTTGCCTAGCTTTGGTGGTTGAACCAGGTATTTGAACAATCATAACATTCTTCAATTTGGTTGGTTGAATCTTACTAGTGCATGCAAATTCTTCAGTGACAGAGGAGTGCGATGCTCCAGACAAACAACACTCTTGCAAGTACCGAGTTAACAGAAAACATACCCAGCACGACATCTGGCGCTTCCTGGGCTTCTTCAGCATGCATGAGAAAGAGACGACCGTTGCGGTTGAGCGAGTTCCCTGGGCAAACCTTCTTCCGTGCTGAACACGACGCTGCTGCTGAGCTGGGGCATTTGCATTGGGGGCTGTGGCAATCTTCTTGGGGCACTCATTGGAATAGTGACCCTTGGTTCCACATTCATAACAAATCACTTGCGACTTGTCCTTTGCTAAAACATGCACAACATTGCTTCCAGTCCTTGGGGCAGTATTGGTGTTGGTGGCGGCATTATTGTTGTTGAACTTGGGTGGTGCACGGGTGAAATTGCTGGAGTTGCCGGGGTTATTGTGGTTTCCTCCGGTCCTTGGGTTTCCACGGTTGGGATAGGTCGGACGGTTCATCGGGGGTCTGTTGGTTCTCGGGGCAAATCCTGGAGATGGGTTGGGGCGATACTTTGGTGTATGGTAGGTTCCTGGTTGATGCATCATGCGACGCTTGTGGTTCTCATTGGCTTGGTTGATCTTTCCTTCCATCTGAATGGCAGAATCAACTAAGGCTTCAATATTCGCAGAGGGGATATTGACTAACACCGTCTGCATCTCATCGTGCAGACCATTAAAGAATCTCTCTTTCTTCTTGGCTTCAGTGTCGATCTCATCCGGTGCATACCTAGCTAATGACAAGAATTTGTCACAGTATTCCACTACTATCATCCTTCCTTGCTTCAGTTCTGTGAATTCATCTCTCATCCTCTTGCTCAAACCCGGTGGCACATGGGTTCTGCTAAAATTGACCTTAAATTCATCCCAAGTCATCATCTGACCTCCGGTCATTGCACAAACGCTGTTCCACCATGCTCTTGCATCTCCGGCCAGATAGTGGGTAGCAAACAACACTTTATCATTAGCTTCCACTCCTGCAACTTCCATATTGTTCTCCATGGTTTGCAACCAATCATCTGCGGCTAGGGGCTCTTCTGAAATAGTGAAAACAGGTGGATTGGTGTTCTGGAAATTCTTGAGCTTAGATCCATGGTTGTCCTGATTTCCATGGCCTTGATTGTTGTTGGCCATCTAGGAGATGTGTTGAAGGGTGGCTAAGTTGGCTTGACATTTGGCTCGTTCAGCTTCGCGGTCAGAAACCAACATTTGCAAGATCTGCAACATCGGGTCCGGGGATGAACCGCTTCCTCCACGAGGCATCTGAAGATTGAGATAGATCATGAGAAAAGAGGGAAATTTCTAAGGTTCGGGGGTTGTTGAAAAGTTTTTGAAGTTTGACTCAGATTTTTCTAGCAACTTGCTTTTCATTCATTCATAGCACATGATACAAACACACACCACAACAAAGAAAAGCAGATGGTTTTAAGAACCATTCTTTGAAGCTATGATACAGTGGGACCGACTATAACTCACTAACGCTAGTGCTCAAGTGCTACTACTCCTCGGAGTCAGTGTCCTCATCATCATCATCATCATCATCATCGATGAAGGCGAAGTCATCCTCATCGGTGAAGAAGTCCATAGCCCGATCCTCCAGAAAGTCATCATCATCGCTGAGATAGGAGTAGGGGTCTCCACGAAGGTCTTCCCCTACATTCTCCCTTTCCTCCAACTGCATGTCTCTCTCGTGGATGGTCTCCTCCAAATCCATGATCCGGTGGCAAAGTCGGGCAATGATGCGCTCCTTCTTGTCGAGCTGACGGCGGCGAGACTTGCGATCCTTTATTAGCATGGCGAGGGTCTGATCCTTCTTCTTGGCGATGGCGTACTTGTGGTTGGCGTAGGAACGAGCATTGTCCAACTACTTCTGACGGTCATACATCATGAAGCTGAGGTGGTCCAATTGACTCTTCAGCTCATGTTGATATGGGGATTCCAGTGCCTGTCCCATAACATCACGCCTTGGGTAGAACTCAAAGCGGGTACCCTTGATTTGTTAGATACTCTGCCCACACAGACGGGCAAGAGCTTCTTGCATGGCCCTGGCAAGTCCATCGAGCCAGTTGTTTTATCTTAAGGTGAACTGAATTCCCTCTGCAGTGGGAGGTTCAATCTTTCCTCGGAGACTTGCAACAACTAGCCACTGCAGATCTTCTCCTTCCTGATCATTGAGCTGAGCTCCAAAGAACTCGGGGTGTGAACGCTCCAACATCTTCGACAGCTGGTCCAAGTTACGCTCAAAGATGAGGTCTCCTCCATTCCCCAACTGATAAAACTTGCTGTACTTCACGTCCATCTATAAGAATATAGGATGAGTTAGTAGAGTGATCAAGTGTGTCAAATTTTATGTATTTTGCAAAAAAAATTGAGGAACATGAATTTTCATGAAAGAATCCAAGTGATAAGAATGGGAATAAGTTTTTTTTTGTAAATACTCACTTCCTTAGACTTTAGCATGACATGCTAGGTGTTGTTTTGACATTATGCTTAGTGATTATTGCTGTAGCATGTCTTGTTCCAAACAATTGGGATTGCTTAGTGTGCCTTTAATAAATTATGCGTTGTTTTAGCATGCAAAAGCATAGAATTGTGGTATTCTCCTTTGATGCTTTCTTGGGTTTACTTGGCACATGATCACACCATGTTATGACTCTCACAAGTCACCATTAGCCTATATGATCATTTAGTCCTTGACTTGTAGTACCATTCTATGCTTTGATTAGTAATGCTTTGTTGCGCTGCGTGGTTATGCCCATTATGCTCTCTTAGTTGGTTGCTCCCAGTCTTTTGCTAGCCTCCACTTGTATGAGTAAGCTCTACTCATGATTCCAACTCCCAAGAAACCAAGTTATTCCAAAGTGTCCACTATAAACTCCTATGCATGGTGTGTTACACCATTCCAAGTATATTCTTGTTTTAAGCTATCTTCCAATAAAAAAACTATTTTGTTATGTGAAAACTTAGTGATTAAATCCCTCACGAACTTGATGGCACACTTTATTCTTTTCCCCTAATAAACTTGAACCATTGTGACAACTTTGTTGTATATGCTTGCACTTATACGTTGGAATTAGCAGAACCGTGCTGTCACGGGGAACGTTGTCAACATTGCACTTGTACTTTGTACTCAGTTGATATCATGCTCTTTTGTCTATAGATGTCACCGGTGTGAAATAAAGAGGGAACTTGTAAGTCCATGGAGTTTGTATTCTGTGTTAGAGAAACGCCTGGGCCGCTAGCCCAAGCCATGCCTAATCATGGTGGAAACTTGCAGCATCACCATAGTGGGCTATCTATGAAGCATACTCAATAAAAAGCTATGCATATAGTAAATAAAAAAGATCGCTGAGATGCTCATTGTCTGCTTGCCTTGTCATTTTGGTTATGAGAAAGGTCATGTACCATGTGCAAAGGGTACCCTGTTGGCGGTTCTCAATGATATGCAAATACGTACAATGACAAGAACTTACCTGTGAACGATGTTGAGTATGCATGAGGTGTGGCCCTCATATTCAAGGGACTTGACATTGCCAACTTATACTTTGTCAAGCATATACTCCATCTTTGTTCACTTTAACCTTAATCACTTCAAGATGCTTATGATAGGGGCAATGAGGAATGAAAGCTAACAAGTACCATAATTTTTGGAAGCTCTTTTTGAAACTTGTAATCCCTGCTTCCTTTACAAAAAGGCCTTTATTCCACCATTATTGAGTCTCCACCTTCTACCTTTAGGCACCATTAAGAGAGCATAGTTGTCATCCCGTGTGCAATGTTCCAAAGCTTATTGATTGATGCATATTGTGATATTACTTGTTCTTGTGCTACTTGTTTCTAGTCACCCTTGTGAACTTTGAAGGTGTCCTATGAATCTATATTACTACTCTATGAGGGACAAGCTGATTGCCACTATGCTATGTTTTCTATATGTGAAAAAACAAAAGTTTTTCAATGTATGTTATTCATGATCTTTGCTTGTAGCCTTTCATGTTGCATGCATAGTAACTATGTCTTATTTTTAGAACTCCATTCTTTCATGCACATGTTTAGAGTTCTTTGATCCCAGCTTTCAATGCTTGCAAATGGTTGGATCTTTATTGTGAGGGTGCATGTTCAACTCAAAAATTATTTATTTATCACTTACCTACTCGAGGACGAGTAGGAGTTAAGCTTGGGGATGTTGATACGTCGGAAACGTATATATAATTTTTGATGTTCCAAGCTTGTTTAGTATTTACTTTGCTTTACTTGTCTACACTTTGAGGTTCTTTTTACATGTTTTCTGGTACTAACCTATTAACAAGTTGCCACAGTGCTAGTTGCATGTTTTCAGCTGTTCTTGGTTTCAGAAAAGCTAGTAAAGAAATATTCTCAGAATTGGACGGGACAAGCGCCAAAGTCAATAACTTTCCGTGGGGAACAAGAAGTCAAGAGGGGAGATGGAGAAGCGTGGCAGGGAAGCCAGACCTCCCTATACGCGACCAGTGGTGGGCCCGCGCCTGGGAGGGGTGTGGCCCCTCTGGCCGCTTCCTCGGCCTCCCCCTTCACCTATAAGAATCCCCCGATGCAGAAACCCTAAGCACCCGATCAAATATCCACGAAACCATCTGTAGCCGCCGCCACCATCGTCCCTAGATCGGGGGGGGGATCTGAAGTTCTTCTCGGCACCCTGCCGGAGAGAAGATCATCCCGAAGGCCTTCTCTCCGGTATGATGCGTGAGTAGTTCCACCTTGGATTGTGGGTCCATGTAGTAGCTAGATGGTTGTATCTCCTCCTTTGTGCTTTCATGTATAGATCTTGTGAGCTCCGTTCATCATCAAGATCTAATCTATTTGTAATCATGCATGTTGTGTTTGCGGGGATCCGATGGATATTGAGATTATTATGTTGGTTTGATTAATGGTTTTATCTTTATGATTCTATCATGTTTGTGTTGTTTGTGATATTGCATTCTCTCCGTTGTTAGTAGCTATCTTGGCCAAGTAGTTGCTAGTGACTCCAAGAGGGGGTATTTATGCTCGATAGTGGGTTCATTCCTCTAGTTTCCAAGGGAAGTGACAATAATCTCTTCAGTTGTAGATGTGCTGTTGCTACTAGGGAGAAAACAACGGTCTCTTGTTCAGGGAACTTGTGGACTGTTTACCTTACACACTTTGCTTAAAGCAATTGTCTGTTGCTTGCAACTTAATACTGGAGGGGGTTCGGATGATAACCTGAAGGTGGACTTCTAGTCATAGATGTAGTTGGATGGCGGTCTATGTATCTTGTTGTATTGCCCAATCAAATCTCATAGGATCTTTCTGACTAGTAATTGCATTGTTATGCCTCGCTCAGTTCCTGTCAATTGTCCTGCTGTAATTTGTTTACCCTTCATGCCATGTTGTTTATCTAAGGAGAGCACCTCTCGTGAACTATGGACCCCGGTCCAATATTTACCATTGATACATCTTCCACTGTTACTTGTTTACTTGCTACAAACCATTACCTTCCACACCAAACGTTTAATCCTTTGTTACAGCAAACCGGTGAGCTTGACAACCCCATAGATACATTGGGGCAAAGTCTTGAGTTTGTGTTGTGCAGGTCTCCGTGTTGCTTGCAACACCTGTGTGACGTTTCCTTCCTCCCACTGGTTCGATAACCTCAGTTTCTTCTTGAGAAACTTCTTCTTGTCTTTTCATACCTTGCTCTTGGGGTTTCCAACGAAGCGTCCCACGACAAGTGCGGGGCGCAATCAAGGCCTGATGTCTACGCTCTTGTATTATTGTAGACAGTTGTTGGCCCTTCAAGTGCAGAGGTTTGTAGAACAGCAGCAAGTTTCCCTTAAGTGGATTACCCAAGGTTTATCGAACTCAGGGAGGAAGTTGTCAAAGGTATTCCTCTCAAACAACCCTGCAATCAAGATACAAGAAGTCTCTTGTGTCTCCAACACACCCAATACACTTGTCAGGTGTATAGGTGCGCTAGTTCCGAGAAGATATAGTGAAATACAAGTAGTATGGATGATTATAAGTCAACGGTGCCAGAAAAGACTTTGATGGAGTGGAAGAGACTAAAAGCAATCTGAAATAAAGATGGTAGGAAGCAAACATGTAACAGATCTAGTTGAAACTGTGTTTTAATGCTTAGAAACAAGGCCTAGGGATCATACTTTCACTAGTGAACACTCTCATATAAATATCTTCTCTTCATGATACTACTCTGAACTACTTTCCGGTTGGACAACTCTAATCCACGGTAGGGCTATAACAACACACCTCAAAGTTCGGTTCCCCATCTAGATAACCCCACACTCACCTTGAGCGCTAGATGGTTCCGACAAACACCACAATTTCATAGATACATCCAACTCCAAATATAAATCATGACAAGTATTTATGTAATCTATAGTCTAAGTGCATGCTGTCACTTTCACACACGCGAGGAGAGCCGAAGATCTATTAAAGCACTTGAGTAGCAGAGTAGATCTACTTGATTACAAAGCTCATGATCTCAATAAGATCATGCATAGAGAGCGAGATGAACACATACCTACCGGTAGAGCCCTTAGCCTTGAGGGGGAACTACTCCCTCCTCATCATGGGAGTCAGCAACAACGATGGAGATGGTGGTGGAGATCGATGGAGATGGCCCCGGGGGCAATTCCCCGTCCTGGTAGGGTGCCGAAACATGGACTTCTGTCCCCCGAATCTCTCCTTCGGTAGCGGCGGCGCTATGGAAGTTTTCGTGGTTGTATGCCGATTCATCTAGGGTTTTCTCATCGAGGGCTTTATATAGGCGAAAGGGGAACGACGGTGGCCGCCAGGGTGGGCCACACCTAGTGGTGGCTCCACCAGGGGTACCCACGCCACCCTATGGTGTGCCCACCCTAGTGTCCCTCTCCGTCTCTGCTTCGTGTTTCCATATTGCTCGAGGAAAAATAGGCATATTGGCTTTTGTCCCATACAATTTCGAGAATATTCATTTTTTAGCTTTTCTGAAACCAAAAACAGCAGAAAATAGGCAAGTGGCACTATGGAATCTTGTCAATATATTAGTTCCATAAAGTGTATAAAAATAGCTCAAAGTGTAGACAAAACATAAGACAGATGATATAAAACAAGCATGGAGCATCAAAAATATAGATACGTTTACGATGTATCAATGCCCTTTGCCCCTTCTTCTTCCCTGGCCATGGTGCTGATATTGAGGACCTTATACCCCTCCTTGGCGGCTGCCGGGGAGGAGGATTTTTGTGGATATGGGTGGATGTCTCCATAAATAGAGCTTTCCCTCAATATATAGAGGCGGAGATGCAATCTATGTCATGGGATGGATGCCCCTTTGATACAAGGGATCTTGTGTACCTCTAGAACCTTCCTAGGTCTCCCCTCTATCCTTTGGAAGTTCCTTGGGTCCTGAGTTGGCTGAATCCATCAAGTATGGGTAGAGTTGGAGTCAATCATGTCACAAACTCTCGGAATCCTGAAACTTCTTGTGTACCATTTAGTAATCCGAGGCTAAAAGTCATGTACGAACTCCGTTTGATGCAAATTTTATATTTAGTATCATAGTATTAAAATTTTCCACAACTTCCATGTTTTGACTTTTTCCATTTGACGCCATCTTCAGAGGCTTACGTGGCAATCTCCGAAAACTATTTTGCAGGGACATATTTTAGGAAACTTTGAATTTCACCATAATAACCGGTTTCCTTCCATATTCGCGTATTTCCTACACAACAAAGTACTCTCTCTGTCCCAAAATATAAGGCGTCTAAGGACTGGTCAAAAGTCAAATCTTACTAACTTTGACCAAATATTTAGGAAAAAGTTATTTACATCTACATTATGAAATGGACACATTAATAAAATGTACTTTATGATAAATCTATTGATATTGATTTGGTATTTTAAATATTTATATTTTTTGTATAATCTTGGTCAAAGTTAGAAAACATTGATTTTTGACTAAACCTTAGACACCTTATATTTTTGGATGAAGGGAGTATGAAACAAGAATGCAACTATTAGTAGGTTAGTACCAATAAATATAATAAAGTTGCAAGATAATGGGGATTTTGACACAATAAACTACAAAGTTCATGGATGCATTTTACATGCATCATTATGCACTAAAATTTAGGTTGCACTATACAACATGCACCTATAGCTTCCTATTTTTCTTCTCCCCCTTCACCATTTGTACCACTTTCATCCCCAATGTTGTCATCCCCACTTCCATCCTCCTTTTCTTATTTATCTTCCTACTCTTTAACCCCTTTTCCTTTATCAAACAAAGGATCTTCTTGTTATGCAAGCATTACTAAAGAGAAAAATTAGTATATAGCTCCACCATGAGAAAAATCATAATCTCCAAAGAATGTCCGTCCAACATGACCTACCACTAGGGAAAAAATGTTGGATGGCCTTAGACATGAAGATTTATTGCACCTCCTTTTGGAAAAATCTACCCTGAATTCAAATTTCTTGATTCAAAAATGAAAAATCAAGTTTTCCATAGAACCCCAAAATCCCTAGTTGGAGAAGTTGTTTGCAATGCTAAAAGGCACAAACTTGCCAAGTTTGGGCTCATTCCATCGAGGGATACCATGGTTTGGGTAGAAGGCATGATATCTAGGGTTGAAACCTAAGTTAATTCCTACTCGATGGACATCCGATTGAAGGTTGCATGTCCAAAATATCTAGAAGTATTGTTTATGATTTTTCCTGGGTACTATGTCACAAATAAGGACCCCATGCACATTTTGAATTTTATTTGGTTTGGTTAAAAAAAGGCCAAACTTGTTGGCCTACGCGGCCTCGTCTAAATTTTGAACCCTCCACACCGATCCAGCCTTGAACACCTTTGGGGCACCCAAAACCATTATTGTTTGACACCTTTGGGGCATCCAAAACCATTATTGTTTTAAGTTTTAGACCAATATTTATGGTACCTATAGTTCGAATTTTAAATTATGCAAGCATTATTGAAGAAACAAAAGTAGTATATAGCTCCACCATGAGAAAATCCTATTCTCCGGGGAATGCCATCCAACATGACCTAACACTAGAGAAAATGTTGTATGAATTTGGACATGAAGATTTCTCGCACCTTCTTTGGAAAAAATCCACCCAAAATTCAATCAATTTTTTTACATACAACCCCAAAATCAGTAGTTGAAGAAGTTGTTTTCAATGCCAAGAAGAACCAACCTGCCAAGTTTGGGCTCATTTCATGAATTGATGCCATGATTTTGGTAGTGGAATTTGGGAGCACTAAACATAAAAAATTAGGAGCAATGCAACATCATAGCACATACCAAAAAACTTTAGAAAATTTAATATTTGTTTTAGGTTTGGCCACATGAGTAGAGTGGTCCACGTCATTGGTCTTGGTTAAAATTGTGGATTTTTTATGTGCTAAACTAAAAATGCAGGTTTTTTCTGGAGAATAGTTGCCGCTAGGTGGCTTACTCGATAAGAATCAACACATGACACACCCGCGTCAAACAACACGCATCACACCTACCGCCGTATCCTTCTCCACTAACGCACCTCCAAAATTATGGTTGTGCCATTATGATTTTAGAACACAGATCTAGTGAGCAGTGAGGCGTCCCATTGACTTCGCTTCCTCTTGATCATCAACATCGATTCTCCATATTTGTCGGTTCCGCTCATCTGCCCTCCATTAATCCACGCTTATCTCCTCCTATTTAACTTATCCCCTTCCTCACAATCCTAGCGCACCTTACCATATACAACCCCCTCCTCATTGCCACAAGGAAGTTCTCTGTCTGCAATAGTGCAACCGTGGCCACCTTCCAGCTCCCTCCCACCGTAAGGGATCTCCAGCTGTTCAAGGTCCACGAGGACAATTCCCTGCGCCTCTGGGCCTTCAGCCCACGGAGGAGTAGGTGGCAGCTGGCATGTGCATTCCTTGATGGGAGATACGACCACCGTCACGGTCTTCACATGTACGACCTCAAGAATAATTTTGACGAGATGCTGATGGTATGCTTCGTAAACCCCGGACGCCATGCTACTGTACGGTCGTGCCTACCACTGCGTCTGCGAGCTGATGGTGTTCACCCGCACCAACATGCACACCAACTACTAGGATGAACTTATCCAACAGCGGTATATTCATCCAGCGCGTTATGCCAGAGCTGGTGATGGTGGAAGTGGCCACGCCAGTGCGAGAGGACGAGCTGGCGATGGCACCGGAGGAGGCACCAGACCAGCAGTAGAGTGGAACTGACTACTGCTAGTTCTACTACCATCGAGTAGTTGTTTACCTAGATTCTAAACTTTTGCTCGTAATAATGAAAACTATCGTTTGTTTTAGTTTATGCTCAAGTAGTGTTATACTCTTAATCTTCTATTTTAATTTCCTCAGATAATCGCACACTCTTTTTTTATTCGAGTTCCATCGGAAGCAGATAGTAAAACACACATGAACTTGGTCCCTTAGCGTCAAATAACGACGAACTTGGCCCCTTAGAGAAAAATGCCAACGAAATGAAACCCACGGTTTAGCAAAATTCAATTTTCCTTTGCCTCGCTAATCCTTTCATCCATTGACGCAATTCTATAATAATGAACAGTGCCACCTATTCTCATCCTATGCCTCAGTGATCCCATATCAATCCAGCTCTACCTCACTGCAAAAAACTAGCTGTTGCGTTTGCCATCGGTTAGATAGTTCTCTCTTACTATTTATTACTTCCCAATTTGAATGATATGCTTGCCATCCGCACCCATATGTTCACAAACACATCCACAATCTCTAGACCCACGCCATGGACGGAATCAACCTAAGGACATGCAAGATATGCTTTGAACACCTTCCTATAGAAGCCATGAAGATGCATGCACTGAACCGGGGAGGTGTTTCCCGAGGGAGCCTATTCTTCTAGCTGAAGGCTTAGCTTGAGGACACGGGCACCCTCCCAAAGTAGTACGAGCTCGACATCGTTCACGACTTACCTGGATCGTTGATCGCCTTGAAGCATCGGGTCACCATGCTTATCACCGATGGTCTCAGTAGGACACCACGCGTGGCTAGAGGAGATGGTCGCGGGCCATCAATGAGTAACAAAGAGAGGCGTACAAAGTACAAAAATCAGATTGAGGGTAGAATCCGAAGATGGACAAGCACAGAATCATTAGAGATGATGTGTATTGTGATCTAATCGTTGAATTTGTATCTATGATGGTTTAATATAATCGAGAATTTTAAGATCTGTTTGATTAGTTCCCATCTAGTTTGTCATCAAACACCTAACATATAGTACTTATATTGGATCAAAACTAGGCTGCAAGTCTTTTCTTTCCTTGGTTCTAATATTCTTGTACCAATATACACATGCTTCTGAGTAGGAACGATCAACCATATCATGGTACCGATGTCAGCGGAACATGACTGGTATGGTTGTGTAGTCGTTTGGCATGTCCAGAGCGGCCACTTCAAGGTTTGGGAGGGCTCAGGGATAGACTTTTTTCAGCAGTCTTTCAACGATGCGGATACGGCTACGTGTTGGGTCCATCAGGTCTCGCAGTCCCGTCAAGTTCAATCGACAAACACCTAAAATCTATTACTCAAGTTCGCTCTAAACCGAGCTTAAACTCGTATCTTTCCATGAATCTAATGTTCATGTACCGATAGACGCATGCTTCCAAATGGGCATAATCAACTGTATCATAGTACCAAGTAGTGGTGGCTCCAGGAATCTACAACCTGGTATTCATTTAGCTAACTTGGTATTCATTTTATAAAATCATCTTTATTTTGCTAAAAACATAGCTTTTTTGCCTTGTGTTGGAAAAATCATTGGTATTCACTTGAATACCAAGGGATACCCTTGGCGCCGCCCCTGGTACCAAGATCAGCAGAACATGTCCGATATGGTAGTGTAGCCGTTCGATATGCTTAGAGCGGTTGCGTCGGGGCATGCAATGCCTCGGGGATAGACTTTGTTGATCATTATTTCCTCTCTACTACGGGGATAGGTGCTGGTCCCGCACCTCAAAAGAAATACAAATCTAATTATTTTTGGATCCACCGGTGGGTTGTGTGCTTGATCTCACATGTCAAAATGCAACATGTCTATTTGTTTCCATCGCTGCTGATTGGGCAAAGTGTAGGTCTCACATGTAAGACAAAATGAGTCAAACAAACGGCAATAAAGTCCAATGTAACGGTAACCGGCGTCACGTCTGTCAACATGTCCACGCCGGCTGATGATATTCTCCAGTTGACCGATTCGTAATGGCACGGTGCCAATTTCTGAGTGAACCAGGGAGACGGTCATAATAAACCCTATAGAAAATAGATCTATTGTGCTAAGATGCACTGCCCCTTGGGTCACACCGCTGCGTGTTACATGGCTCCCGTTAACCAACACCGGTAGGATTATAATGATAAATGTACACCTTGATCTACAAACAAACCTGTCAATGCGGTTTATATCACACCATTTAGGTAGAGAATGGTACAACTGAACATATGAAATACACCTAACCTCTTGATACTAACTAACATGTTTAGACCTCCTTTGATTCGTAGAATCTTCTCACAGATTTTGTAGGCTTATATAAGATGGTGTTTGATACACGGGATTGTACTATTTCCCGTAGAAACTTTCATTGTGTGTTTTATGGGGAAGCTAGCATGAGGTCTAACCTCATGAAAAATCCTGCAGGAACTACGTGCTCCGCATTGATGACTTCCTATGGTTTTTTTTCACTGCAATCAAACACAACCATTTGTGAGAGTTCCTACATAAGTCCATAGGATTCCAACCGACAGGATAAGCCATACCAATTTTCTATTCTGATATGAGTTGTTGCCTGGCTGACATCTTGTCTTGAGAATATGCTCATGCATGGAACACGAGATCGACCGATAAAACTAATATTCTAATAATCATACAATATGGTGTGTATAGATGTACTCCAGCCTATAAATACCGCTCGATCACCAGTCACAACTCACACAAACTAAGCGAAGCTCGATCTAGCTTAATTAGCCTTCCCACAGCCTACTTGAGCATCTGTTCTCACCACTGCTACTTAGTCATGGCCACTCCCTCCAACTTCAAGATTACACCATTCGGTGGACTCTTGGAGAACGTCGAGTTTGAGTTCCAGTACTTGTATTTGCACCACATTTTTTCTGGGCCAAGGGCAACCCAAGCAAACATAATAGAGCCAGATGTTACCACTGGGTGGGGTAGGACAAGCGTTAATAACTGGCCGATATATGATGGTATTGGCCCAGATGCAAAGCTAGTTGGTCGTGCCCAAGGCTTGCATATCCATGCTGGTAACTGGCACAATTGCTTCACCCTTGAGTTCGACATTAATGCAAGGTATGTGTACATTTTTTCCACGTGTATTTGGGCCACAATTTTCCATCTTATCAGATGCTTACAGTCTTATGTTTAGAAAGAGTGTCCTTGCCCTTTTTCACTTAATTACTATGAGTACCCAAAGATGCTCTCTATTTTCGGGCGAAAGAAAAATATAACCCTGCTTCCAGAAGAGTTGTTTGGTCAATGGTAACATTACTAAGAGTCAACTAAGTTAATCGTGTGGTTAGGATACTTAAAAGTGCAATTTACACAGGTTTAGGGGGTCCACGCTCCAGGTAACAGGAGGTTCTATTGAAAAAGAAGGTGAGTGGGCTATCGTTGGAGGGACTGGCGATTTCGCGATGGCACGTGGTATAGTCAAGAGAAAAGTACATGAAGTACTAAATGCTGGAGAAGGAGAAATATTGGAGCTTACCATCCATGGATTTTGCAGGATGGAGGTGAGGAGTATTCAAGCTTCGATGCTTTAATTAATTTCCAAGTTTACAGATTCATCCTTCTTCTTAACTGGCCGTTACATAAGCTACGGGATCACATTGCTAAATTACCTGTACATGATACAGAGCTTCCCCCCGCTCACAAAGTCTGGCCCATGGGGTGGAAATGGTGGATCCGCTCGTGACTCGGAAGAACCACGACGTATAGAAACAATAACAATCGTCCATCAGGGAGTAATTGGTTTGTTCGAATGTACTTACGTCGACCGATCCGGCAATAGGCGCACCACAAGTCCTTGGGGTGGTGGCAATGGTTCCAACCGTTCAAAGGTTTGTTTATATTCACATTTTTCATGTTTTGGTTCTGTGGAGTAATAGCCAAGATTATCACAGGATGAGTTAAGTTGCTGATCATTTCCTTTATTATTCATGTGTACGTTTTGCAGGTCGAGCTGGGGCCTAATGAGGTCGTGAAAGAAGTGTCGGAACATATTTCAATCATAACAATGGTTCCACTACGCAGACTGTCATACAGTCACTTAAGTTTGTCACCAACGAGAAGACGTACGGGCCATATGGACGCACAACTGGCACTCCTTTCAGCGCCGACGTGCCGAAGGACAAAAGCGTAGTTGGCTTCTTTGGCCGTACCGACAACAGATACCTCAATGCAATTGGTGTTTACATGGTCTAATCAGATTACTGCCGATGGTGACGACGCTCATGCAGCTCCATTTTTATTTTACCCAACGTAATTTTCCTTCAATTCAGTAACATACATGGCCCATCAGGGACCTCCATCCATGTTTTCGTTCATGCTTTGTAATAATTGGATCTGCAGAGCCTTTGTATTCACTTGTTATGTTCAATGAGAAATAAAGTTTCTTCGACAATCAACTAAGTGAACCTATTTACTAACTTGATAGCTGACTATATATATGACTGAAGCTGTTTGCTTGGTATCTGAAATTCTGGCACTAATTAACTTGTGCCTTTGTACCTCGAGGCTTTTGCCTAATTGATCAGACTAACTACAGTAAAATAAACCACCAACACTGAAACCATTTGCTGTCATCGACGCTCACCTATTGAATTTCTTGTCGTGTTTTCTTCCGCTAGCTCGGGCATGAGTTGGTGATGGCGGCCAAAGAAGATAGAATTCATGAATAATGTTCCCACCTCGACGCCCATCTGTGGTTAGCAGTCCGGGAAGGAGAAAAAAAATATAAGAATCAATGTTTTCTACTACTACCTCCATTTTAAAATGTAAGATGTTTTGATAGGCTATTTTAGCATGCAGTATCAAAAACAGATTTTTGACCAATCCAGCCGTATAGTAGTTGGTGATCGCGATGATAGAACTCATGAATAATGTGTCTGACGCAGCACCCATTTGTACATATCCGCCAAGATCCGCCAACACTATGGTGCCCAATAGATTAGTAATCAATGATTACTAATAACACATACCCACGTGATTACTAAGAAGCAATGGTGGCACAACCTAACCGCTTTATATATCATATTAACCTGGGTGACATGCAAGTTAAATTACTGTGGATGTATGTTACTCTAACTTAATTCAATCATCCAACTCCCTAAACAGTATAAAAGCACAAACTAGCCAAGATGATCACAAACTCCAAAACAAGCTGCTACAAACTTAAACTGTAGATCTGAGAGGAAAAAAACTACACCCACAAAACCTTGTACTTATCTATCCTATCTGTATGTGATCACAAGATTTAGTTGATACACAAAAATAAGTTGAAGCACATGTGCGTTCTTGTGATCCGTAAGTTAATGGCCAAATGTTGACATTTCCCAAATGAAATCAAATCCACTGCAACAGTGTCAGTAATTACCCAAAAATCAAAGCGAGCAAGGTTTGTAGTGATATGTCAACTTGAATTAGTGTTTTCTATTCAAAAACAGCTATTTCACCAGTCCAGCCACATGAAGCAATCATATTAGGTATTACAGGGTGGTATGCAACATAGGTACATGCTGCTTTGAAGGCTTCAATCTTCCTTATTAGCTTTGATGATTTATAATCATAAAAATAGATGCATCCATCAGATGAACCAGATGCAAGCTCCCTCCCACTCAAAGAGGAACTGCACTTTATAGGGAAACCCCATACTCCATGTCCCCCGAACCGTCTGTACATGTTTAACTTGAATGGTGGCCTTGAGGAGAAGATCGCGCAACAAAAGAAGCTTCATATGGGTGATACCTCACACAAGGACATGTGAAGTCTTATGTATAAACCTGGGTGATTTGTGTCATGTTTCAGTGTGATTATTCAATTCTAGTTCATAGTTTGCAAAACCAATTCCCTGAGAAATAATAGGGTTTCACCATCTTATTCAAGATCTATCAACTCCAAATTGAAAATGTCAGTTGCTAGGACTAGCATGAAGCTACTAGAAAGTTAGAAGGCCTTAGATTGGGCGTGTTAATTCATAAGTATCCATGTCGAAAACAGTGAAACATACTTTAAGAATACATGTTACTATAGAGTAGACAGATCGGGCTACTAGCATCCCTTACATTTTGCTTTCAGTAAACTAGGTAATCCAATTTTCTTTAGGAGGTTGAACTCAGTTAAAGTTAGATCAGTTGGTCCTATCAAAGCAAGTCACATAACTTCATATGATCTATAGCAATTAATAAGCATCTCGCCTTATAAAGGCAAAACATGACGCAGCTCAGAGCCTGGTCACCTTAGCCCAGAAGGGGCAGCACAAGTTATACCTTTACCATAGTTGTTATAAGCCCAAGACTCACTGTGTTCTTTGATCCCCTCTTACCGCCATACCAACAATAAAACTCCATGGTTTCTAAATATGTACTATTAGTATGTGGCACACAACACATATCATATAGCAAGGTGGATTGGTGACCATAATTCATGAGCTGAGATTTTTCTTTCTTAGTTACATAGCACACATGCATTCCCTCTGTTCCATAATATAAGATGTTATTACATAAAATATATTAATAACATCTTATATTGTGGGATAGAGAGAGAAGAATACTAAAATTTCTGCTACAAGAGCTAACAAAGAATGTATACTAATGGAGCAAGCATATGTTGGAATGTGGCGATGAGTTGAACCTATTTTTTCTATGAGTACGAACAAAAATCAGACAAAGAATCTTATTAAAATATTCAGAAATGGGTAATGAATGGATGTTCAACATTCATGAAGAAATTTGCCAAACACATATATAGTGTTGACTCTGCATCTCTGCCACACTATCATGGTTGATAAAACATGTTGAGAGCAAATATTCAAGTCCTATTACTATCAGTATCATAGTATATTCAAGGCTACACACATGATCTGTTCCCTTATATATTGAGGGAAATGAGCTATACAAAAAATACTAGACAGATCAGAAAGAGGAAAATACAACAAGTAAATAACCACACATTCAAAAAAGGATATTTTCTTTCTTTTCATCTTTAAAGTATGCCAAATTGAATGTGTGCATATAGATGGAGAAAAATCAATCCTGCGAAAGGCGCGGTTTCCTTAGGGGTGCTATTTGTGCTGAAAAAGCGCAGAGAAGTCTCATATCTATCTAACAACATATAACCAAGGGAGGGATCATTTCCCATTTGGACACGTTTTTTTATGAGAAAAAATCACATGATACTAAGAAGATGGTAATATGTTATATCAAACTAATAACTAATATAAAATTCTATTACCTAGTTAGATAACGGGACTTGTCGAAAAATATCCCATATAATTATAGTGTTCTCACTAACATTGCTTCCGGTTGTGTCAGTTGAGAATATAAATTGTTTCCCATTAGCACTGAATTCAATGTCAAGGATGGTGCCAAGACTTCTGTCGAACTGTTTAGTTGCCAAGCCAGTTCGAATATCCCAGAGTCTAAGAGAACCCTTGGACCCACCAGAAATAAAGAGATTGGAGTTACTTGGATTAAACTTGATGACCTCCACAGCTTGATCCTCCTTGAATACCCTGATTCTTTTCCCTCCTCGGCATCAACAAGTCGTGAGGAACAATCAAACCCTCCAGGCTGATGGTAGGACCACCTCACATCCTTTACAGCAGCGGTATGATGTTTTAATACTCGAGAAATAGTATTCCCTTTGTTCCATATGTGAATTGTATGGTCCATTCCAGCAGAAGCAAGAAGATGACCTGGGAATTTTTCTTTTTCATGAGTATCTGCTGACAATAATGCTCTCACTGAATACAATTTAAATCGAGAAAGATGATCTTGAAATTGTGTACATGACATTTTTTGCAGCACACCTATATAACTTTGGAGGTCGAATTTACCATCTACCCCATCTCATGCATCACATTTAGTAGAACTAATTAAGAAGGAAACACGATAACATGAGGATATAACAAAGAATCTGAATATATGCTTGAGTTCAGCAACACGCTATTGAAGATATATACTTCAAATACATTTCTTTACGATACTTCGAATATTTAAATAACAAGAATACTTCCAACTTTGTTCAGCACAATCCAGATATGTTCCTTGTGAAGAACAAGATGTAATAGTAGAGTGTGTATAGTCTCGAAGGTGGTATTAATAGTGTAACAATACTTTGCCTGGTATCATTGACTTTAGTAATGATGCAATATCAGTACATGTGTCATATATGCTTTATTTCCTACCTAACATGCCAATCTCTCCCCGACGTGGCGTGTGATGATGGCGTGTTGACGCCTCATTGGGATACCCCAAGAGCAAGGTGTGATGAGCATAGCAGCAAGTTTTTCCTCAGTAAGAAACCGAGGTTATCGAACCGGTAGGAGGAAGGAAACGACACAAAGATGTTGCTTAGCAACTTGGAGACCCGCACAACACAAACTCAATACTTTGCCCCAACGAACAATGAGGTTGTTAATCTCACCGGTTTGTTGTAACAAAGGATTAACTGTATGGTGTGGAAGGTAATAGTGGTTTGTAGAAAGTAAACAGTAACAGTGAAAGATTTATCAATGGTAAAGATTGGACCGAGGTCCATATTTCACTAGAGGTGTTCTCCTTAGATAAACAAACATGGCATACTGGGTAAACAAATTACAACAGGGCAATTGACAGGACTGAGCAAGGCATAACAATGCAATACTAAACATTCATGATCCCATGAGATTCAATTGGGCAATACAACAAGATACATAGACCGCCATCCAACTGCATCTATGACTAGAAATCCACCTTCGGGTTATCATCCGAACCCCCTCCAGTATTAAGTTGCAAGCAACGGACAACTTCTTTAAGCAAAGTGTGTAAGGTAAACAATCCACTTGTTCCATGAACAAGAGACCGTGTTTTCTCCCTAGTGTCAACATCACATCTACAACCCTTAGAGATTTTTTCACTTCCCTTAGATTAAATAGAGGCATGAACCCACTATCGAGCATGAATACCTCCTCTTGGAGTCACTAGCATCTACTTGGCCAAGATAGCTACTAACAACAGAGAGCATGCAAGATCACAAACAACACGTACATGATAGAATCAATAAGACAATACCATTAATCAATCTGACATAGTAATCTCAATATCCCCGCAAACACAACATGCATGATTACAAATAGATGAGATATTGATCATGAACGGGGCTCACAAGATTTAAGAATGATAGTACAAATGAGGAGATACAACCATCTAGCTACTACATGGACCCGTAGTTTAAGGTGGAACTACTCACGTTTCATACCGGAGGTTGGCATGGTGAAGAAGAAGGCCTCGGGGATGATCTCCCCTCCGGCAGGGTGCCGGGAAGAGCTTCAGATCCCCCCGATCTAGGGACGATGGTGGAGACGGCTACAGACGGTTTTGTGGAATATTGATCGGATACTTAGCGTTTAGGCATCGGGGGGTCATTATAGGCGATGAGGCGAGGCAGGGGGACGGCCAGGATGGTCACACCCCCCCAGGCGCGGTTAGGGCTAGCCCGCGCCGCCAGGGGGTGTGGCCCCCTGGTGCCTCCCCTTCGTCTCGTACTCTGGCTTTGTGTTCCCCACGGTAAAATATTGACTTTGGATTTTGTCCCGTCTAATTTCGAGAATATTGATTTTCTGCCTTTCTGGACCAAAAATGGAAAAAAACAGGCAACTGGCACTATTGCATCTTGTTAATAGGTTAGTACCATAAAACATATAAAAACACCTCAAAGTATAGACAAAGAAAAACAAAGTAGATACTAAACAAACATGGAACGTCAAAAATTATAGATACGTTTCCGACGTATCAACGCGCACAGCTCTCTCCCTGCCGGTGGTGCAGCTCGTGTACACCGTTTTCATCGCTCCCATGCATCTTCCCTGATCCTACCGTTATTTGCATATTTCGTTTGGGTAGAAACTAAGAAAGAATGAGTGCATGGTGCTGCTACGTACTAGTCTTTTATCTATTATATACTAGGGGGTGTTTGTTTGGGTTTTCAGTAGAAAAAGCAGCTAAATCTAAACAAACGGGTCGGCTGTGCTGTGGGCTTCAGTGAAGCCAAAACGCGGATTAGGCCAATACGGGAAAGCACTTGCGGACGTGCTTTGTCCGGCTTTCCGCAACTTTTCCACTTGAACTCAAAGCGTTATATTGATTTGTCCTTGTTATTCAGCTTATTTACGGGCATTTACCATCAAGACCACCCGCGCGTGTCGCTTTGGCTGGCAGCTCCCGTGTGTGTCGCTTTGGCTGGCAGCTCCCATCACTGATCGTTAATTTTTCCCACGTGGGTCAATCAACAATATATCGATGAAGAGGCGTTACCTAGACTACAACCGTACCAAACATATGTAATTTGCATTTCGGATGAATTGTATGCTGATCGTTGAGTGTTCTATTTGAATTTATAGAAATGATGCATTAATTAACGCACTTTCTCCGTTCAAAAATAGATGTCTTAGATTTTTAAAAATTAAATAAATTTAGACATTATTTAGTATATAGATTTATCCAAATTTTGCCAAATCTAAGACATCTATTTTAGACTGACATACACATGTTTATGTATTTCAATCAACAATTATACATGTTCTCAAAACTCTAGGGGTATTTTAGAAAAAAATTTAGCATACAGCTAGACAGCCAGCCAACTAGCCAAACAATCACACTCAGAAAACCGCGGTACAGCAGCTTTCTCTGCACAGCAGCCCAGCCAGTCATAGCCAGCCAGCCACGGCTCAAACAAACATGCCCTAAAAGTAATACAAAGGTGTTTTTTGAGGCATCATGTTGATTCACATCATCCAATAATATGAACCATTAGATCTGTAGTTTATGGCTTGGATTTTAAAAGAATTGAAGTTGTACGACCCCGGTGATTTCCCGTGCCAGCCGCCTTCATCAAAACATAACCCTACCCGACCTCAAACTTTAATTAACCTAACCTAGCGCGGACGTGCCTTCTCCGTCGGCGGACTGTTGCAGCGTTCACGAAGAAGCAGCTGCAGGGCACATGCCGTCTCTCCCAGGCGGCAGCAAAGGTAACCAGCACCAGCGACCCAGACTTGACGTAGACTACAATTCCTTAATTCTTTCATAAGCACAGGTGTACTGCTCTTTGCATACGTACTTAAATTGTTGACTCCGGCCAATGGGGAAACATTGATCTGTATAATTCAATCCGGCCAGAGGCATATAGCTAGCTAATTAAGTGATAGAGATACCATGTGATCCTGCAAGAGGTTTGGAGTAACTCTGTCGGCAGGCCGTTGCGGTTGGGCACTTCTCCCATGATATCCCAGCCTCAGATCGTTCCTGCTAGCTCTTATTTTGTGGGTGATGATGACCGTTTAACGTAATTGAAGATCTGGCACCGGCCGCCGCTGACCCATCAAGATGGCTCGCAGGACAACCTATGTAGTGTCAGTAGTAACTATCAGCTAATTCAGATGATTGATTTTATTCCCCAAGTCATGTATGTACTATGTATAGCTGCTATTTCCATGCCTACGCCTTTGTTCTACTTTTTGAATTAGATAGCACACCTTAAAAAAGTTGATATGACGTGCCCCTTTGTTTTACACTACTACTAATTCCTGGCCCAGATTTATCATTCAGTGTAAGAGGCAGCTTCAACGATGAATGGTATCACCGACTCACCATGTTGGGTTAGAAACACATGTTTGTTTATTGCTACATGCTACCCAGAAGACCATCAAAGGAGAATACACATGAGCAACAAAAAATATCTGTTCCTCTCTGCACTACTGATGAACTTCACCGCCCATAGAACTAAATTATTCCATGTATGTTTATGTTCTTTAACATCTTTAGCTTTTTCACATTACAAACCTTCATCATCTAAGGTGAATCATAAACTCATGGTATGTGATCTTCTCGCATGTTGCGTACAGAGAAGCCGAGAAAATATAAGGTATATGCAACCGGAGTGAGGGATACCGGGAAGTGTTAGCCGGCTAGCTCAACATTTTCTGAAGGTCTTTCACTATGTCTGCTATAATTACGGTACCATTTTCCAACACAGTTTTTATTTTTTTTCAATAGATATATTTGCATACTCTTACTTTCAATGACTATACAGCAGCTGGCAAGGTTTACATGTACACACCTGATCGTTTAGTTACTATTATGTGTCATGGTCTCATTAGTACTATTTATTATGTGTCCATGGACAGCTATGGTTGATCAACATTTTATATATATTTGCATATGCACTAAATTTTAATATGGCATATTTCCTGCAAAGCTCCAAATATATCATCATTAACTTCATGAAGTTTTGTATATTTACTCCATTGCTTTAAATGAAGGTAATTTTAGGATGATTACAAATACTATTTTTTCTAACTACAAACTAGGACCAGCTACGCAGAAAATATGCAACTTTCTATGTATGATATTTTTCCATGACAATGATGGAGTAAATTTATTTAATAGTTATTCTCTTTGTTTTTCTATTCGGTGCATTTGTGTTTGATATAAATTTGAAAATTTTAAATTATTTTTTATAACGACGCCCCTCTCAAACTGGAAGGATTATTAATTTTATTACAGGTAATTACTTCTTTAATGAACATTGTAACCAGGGCATTTCAATCCCAAATTTTATCATACGTACAAAGAATTGAAGCCTTCTGGACTTGAACATGGTCAGCTTTGCCAAACTACTTCTCGGAACCAATAAACTCAAAAAATTATTATAAGTATTATATGCAATAATAGTTCCTAAAATAAATATAGTTTCTGTAAGAGGGCATTATTATTATCTTGAAGATTTTATCCGTACATGTCACATTGCAATCACAAATGGAGGTGTAAAGTTCTTGTGTAGCAACCACTCACCGAAGCACTTAATAAGATGCTCTATCACATGTGCTCTTGCTGGCCCAATTATATTCAATTATAGAATGATATATGATTTCCTACTATAGAACTCATGGGAGTGGAACAAACAACTTATGAAAAGTCACACCCTCTTGGCAAGTAATTTCTTCACTAATTCCTAACATATTTGCCATCAATATAATATCAAATATTGTTCTATTAATATCACAATTATATATCATTTTGGACATGGACACATACTTTAATATTTAACTTTGATGACTACTTTTTGAGAAGAATCTGACACAACTTCTAACTATAAATATCAAACATTATCTACGGTCAAAATTTCAAAGTTTGACTAAAGGCATGTCCAAAATGTCGGCAAATGATGGTTTTTAAAGTTGTTTCATAATTTCATTTTGATATTTCTTAGAAACATCATAATATACAACATAAGTGTATTAGGTAAACAGAAAGAATAGGTATCTATAACTGTATATATGTATTAGGTAAATAGAAATAAAGGTATCTACAAGCGATAAAACAAATATTAACAACACTTAAAAAAGTTGTCCTCACATTAGATAAATATCGAACACACATGACAATTGATCTAGCACACTCATGGGTAATTTTTGTTGGTGTCCCCAAAACTTTGTGCCTCACTATATAACCAGGTTACTAAAAAAGAAAGAAATCAAATGTATTTGGTTGTTTTTAAAACGTTCCATAATCTTATTTTGTTAATGCTTAGTTCACTCCTACATTTAAGATTGTAATGATGTCAAAAATATCATGTTTGTTCCCACAAAGGATTACTTTGAGGGAGAAATGTCTGACATGACAAAAATAAATACTTAATATTTACGAGATGCTAAAGATGATGCCCTCGCATTTGCGAGGGCCACTGTGCTAGTAGTAGAGAAAGAATAATTTCCTAGAGTCGGTATTAACATATTCGTATATCAGTGGGTAGACCACTAGCATGATCTAGATAGTTAGCTAACTATTAGTAGCCTTTGTTAGTCCCCAGCATGTAGAACACGATAGCATTGCGGCAGTTGTCAAACACAACCACGACTAGTTTGCGTATTTCTCTAATGGATGGGAGCGACATGCTACTGTCGTGGTGGCGGTACCGATGGTGACAAGGATGTGGATCAGTGACACCGCCATGGTGCATGAGAGATGACGAAGTCATGGGCGAATGTGAGCGCTGGCGAGAGGGAGCAACAGGAGTTATCTTCGTGTAAATAAACGAGTAAAAGGGGTAAATTCCAGCATAAGTTTCACTAAATGGGTTAAGCAGGAAGAATTTATTTTAAATGAGGTAATTAATGTCACAAATGTTAAACTTGGAGGTAAAAAATGTAATTCACTCCAAAAAAGGGCGAGCTAAAGTACAGTATGACAGAATAACTACCAACCATGACTTGGTGACCAATCTACACAATTGACTGCTTTAGTGTGGCTCCTCATGGACACCGAGAGCTTCAGAGGTGTATTGTTAGTTGATCCAGGCTTCGTTTGGCATCCCAAAGAACTCAAAATATCACCTTGAATATTTGAATCAGTAAGAAATCCAATAACTATAATAAAAAGCACAGATCATATGAGCAAGGAACATAAATGATGTTTAAGAAACAAGAAAAAGTAAAGTACATGTGTGTTACTCTCAACTTATTGCTTCATCATCAACACATCATAAGAGGTAAATATCACTACCAAGGACAAAATAGTACTTCAGTGTTCTTGCAAAGGATTAGTAATTCATGCTTCTAGTTCACACTTACCAAAGAATACACCAAAACTCTTCACATAGTTACAAATCATTAAAGGTATCTGAATAGACAAGGTCAAGTCCCACTCCACACTGAATAATCCATTATACGATTGACGACTCAATTTTATGTTGGCACAGATCACAAGATCATATCCACCTAAATTCACTAAATCATTTGATGAGGGTGCATATTTGGATATCCAAGTTTCCAACCTAACCGGAATCGGGACCTAAAATGACTTATCTGACTTTTGCAATGTCTGCCACAAAGGGTGAAGAGTCCTCAGTGGGGGAGTCAAACTCTGGCGCTAGGGGCGGAGGACACGGCTCCTCATAGCCTGTGGAAGCCTGCGATGCGGCCAGGAAGGCGCGCTCCCTCTTCGAGACATACCTTCCGCTGGAGGAGGAGGCCAGCAACGGGGCAGGTTGGGTTGGAGCCGGTTGCTGGGTGGTGAAGGGAGGAGGTGGGAGGTATGGAGTAGGCTCCCACCACGGCCACTTCGGCGGTGGTGGGGCAACGGAGGGAAGGGCTGTGTATACCTAGCTAGAAGCTGGGGTGCCGTCAGCGTCGTCGTCGGAGGTAGCGCCGCCGTAAGCGGCAGAGAGGAGATCCATCAGCGAAGAGGAACCGGAGAGGAGAAAGGGAAGGAGGGCCAGGAGGCGGACACCCCGGCGTGGAAGGAGAGCAGCGAGCGTCTGTGATCGGGTATGGTGTCACTCCTTCCACGCCTTAGGATACGAGTGTTGTAGTCGTGCACGACAACTAGTGGTGTGTGTGGGGGGTGACAGGTGGGCCTACGTGCCACGGTAAAGAGGAGCACCATCTACTTAAGATGGAAATTGTAATGAGCAGAACATGATCTGAATGAATGAAAAGTGAGACAACTCTCTCTCTCTCTCTCTCTCCTCTCTCTCTCTCTCTCTCTCTCTCGTCTCTCCTCTGTTCTTACTTCCTCTTCATGAAAGATCATCCCACCTTGGTAGCAATCATACTAGTGGGTGGTACACTTGGTATCAGAGACACACAATTCCTAGGCGCGCTCCGCGGATTTGATAGGTTCGGGAGGCTATCTTCGGACCGCTCCTCCGGTAAAATCCTCATCTCCGTGGTGGCGCAGTCGCTAACGATCTCCCAATTAGCTGTTCTGGGTCGCCGTAAAATCCCAACAGAATTCACGGCGTGGTTGGCACCAGTCAGTGAGGAGCATTATGGCGCCTACAAAGCCCTCTCCGCAGACCCTTCTCGTGTCGGCGGTGATGGGCGAGACGACAACGATGGGGGCGCAACCCTCACGAAGTGCCGGCAAGCAGTGGATCTGCTGCACGGCCGCGTGGCGACGATGGACACTACCCAACAAGGGCTTGATACGTCGTAAACGTTATAATTTTTTATGTTCCATGCTTGTTTAGTATCTACTTTGCTTTGCTTTGTCTACACTTTGAGGTATTTTTATATGTTTTCTGGGACTAACCTATTAACAAGAAGCCACAGTGCCAGTTGCATGTTTTCTTCTGTTTTTGGTTCCAGAAAAGGCAGAAAATCAATATTCTCGGAATTGGACGGGAAAAAACCAAAGTCAATATTTTACTGTGGGGAACACGGAGCCAGAATACGAGACGAAGGAGAGCCACCAGGGGGCCACACCCCTGGCCGCGCGGCCAGGCCTGTCCCGCGCCTGGGGGGTGCGGCCACCCCGGGTGCCCCCCTGCCTCGCCTCTTCGCCTATCAGAAGCCCCTGATACCAAAACCCTAAGGACCCTATGAATCTTCCATGAAACAGTCTGTAGCCGCTGCCACCATCGTCCCTAGATCGGGTGGGGGATGAAGCTCTTCCCGGCACCCTGCTGGAGCGAAGATCATCTCGGAGGCCTTCTTCATCATCATGCCAGCCTCCGGTATGAAGCGTGAGTAGTTCCACCTTGGACTATGGGTCCAAGTAGTAGCTATATGGTTATTTCTCCTCCTTTGTGTTAACATGTTTAGATCTTGTGAGCTCTGTTCATGATCAAGATCATCTATTTGTAATCATGCATGTTATGTTTGCGGGGATCCAGTAGATATCGAGATTACTATATCAAATTGATTAATGGTTCTATCTTATTGACTATCATGTCTGTGTTGTTTGTGATCTTGCATGCTCTCTGTTTCTAGTAGCTATCTTGGCCAAGTAGATGCTAGTGACTCCAAGAGGGAGTATTTATGCTCGATAGTGGGTTCATGCCTCTATTTAATCAGGGGAAGTGATAGAAATCTCTAAGGTTGTATATGTGTTGTTACTACTAGGGAGAAAACAACAATCTCTTGTTCATGGAACAAGTGGATTGTTTACCTTACACAGTTTTCTTAAAGCAGTTATCCGTTTCTTGCAACTTAATACTGGAGGGGGTTCGGATGATAACCTTAAGGTGGATTACTAGTCATAGATGCAGTTGGATGGCGGTCTATGTATCTTGTTGTATTTCCTAATCAAATCTCATAGGATCATGAATGTCTAGTATTGCATTGTTATGCTTTGCTCTGTCCTGTCAATTGCCCCGCTCTAATTTGTTTACCCAGCATGCCTTGTTGTTTATCTTAAGGAGAACACCTCTAGTGAACTCTGGACCCCGGTCCAATCTTTACCATTGATACATCTTCCATTGTTTCTGTTTACTTTATACAAACCACTATTACCTTCCACACCATACAGTTAATCCTTTGTTTTTAGCAAACTGGTGAGATTGACAACCTCACTGTTCGTTGGGGCAAAGTCTTGAGTTTGTGTTGTGCAGGTTTCCAAGTTGCTAGCAACACCTTTGGGTCGTTTCCTTCCTCCTACTGGTTCGATAACCTTGGTTTCTTTCTGAGGGAAGACTTGCTGCTGTGCTCATCATACCTACCTCTTGGGGTCTCCCAACGAAGCTCTACATTGATCTGAGCGCATCAAGCTATTTTCTGGCACCGTTGCTGGGAGGCTAAGGACTGACATGGTTATACCCAACGGGTGCACGACATTAGCATATATGGTCCAGCCCAAGGAAGTCCCATTACGAGCAACACAGCCCATGGAGCTTTCGGGTGCCCAAGCCCGTGACGTATCCGGATACTTGGAGAGCAAGACTATAGTAGATAGAATATTCGAAGGGGCAAACCCTAACTTGTAGCCGACTCGATCTGTGCCTGAGACATGCCTATCTCTTTATAAAGGCTAGGAGGGCACGACAAGGAGGGTCTCTCACCTCATCGCATACACATCTCCACGCCAGATTGCATCTATGCACCCCTGTACTTTTCCGTTTCGCCGTAATCAAGAGCAGACAAGCAGGAGTAGGATTTTCCCTCCGGGGGCCTGAACCTAGGTAAATCTCGTGTCCCCTGATTTCTCTTCTGTTAACCGTTACGCGATCTCCAGCATCCCCACCTTCTCCAAAACCCAAGCTCATAACAATGGGCATTGATGAGATTAAACCTCGTCAATTGGCGCCGTTTGTGGAAATCGGGGGCGCTGATTGTGCGATCGTGACGGTCCCAACCAAAGCGATCTACAACTCTTCAGCGACGGAGAGCCAACTCCTCTTCGGCGCTTTCGACTTCACCGCCCACTCGCCAGCCACCATGAAGGATTTCGAGCCCGTAGGCGACGAGCTCGAGATTTTGTTCGGAAGCTTCTGCTTCCAGGTGAGACAGACCGGCACTCTCCGCATCCTAGAGCGGGTGCCACTGCCATCCATCAGGCCCGCCTCGTGGGCCCCGCACCCCAGCGTGCTACACACGTCAACGCTGGCAGACGAGTCGTACGACAGCAGCAGCTGCAACTCAGATCTATGCGGCCCCCCATCGGATGAGGGAACCTACGATTCCGGATCCGAAAGCTACGGCAACAGCAATCCGATCCATGGACGCTACCAATGCGCCGTGGTAATCCAAAGCAACGTGGAACAGCAAACACCAGGTTCAGGTGCGCACGTACCACCACCCAACCCGCAGGGTGAAAACGGAGGAAACAGGAGGCAACCATCCCTCCCGCCCAATGAAGGCGACGCTGCCGCTTACCAGAAAATCAACCTCGATGATGCTGGATGGCGCTAGGCACGCGAAACCGTGGCGGGCAACAAGATCCTACCTGTGAATTCTTCAAGGGACCTGCTGATGGAATACCACCTTCACCTCATTGGCGAGCATAACAGGCAGGTGAAGCTGCAGGAGGAGCTCGACAAACGTAAGCAAGCGGCTTCGGAGTCTAGCGCGTAGCGAGCTGCGCTCTCCGCCGCTGGCGGCTCCATCTCGCACGGCAACAATGCCAACAAGCATCGCTCTCGCACGGATAATATGGACCCCGTTGCATGTCGCGAGGTCACCCGAACCCTCAACATCCTTCATGGAGATGGACGTCAACGGCAACGTCATACCGAAGACGCCGCAAGCTACGATCATGGCAGCCATAACATATCTCGCGTCACATCCACCTCCGGTGGGGGACCCGAAGATAGATATGCACAAGTCTGCACTAGCCGTACTCAGACTCGTCGGTGCTGTGCTCCACAATGAGGCTCCTGCGGAGCCGAAAAAGAAAGTTGCGGTCAGATTCAACCGCAACCCCACACCCTCATCCGACGAGGAGGAAGACGAACACGATCTACCTCGATGAAGAAAAAGTCTGAGACGTCGCAGCCGCGACTACGATGCTCACAGCGACCTCGCTCAGCGCAAGGTCGACAAGGCACGCGCCAAACGCGCGTGCTCATTCGAATCTGAAGAGGATGACGACGGAGAACTCTATGGAGCTCGATGCTTCAGCAGATCTGTTCGGAGAACACGGATGCCAAGAAATTTCAAGCTTCCTTCGGACATTCCGAAGTTCGATGGCACGCAGGACCCGAAGGCGTGGCTTAGCGACCACCTGTCGTCAAGGCGCATGGCGTAAAAACACCAACTGCAATGCCTTCACCGCAACTAACAAATCGGCTCGAATCTATCTTTAGGATCAATCCAGGCGGGAGGAGCTGGCATATAGTTTCATCCAAACTTTAAGGGCACACAAGAGGCCACTCGATCGAAAGCATTGCGGGCTGCGCACCCAACGCAGGCGAATCCATTCGCTCGTACATATTACGATGGTCCAACATCAAGAACTCCACGGCACACATCTCCGAGGAGAGAACGATCGAAGCCTTCAAGGACGGCGTCAAGCGCCCTGACTTCAAGGAGGAACTTGGGCGCGTCAAGCCCAAGACACTCGACCACCTCATGGACATCGCCAACAGGTGGGCAGATGGTGAGGACTCCCTCCACCGAGCAAATTCAGATGAGGAGGACGAATACGGCCGCAGACGCGAGCGCCGTAACAAGCGAAAATCGTGCATCTACGATGATCGCTCCAGACCCGACATGGTTACGGCTGGCTACACCGAACGCCGCAAGAAAAACAACCGCAGCAGCGGAGGATACCGTGGAGGCAATTTCATGACAGAGGGCGCCACACAGGCGTGTAACGCCGCAACATGACAGCGAGCCCTTGGCATACGAAAAGTTGTCGGTCCCTTGCACCATCCACTTCTACATCGACAAGAAGGATGGCAAAAAGAAGGCCAGCCACATGCTGAAGGATTGCTGCGAGTTCCAAATCTCAGTGAGGGTCTCACCTAGATGCGACGTCAGATCCTGAACCCCGGGTTTGGGCCCGCACCTGCACCAGGTGACATCGCCCACGGAGCTCCTCCACCAGCACCCGTGGGACCTTCAAATCAAGAAATCACACCCGTGCAAAACAACGGTGTAAATGGGTACCCCGCGCCAAAAGGGTCCCTGGTGATCCAAAAAGGGCGCCCAACAAATAGGGTGCAAAAGAATATCACCCTCCAATTTAGCCTGGCTATGAACGCTCCACCCGCCATCCCTGAATACCTCAGCGGCTCGGAGTCCTGCATCACATTCAGCCGTTCGGATCACCCCCACCAGATCCCTCGCCCAGGTCATGCTGCCCTAGTTCTTGAGGCACAGATCAGAGGGTTCAAGATGAGTCGCGTCTTCATGGACGGCGGCAGCGGCATCAACCTGATGTTCGCTAGCACTCTAGCAGCAATGCGGATCCTGCTGTGCAGCCTGGAACAATCCAACACAATGTTCCACGGCATAGTCCTAGGGAAGGGCATATTTCCCCTAGGAAAAATATGGCTCGACGTCATCTTTGGCAAACCCGGAATTTTTTGGTGTAAGCGGCTCGAGTTCGAAGTGGTGGACTGGCCATCACAATACCACGCCATCCTCGTGTGCGTGGCATTCGCAAGGTTCCTGGCGGTACCACACTATGCGTACCTGCTACTCAAGATGTTAGGGCCTAGGGGCGTCATCACGATCCAGGGCAGCTTCACCCGTTCCGACCACTGCGACAGAGACTTCAACAGAATCTCCCAGTCATTCGGTATGGAGGAGGAGCTCACGAGGCTTCGAGAAGTGACAGACAACGGAGCACCCCCAGTCTCCAGGCAAAACGCACCCGACATGTCGTTCGACTCAACAGTCAACACGAAAAAGGTGCAGGTCCACCCGACGGACGCCTCCAAGACGGTGCTGATCGCCAACGACCTCATCCCCGCATAGGAAGGCGCGCTCGTCGAATTCCTCCATGAGCGCTAGGAAATCTTCGCCTGGTGTCCTGAGGACATGCCAGGAGTTCCCAGGGAATTCGCCGAACACGCACTCAATGTGTTTCCAGATGCCAAGCCTGTCAAACAGTCCATCTGACGACTGTCTGAGCCGTGGTCCAAAGCCGTCGGAGTCAAAGTCAATAGACTTCTCGACGCCGACTTCATCCGGGAGATCATGGAGAGCAAGTGGCTAGCCAACACTGTACTGGTCGCCAAAAAAGACACGGATATCCTGCAGATGTGCGTGTACTTCATGTTGCTCAACAAGCACTGGCCAAAGGACCACTTTCCCCTCCCCCGGATCGACCAGTTCATCGATTCGACTGCAGGATGCAAGAAACTCTCCTTCCTTGATGCCTACTCAGGCTACAATCAGATTCGGCTGAAGGTCGAAGATCAGGAGAAAACGGCGTTCATCACGCTGTTCGGAGTATTCTGCTACAACACAATGCCCTTCAGGCTGAAGAACGCAGGTGCCCCGTACCAGTGGTGCATGCAGGTGTGCCTGAAGAGCCAGATCGGCCGCAACATACAGGTCTATGTCGACGACATAGTCGTCAAGACAAGGGAGGCCAAGACATTGATCGATGATCTCCGCGAGACGTTCGACAACCTCGACCACTACAGGATCAAGTTGAACCTAGAAAAGTGCGCCTTCGGCGTCCCATCTGGCCAACTACTTGGAAACTTCATCTCCTAGCGAGGGATCGAGGCAAACCCGAAGAAAATCCGGGCCATACTGGCCATGGAGAAGCCAAAGAACCTCAAAGGTGTCCAGTAGCTAGCTGGGCGCATTGCGGCGCTGAGCAGATTCATCAGCCGCATGGGTGAGAAGGCCCTACCTTTCTACCAGCTACTACGCAAAGCAGACAAATTCGAGTGGACACCTGAAGCAGACGATGCATTCGAAGATCTGAAGCGACTGCTCTCCACCTCGCCCGTCCTGGTCATGCCAAAGGAACGCGAGCCTCTGCTGCTATACATAGCAGCCACACACCAGGTGGTAAGCACCGTACTCGTGGTCGAGCGACCCGAAGAAGGCAAGACCCACGGGGTACAACGCCCAATTTACTACCTCAGCGAGGTATTAACACCAACAAAACAGAGGTACCCTCACTACCAAAAGCTCGCCTACGGCGTGTTCATGACGACCCGTCGGCTGAGCCACTACTTCTAGGAGCATCAGATAATGGTCGTCAATGAGGCGCCACTATCCAACATCCTGAACAACCCCGAAGCCACGGGACGCGTAGCCCTGTGGGGGCATCGAGCTATCTCCTCTGGACATCGTCTATGAGCGGTGCCACGCGATCATATCACAGGTCCTCCCTGACTTCTTCGTCCACTGGATGGAGCTCCAGCTGACGGACACCCCGAACATGACGCAGTCATGTAGAATGCACTTCGACGGCTCCAAGAGCGAGGCTGGAGCAGGAGCTGGCGTCATACTGACGTCCCCGCAGGGCGATAAGATGAAATACGTCCTTTAGATGAAATTTCGTGCCTCCAACAACGAGTCCGAATACGAAGCCCTCATCCAAGGCATGAGGATGTCCAAGATCTGCGGCGCAACGCGCCTAGTCATCTACGGTGACTCGAACCTCGTCCAGCAGACAATAAACGAGTGTGACGCACATGCCGCTAACATGATCGCGTACCACGCGCTCTACAACTCACTCGAAGGAGACTTTGACGGCTGCGAGCTTCGCCACGTTGGAAGGGAAAGCAATGAGGAGGCTGACAGACTCTCCAACATCGGCTCCACCTGTGCACAGGTGAACCAGGTGTGTTCCTCGAACAAATCTGTGTGTCTTCCATCCAAAGGACACTCCCCAAGGGATCACCCGAAGAAGCGAAGGACCCGAAAAGCTCGACACAGAGGTCGAGTTGGTCAGCCTGATGCAGGTCATGGCAATCGAAGAAACATGGACGCAGCCGTACCTCCGGTACCTGATAAATAGAGAATTGCCTGATGACCCGACAGATGCCCGACGCATATCTCGCCGGTCCAAGGCCTTCACAATCATCAATAGCGAGTTGTACAAGCGCATCATATCGGGTATACTCCAAAGGTGCGTCACCATCGGTGATGGCAAAACCATCCTCCAAGACATCCACGAGGGCATCTGCGGCCATCATGCGGGTAGCCGCACCCTCGTCGCCAAAGCTCTACGAGATGGATTCTACTGGCCAACGGCCATGAACAATGCCAAGGACATCGTCCAGAGGAGCAACGGCTGCCAGAGGTTTTCGGACAAGCCACACACACCAGGATCGAAGCTCAGCCCATACCCTTGGCCTGGCCCTTCGCCCAATGGGGCCTCGACATGATCGACAAGCTGCCCAAATCTTCGAAAGAAGGCCACGTCTACCTCCTGGTTGCAGTCGACAAGTTCACTAAGTGGATCGAGGCCATGCCTGTCACCAACCAAAAGGGCAAAACTGCCGTCAAGTTCTTCGAGTCCATAGTCTACAGGTTCGGCGTGCCGCAAAACATCATCACAAACAATGGGTCGAACTTCATCTCCAAAGAATTTCAGGACTTCTGTGAAGGTCTTGGCATCAACATATCATACGCCTCCGTGGCGCACTCGCAAACCAACGGGCAGGTCGAAAAGGCCAACAGCCTCGTACGTGGTGGCATCAAGAAATGCCTACTCAGCCCACTCGAACGGCTTGCGGGAGCCTGGGCAGAAGAGCTACCCTCCTTCCTCTGGAGCTTGCGCACAACGCCAAACAGCTCAACTGGCTACACGCCCTTCTTCATGGTACACGGAGCCGAAGCCGTGTTACCCGCAAAAGTACGCCATAAGGCCCCACGGGTCGTCGCCTACTGTGAAGCCGAATGGACGGACGCACTCGAAGACGCAGTCGACACACTCGACGAGGCACGTGACATCGCCACAGCTTGCTCGACGATCTACCACTAGAGCCTCCGCAACTACCACAGTAATCGGCTGCACCCAAGGTCCTTCGTCGAAGGAGACCTCGTCCTACGACTCAAGCAAGAGCGGACGAAGAAGCTCGAGTCACCATGGGAAGGACCCTACGTCGTCACCGAAGTCATCCCAGGTGGCGCCTACCGCCTCAAGGACGTCAAGTCAGGAGTCGCATACTCCAACCCATGGAACGTCGCATAATTGCGACGCTTCTACCCCTAGCTATCCCTCTTTACTTTCAATAAGGCTACTCAGCCGAGCAGTGTACCTACTCGATACGATATGAATAAAATCTAAGTCCTTAGTTCGAAAACCTCTTTTCCTTGCATTAATTTGTGATTACAACACACTCGGGGGCTCCGCCTCACCTCACGACTTCGTCGACTGAGAATAACGCATGAACACTTGAGTAGCTGACCGCGTCAGGCTAACAAAAAGGACATGCATACAACAAAGGCACCACGTGCTAACACAAATAATCTTTACAACAAAGGGCATAACAAGCCCACTCAAGCATATACAAGTTTTACATATTTATTTTTACAGGACCTACCTATTCTGAAGGATCATGTGCGCCTGATGCTCGAAAAGATCTACAATCTCTTCGGCATACTGCCTAACGGCCACGTAATGTGGGCGCATGTCCCATAGGCCACCATCTGGTCGAGGGGGCAACCCAGCTGCCACCACCGCAAGATCAACATCCGAGCGATGCAGCCGAACAAGGGAAAGGGCGGCCTTCATCCCCGCAACCAGCTGATGCCGCACCAACTCCCTAGCATGACCCACGTCTGGAAACTTTGCTAGCAAACCCCATAGAGTTGAAGGCGCCTCATCAAGGGGGAAAATGACATACAGAATCGACGCCAGGGAAGTCTTCACCTGACTTAGCACCCGCGACACCTGATGAACACGATCCTGCACAGTCGCAAGGACAGTGGCCCGGTCGTGGTCCATCCAGAAAAGCCTCCGATTTCCATATCCTGTTGGGTAAGGCAGTTGATCCGAACTGCATCGTGTTCCTTCTCCTCCCTCGGAACAAGGTTGGCACCTGCATGAAATACAGAGTAAGATGACACGCAAACACGGCGCACCCGAAGACAAGTAGCAGCTCAAGAAATCTTACACTGCAGCTGCTCGTCCAACTTCCGCAGCTCCCCCATCAGATACTCCTCCCTAACGGTTGCTCGCTCCGCCTTCGACTTCCACACGTCCGCGTGACCTCGGACGCCAAGGATCTCCTTTTCAAGACTGCGGACGCGATCACGAAGGAAAAAAAGATGCGACGTGTCATCCAAAGACGGTCATGGCTGAGGGACAGTCGAAGCATCGACGAGAGCCTCACCTGAAGGACCCTAAAGGCAAGCAAGCAAGAATATGAACAACACACTTCTTGGGAAACATCTCGAAGCATCATTTATATACATCAAAAAGCCACTGCGTGGCACAAGGAAATTGTTCGACATATATTACAGCAAAATTAGAAGACAACTATCCTACAACTATAGCAACATAGCCTAGGCACCCGCATCCGGAGTGGCCTCAGAGCCAGATTGCCTACTCTTAACCTCCACCTGCTGCTTCGTCGCGTACTTCGCCAGAAGTTCAATGAGCTTCGGCCCATAACGTTTACAACGGGAAGCAAAGAGAGCGAAAGCTACCTCTGAGCCATCGGCAGCCGTTGGCATCTGGGAGGTGATGTGCGGCAGGTCCAGCTCCGCTCCGGATGCCATGGCCATGGCCAACCCCATTGAAGCGTCGAGGCCTTTCTGCTTGTGCTTGTAGGCCGCAGGTGCATCCTCTGATAGCTGATCCGCCAGAGAATCAACATCCTCAAGGGCAGCGCCACCCTTGGGAACGATCTCCTTGAAGAAGCGCCCAAGGACCTCCTTGGCCTTAACAAGGGAGCCAGGAGCAGTACCGCCGCGGTCTTCGACCGCCGCGGTGGCATCGTCCAGAGCACTCCCGTGCTCCAAGGCACCGTGATCGAACGCAATGCCCGAAGCATTTGGAGCAAAGAACACAACGCAAGAATCGAATAAGGGTTTGAAGGCAATGCAGCTGAAAATCCAAAAGCAGGCCAAGCACTTACCAGAGACGGCCTTGGTAGCAGCCATCAGTTTCTCAGCCACCTCCTTATCGTGCGCGACCGCAACAGTTGCGATTTGCTCCTCGCGATCCGAAGCCTCCTGCTGCAAATGCTCCTTGGCCTCGGCGGCAGCAGCCAATTCCTGCTGCAGGCGCTCCTTCGCCTCCACAGCGTCAGCAGCCTGTTTCTCCGCGCGACCGAGACTCTTTTGAAGAGTCTCCAGTCGGCGAAGAGCAGCGTTATTTTCATTTGCAAAACATCAAGAACGCACATGAGCAACACAAGCTACACAACAGCATAGCATAAAAAAACAAAAAGGATAAGATCGCTACGTGCCACGTTCACGCAGCCGCTGACGCCCTCCAACGCTTTATGTTGCTGGATGAGCAGGTTCGCACTGCGCACAAAAGGCTATGGAAAGAATCAGAAGCAAAACAATCAATAAAAAACAAGAAAAGGGCTCGGGGCTGCGCCCAGGAACGAACAAAACGCCGAACAAAACGACCCGAAAAAGACTCGGGGGATCCCCCCAGGACAAAAGGAAAAAATAACTTACATGCTCAGACGGGGACTCCAAAGGTCTGGGTGCAGTCTTCTGCACGATGATCACTCGAGCCTCCTGTGGAGAAAGGTTCGGAGCATCGCCAGCAGAGTTGGCTACCATCTCAGAAGGAGAGGTTGATGGCTTCGACTCCGCTACGGTCTCCTGAGCGTCCTCACTAAGAGAGCCCTCCGAAGAGTGACTGCAAGAAAAATATTCATCAAGGCAAGAAGAACAGTGCAGACGCAAAAAATAAGCGAAAGCACCCAAAAACCACTTACGAGTCAATGTCATTCAAATTGAAGATGGGTGGCGCCTTCCCCTTCATCTTCTTCGTCGGCGGCTGCGGCGCCACCGCCTGCAGAGGCACAACCGGGAACGGCACAGAAGAAGCATCGTCATCCTCGCCGTGGCACACGAAGAAGGACGGGTCCCTAGGCGTCGGTGGAGTCGTGGCATCCGAAGACTCGCTCGAGCTCCATACACGCTTTCGGGTCTGCCCGTCGCTCGCCACGGGGGCTTCATGAGTGGGCGACTGCGCCGGCGGTAGCTTAGACTCGGAGTCTGCCTCCTCATTGTCTGGCGCCTCCCCATATTTCTCAGGAAGAGGGGGCATGGACCCCATAACCTTGAGGAGCTGCAAAGAAAGATAACAAACAGATATTAGAAACCACAACAATCACAAACATACAGCAAAGCGCAACGCGCACGAGAAATTTTCACCTTAGAGGCCCCTTTACTGGCGCTAAGAGGGGGGTCAGCGATTCCCCCGACAGGTCCTAACTAGCCTTGTACTTCAGAAGCGGATAGAGGGCCCTATCAAGATCACCCGAAGATAATTCTATGGATGACACTCTGGTGGGTTCACTAGGGCCGACGTAGAGAAACATCGGGTGCGCCCTGGCTTGGAGCGGCTGCACCCGACGCTTGAGGAAGGTGCGGATGATGTCAACCCTGTTGACCTCCTTGCCAGGCACTAGTTGGAGAGCCTCCACCCGCTGGTAGAGCATCTCCACCTCCGCCACTTCGCCCTCCAAGATGTGGTTCTTCCATGATCTTTTTTGGACGATCTTCTTCTCGAAATCAAAGGGGGCAAGACCAAAATGATGACCGTCTAGCTTGAAATCGCGGATGTAAAACCACTTGCGACGCCAATACTGAACGGACTCGCAAATAGAGAGGGAGAAAAATTGGACAAAGGGACGAAGAGAAATGATACAGCCGCCAAGCGGATAGACTCCGTCGGAGCCGGACTGCCTCTTCACGGAATAGAGTTTCCGGAAGAGACCAAAGTGTGGCTCGATTCCGAGCCAGCACTCGCAAAGCGTGATGAAACACGCAATGTTAAGAAGGGAATTGGGAGACAGATGATGAATCTGAATCCCATAGAGGAAAAGAAGCCCATGAAGGAATTCGTGGGCAAGAAGCGACAAACGCGGACAATAAAAGCAACGAAGATCACCCGAAAACCCACGGGTGGGCGAGGGATTACCTCATCGCCAGGGATCTTGACATCCTGCTTGTTTTGCGGGATTAACCCTGCATTGTGCAGCTTGCGCGGGTCGGTGTCGCGCACGTCAGAGCGCCTCCACTTGCCATCCGTGTTGCGCGCAGGGACAGCAACCTTCTTTCCGCCAGCGGCGGCGCTCGAGCCCGCTCCGGCGGCCACCTTCTTCGACTTCACCATTGTGATGCGGCGACGGCGGCGGTGTGCGCGCAAGAACGAGGAAGGAAAGGACCGGAGAATGTCCAGCGCGCAAGGAGAAAGCTCATGAAAATCGAAGAAGTGAAAGAAAATGGCGAAAGGTGAAAAGCAAACCACTGTTTTCCCCACAGTTATAAGGATGAAGACGACAAACAGGAACCTTTCATCTAGAAGCCCTAAAGCTAGGGTCAGATCCAACCGTCCACGTGTCAACACGGCAGCGAACCGTCGCCCGCACACCGTCCACTATGCACGGAAACCGAGGAGACACCATAATTCTCGCCATGTCACGCACGACCAGTCAACTCCAAGTCAGAAAGTGGGACCCACGGTTGTCCTATTACATCACCGCTGGCGCTACAAACGGTTGAGGTCACCGATCGTCAGCACTGACGTCATCAAGCAGCCTAGCAACGACTAGAATTCGTCGACTGATCAAACAAGTACTTCCTCGAATCTACGATTCGAACAACTACTCGGGGGCTACTCCTATCAGGAGCGCTGGCCGCGCACCCGAAAGACAATTTTGTGTCCTACGGACCTGAAGAACAACCAACTCTTGAACTTCGAGTCCTACGTTGAGTCTACGACTCCACTAAGGACTCGGGGGCTACTCCCATAGGGAGGATTGATCAAGCATCCGAAAAATTTGAGTCTAACAGACCTGAAGCTTAATCAACTGAACTGAAGTCTCTGCTCGAGTCTATGACTTGAACAGACACTTGGGGGATACTCCCATAGGGAGCGCTATCCGCGCACCCTATGAATTCTTCGACTGCGATCCTTCAGATCAAATAAAACAAAAACTTTTTTCTGGCAAATTTTCCCAAATCAATGCTGATTGAGAAACATTCTCTTGGCCACCCAAAACACCTCCGCGGTGATACAATTTCGAATGTTGTGTTTATGATGCAAAGATAAGACCTACAGACATCATCTGATGGCCTGGTAACGCACCTGACTGCGCTCTACCAGTAAAAAGCCATGTCAATATGCACGATGAAAATCCTGACGGACGCGTTAGGTACATTACTCAAAAACTTACAGGGATTCGACTCTTGTAAGACCTCAGCGGCATAAGTCGAATTACACCAGCATCCATTCCAAATTCAAGTCGGGGGACTTGAGTTTGAAGAAGGTCGTGTTGTTTTGTCCTATGATAGTTAACTGGCCCTGATCCGTCAGGAGAGTCAGGCACACGCATCAACAATCCCCACGAACTAAAAACATTTCCCTTTTTACAGGACCAAAGGCACCCGAAAGATTTAAGAGTCCTCAACCGAATCTGCGAGTCGACTGAGCACTTGGGGGCTACTGACATGGTTATACCCAATGGGTGCACGACATTAGCATATACGGTCCAGCCCAAGGAAGGCCCATTACGAGCAACGCATCCCATGGAGCTTTCGGGTAGCCCAAGCCCGTGACGTATCCGAATACTTGGAGAGCAAGACTAGAGTAGATAGAATATTCAAAGGGGCAAACCCTAACTTGTAACCGACTCAATTTGTTCCTGAGACCTGCCTATCTCTATATAAAGGCTAGGTGGGCACGACGAAGAGGGTCTCTCACCTCATCGCATACACACCTCCACGCCAGATTGCCTCTGCGCACCCCTGTACTTTTTGGTTTTGCCGTAATCAAGAGCAGACAAGCAGGAGTAGGGTTTTCCCTCCGGGGGCCTGAACCTGGTTAAATATCGTGTCCCCTGGTTGCTTGTCTGTTAACCATTATGCGATCTCCAGCATCCCCACCTTCTCCAAAACCCAAGCTCATAACAATGGGCATTGACGAGATTAAACCTCGGACGGCTTCACAAGGGGAGTCCTTCACAACCTTTCTCGTTACTTTGTTTTTGTTTTGCTTAGTTTCTTTTGCTTGGTTTTGTTTGCCTCTTTTTATCAAAAACTCAAAAAAAAATAGTTTAGTTTGGTTTGCTTTTTCTTATCAAAAACACAAAAAAAATTAGTTCCTGCTCTACTTGCTGCTGCTGTTGACTTGCTCCACTTTTGCCAAAATGAACTCTGCTAAGAACACCAAGTTGTGTGACTTCACTAGCACAAACAACAATGATTTCCTAAGTATACCTATTGCTCCACCTGCTCCTAATGCTACCTTTTATAAAATTAAGCCTGCTTTGTTAAATCTTGTGATGAAAGAGTAATTTTCTGGTGCTAGTTCTGATGATGTTGCTTCCCATCTCAATAAATTTGTTCAACTTTGTGAGATGCAAAAATATAAGGATGTAGATGGAGATATTATTAAGCTCAAGTTGTTTCCTTTCTCCTTGAGAGGAAAATCTAAAGAATGGTTGCTATCCTTGCCTAGAAATAGTATTGATTCTTGGATTAAGTGCAAAGATGATTGTATTGGAAAACATTATCCTCCTGCTAAGATTATATCTATGAGAAGTGAAAATTTTAATTTAAACAACTTGATAATGAACATGTTTCTCAAGCTTGGGAAAGAATGAAATCTTTGGTTAATAATTGTCTCACTCATGGACTTACTGCTTGGATGATTATCCAGACTTTTTATGCAGGTTTAAACTTCTCCTAAAGAAACCTGTTGGATGCAGCTGCTGGAGGTACCTTTATGACCATTAGTTTGGGTGTTGCAACAAAGATCCTTGATAGTATGATGGTCAACTATTCTGAATGGCACACTGAGAGAGCTCCACATGGTAAGAAGGTAAATTCTGTTGAAGAAACCTCCTCTTTGAGTGATAAAATTGATGTTATCATGGCTATGCTTGTTAATGGAAAAGCTCCTATTGATCCAAATAATGTCCCCTTAGCCTCTTTGGTTGCTCAACAAGAGAAAGTTGATGTGAACTTCATTAGAAACAACAATTTCAGCAACAATGCCTATAGAAATAATTTTGGTAGTAACAATAACTATAGGCCCTATCCTCCTAATAATGGTAATACTTATGGAAACTCCTACAACAATACTAGAAGTGCTCCCTCTGAACTTGAAGTCATGCTCAAAGACTTTATTAGTAAACAAACCACTTTCAATAAGACCGTGGAGGAAAAGCTTTTGAATGTTGAGAAAAATATTTCATCTTTGTCTGAAGCCCAGTCCTCTTTGATTAATAAAATGGCTGCTAAACCTGAAACTTTGGAAAGTACCTTTGCTGCTACTCATGCTACACAAGTTACTATTGATGAAAATGTTAGACTGTTAGCTCAACTACATGCTAAGTGGGAAAGAGAAGCTGAAATTGCTAGAAACAATAGTGTGTGCACTATCACCACCACCAATATGGATGCCACTAAACCACAAGAACTCCCTATTCCTCCTACCACAATGCCTAAACCCAATGAATCTACTACCAATGATGCTAAGTTTGATTTTTATCTTGATGGTTGCAATATCTCTGAAGTGATTATGTTCCTACAAAAGCTTGCTAGAAGTCCTGATGCTAGTGATATGAATGTGGATTTTACCAAACACATTACAGATGCTCTCATTAAAATTAAGGAAGAAAAGTTGAAACACAAAGCCTCTATTCCTAGGAAAGTAGAAGATAGTTGGGAACCCATAATTAATATGCAAGTGAATGACTTTGATCTCAAAGCTTCATGTGACCTTGGTTCTAGTGTCTCTATTATGCCTAGAAAGATTTATGAAATGCTTGATTTGCCACCTTTGGAAGATTGCTATTTGGATGTCCCACTTAATGATAATGCTAAAAAGAAACTCATGGGGAGTGTTAATGATGTTCTTATTATGGCTAACAATGCTTATGTCCCTGTTGATTTCTATGTTTTGGATGTCCTATTACTTTGGGAAGACCTTTTCTTAGAATTGTTGGTGCTATCATTGATATGACAGAAGGCACCATTAAATATCAATTTCCATTCAATAAAGGTATTTAACACTTCCCTATGAGAAGAGAGAAGTTGCTTTTTTCTCCTCCTTTGAAAGCAAGGTTTGATGTTAATGCTTTTTCATTTGAAAATACTTGATTCTTGCTTCTTGTGCCTAACTTAAAGGCGTTAAAGAAATGTACTTATTGGGAGATAACCCAAAAGTTTTCTTGAGTCTTGGAAGTTATTACCTATGTAATGACCTCTACTTATCATTTTTATTTGCTTTTTGTGCCAAGAATAACCTCTAATGAGAGGGAAGTAAGATTTGGGGAGTTGTTGTCCCGAAACAGATTTTTGTGCTCCACTCTAAAAATTCGTGTAAAATATCTGTAAGTCGGATTGATCTGTAATTTTCAAAATAAACCCCTCAGGTTGTTAGCTAAATTTCGTTAGTTCAGCACTTCCTTATTTGAGCAACATAAGGTCTTGGAAAAAATCAGTGTCTACGTGCTCGTCTGTTTTGACAGATATCTGCCATTATTTGCATTTGCTTCTTATTGATTCCTTTTGGGGTTCTTTTTGGGAAATTGAGCTTTTTGAGGAAATTTCTACAGTAGCTTGTGTATTTAGTGAAAGTTTTGTTGTTTTAAAACTAAAACCCCAAGGTCTATTATCTTTTGAATACACTAATGTTCTAATGAAGATTGTGTGAAGTTTTGTATGAAGGAAAAATTTCAGGTGTAAGGAAAGAATGATGTAATGAGATGAAGAATAGACAAAAGCTTAAGCTTAGGGATGCCACCCGTGTCACCCCAAGAAATATTAAGAGGTACAGGCGTTAAAGCTTGGGAATGCCCAAGGCATCCCCTTCCTCATCAATAAAAATCTAAGGTCTTTCTAGACACTTCGTTTTTATTGTTTCATGCGCTGTTGTGTTGTTCTTGGAGCGTCTTAGTTTTCGTTTTTGGATGTTTGCTTAGTTTTCTTGAATAAAGTAGTTTGGACTCTCGTTCTCGCTGTGTTGTTTCAAATAAGTTGATTGGTGTTGGAAAGGAGTAGTAAGTTCTTGCTTTAATAGTACAAGAGGAGCTTTCTTTGACTTGGCTTAGACTTTATCATGTCATGCTAGATGTTGTTTTGACCTTATGCTTAGTGATTATTGTTGTAGCATGACTTGTTCCAATCAATTAGGATTGCTTAATGTGCCTTGAAAGAATCATGCATTGTTTTAGCATACAAAAGCATAGTATTGTGGTATTCACCTTTGATGCTTTTTTTGGGGTTGACTAGGCACATGCTCACACCATGTTATGACTATGAACAAGTCACCATAGCCTCTATGATCATTTAGTTTTTGACTTGTAGTACCACTATATGCTTTGATTAGTAATGTTTTGTCGCTCTGCATGATTATGGCCATTATTGCTCTCTTAGTTGGTCGCTCCCAGTCTTTTGCTAGCCTCCACTTGTATGAGTAAGCTCTTGATGGTGCTCGACATGGTGCACTTCGTTGGAAACCCCAAGAGCAAGGTGTGAAGATAACAACAGTAAGTTTCCCTCAGTAGAGACCGAGGTTATCGGACAGAAGTAGGAAGGAAATGACACACAGGTGTTGCAAACAACGTGGATACCTGCACAACACAAACTCACAACTTTGTCCCAACGAATCAGTGAGGTTGTCAAGATCACCAGTTTGCTGTAACAAAGGATTAACTGTATGGTGTGGAAGGTAATGGTTTGCAGCAAGTAAACAAGTAACAGTAGAAGATGTATCAATGGTAAATATTGGACCGGGGTCCATAGTTCACTAGAGGTCCTCTCCTTAGATAAACAACATGGCATGAAGGGTAAACAAATTACAGCACGGCAATTGACAAGAACTGAGAAAGGCATAACAATGCAATACTAGTCAGAAAGATCCTATGAGATTCGATTGGGCAATACAACAAGATACATAGACCGCCATCCAACTGCATCTATTACTAGAACTCCACCTTCAGGTTATCATCCGAATCCTCCAAAGATTAAGTTGCAAGCAATGCATAACCGCTAAGCAAAGTGTGTAAGGTAAACAATCCACTTGTTCTATGAACAAGGGACCATTGTTTTCTCCCTAGTAGCAACATCACATCTACAACTGAAGAGATTTCTGTCACTTCCCTTGGAAACTAGAGGCATGAACCCACTATCGAGCATAAATACTCCCTCTTGGAGTCACTAGCAACTACTCGGCCAAGATAGCTACTAACAACTAAGAGCATGCAAGATCACAAATAACATAGACATGATACAATCATAAAGACAAACCATTAACCAAACTAACATAATAATCTCAATATCCATCGGATGCCCGCAAACACAACATGCATGATTACAAATAGATTAGGTCTTGATAATGAACGGAGCTCACAAGATCTATACATGAACGCACAATGAGGATATATAACCATCTAGCTACTACATGGACCCATAGTCCAAGGTGGAACTACTCACGCATCATACCAGAGAAGAAGGCCTCCGGGATGATCTCCCCTCCGGCAGGGTGCTGGGAAGAACTTTAGATCCCCTGATCTAGGGATGGCGGCTACAGACGGTTCCGTGGAGTTTTGATCGGGTGCCTAGGGTTTGTGCATCGGGAGCTTCTTATAGGCGAAGAGGCGAGGCTGGTAGGCGACAAGGGGGGCCACACCCTGTCTAGGCGTGGGCCCACCCCTGGTCGCGCCTAGGGGTGTGGCGGCCCTGGCTCGCCCCTCCGTCTCTCCTCTGGACTTCGTGTTCCCCACGGAAAGAAATTTACTTTGGATTTTGTCCCGTCCAATTTCGAGAATATTGATTTTCTGCCTTTCTGGAACCAAAAACAGAAAAAAAAACAGGCAACTGGCACTATGGCAACTTGTTAATAGGTTAGTTCCAGAAAAGATATAAAATCATCTCAAAGTGTAGACAAAGCAAAGCAAAGTAGATACTAAACAAGCATGGAACATCAAAAATTATAGATACGTTTCCGACGTATCAGCTCTACTCATGCATCCAACTCCCAAGAAACCAAGTTATTCCAAAGTGTCCACTATAAATTCCTATGCAAGGTGTGTTACACCATTCCAAGTATATTCTTGTTTTCATTTACCTTCCAATAAAAAAGTCTCTTCGTTATGTGAAAACTTAGTGATTAAAGCTCTCACTACAAGAAATGTGTTCACTTATGACCTTCTCGTAGTGACGTGAAATGAAATCATCATAGATTTATGACAATTTTGCACAAGATGGTCACATGCCATATAGAGAGGTCAAAACCATGTACGTTTACAACGTTTTGTGTCAAAATCGTCGTAATTTCATCAGATAAAATCATCATAATCTGCGCAATACAATTTAAGATCTTACTTGTAGCTTATTATGACGAATTTAAATCATCGTAGTGTCTAAGGGTGCGTTTGGTTTTTGCCTGTAGCAGCCCTGCCAATATTGGCGAGCCAATAATTTGGCGTAGGATTTGGCCACCCTGGGATTGCCAAAAAATTGTCAACGATCTGTGAAGAAAACACTATAAGGACCAAAGGCTGCCAAATAATTGGAAACAAATCAAACAAAAGGCACATCGATGGGCATGACCAATATTTTGGTAGGGTGACTTGGGGACACAAACCAAACAGACCCTAAATTCTAATTTATTGATATGACTAGTCGGCCATATCAGGAATTGGACATATGTGTCATGTCTATGTGCCATTTTTTGCATACGTGTTTTGTCCACGTATTAATATTTATGTACGTGTTAATATTTTGCCACAACCAAGCTAACAAGATGGACCCACCACCAACCACATCATACTGACAGGAAGACCCCACCAGCAAACTGACAGAAGGACCCCACCGGCTTTACAAGCAAGCCCCACGCGCGACCTGATGAGTTGGCCCCACTAGCGAACTGACAGATAGGCCCTGCCTCCTTTGTGAAATTCCATAAAAATACATCCCTATGGGAAATCGAACACGCAACCTCCTAGACTCACACCCGCACACTAACCATCATGATACAAGCTACTTCTTGTAGAAAACCAAGCGATGGGCATTAATAAACATAACCTGGTCTGTTGGGCCTGGACCTAAATGGACCATGACCTCCAATTCTTCTCTCGTTTTATTTTTTCTTTAAACTTTTCCGCACGCGGCCCACATGCCATTGAGCTAGGCTAGATTCACACAGGTATAAAACACACAACCACGCCGATGACTAGTCAGCGTCCCATGGCCCACCCGTCATTTTCTATGGCTAGCTTTCTTTAGGTGAGAAAAGGTTCTGTTTCTATAAATTTTGCTTTAAAATTCTAGAAAAATCTTTTATATGGCATAATTCATATCTTTTTATTGGTAAGTTAAAATAAAATGTTCTATATAGATAAATTGATCAAAAAAATATGAAGATTATATCTATAATTAAATATGGATAACTAAAATTCCAAATCTTTTTAAATATTTATAAATTACTTAAATCTTGCATAGTTCATAATTTTTAATCCGTGAATCGGAAATCAATAAATAATATGTCTAAATTACAAATTTTCAAATGACATATTTTCAACATGACGTCACGCGAAGGTTTCACATAGTTCGGACCGTTTTTGAAATTTTAATGCCCGTTTCAAAAAAATGGTCAAAACGGCGGGCGTGAAGGTTCTTATCTAGGGGATGATCCTTGCTAAAATTGCATTGGATATCTGATGAAACATCATATTGTGAGTCTAAAAATGATTTTTTCCAAAAATCATGAGCGTAATATCATGTACCTGTAGTTCAAACCGGACCCACTTCCTACAGATTCGGCAGGAATTTGTCTTTTTCGCCAGGGGTGGATGGAAAGGTTTGAGATACCCCGGTTGGGACATTGTACATGTAAGGTGGTCTAATATTTTTACAAAATATGGTGGTACCATTCTAAATCTGTCATTTGGTGGTTGCTTCACAAAACGCCCTATTTTTTTGCGATCGAAAAATGGGTTTTCTGTGCGTCAAAAAGGAACCTCCTACAATATTGTTCGCCATCCTAAGATGCACACGTGTGTACAATACAGGCACAGTATCACAAACTATGCGCTGATTCTAGCCATAACATTGGCCATTTGACCCGAAAGCCACGAAACCTCAGACATGATAGGTCGTTTCTGAGAAGGTTTTTCGAGACGCAACCAATTTACCAAGTTTGATATTTTTCCTTGGAACTATGTCACAAAACATGACGCCACGCGAAGGTTTCACATAGTTCGAACCGTTTTTGAAATTTTAATGCTCGTTTCAAACAATGGTCAAAACAGCGGGCGTGGAGGTTCTTATCTAGGGGATGATCCTTGCTAAAATTGCATTGGATCTCTGATGAAACATCATATTGTGAGTCTAAAAATTATTTTTTTCAAAAATCATGAGCGTCATATCATGTACCTGTAGTTCAAACCGGACCCACTTCCTACCGATTCGGCAGGAATTTGTCTTTTTCGCCAGGGGTGAATGGAAAGGTTTGAGATACCCCGGTTGGAACATTGTACATGTAAGGTGGTCTAATATTTTTACAAAATATGGTGGTACCATTCTAAAACTGTCATTTGGTGGTTGCTTCACAAAACGCCCTGCTTTTTTACGCTCGGAAAATGGAAAATGGGTTTTCCGTTCGTCGAAAAGGAAAACTTCCTCCTGAAACATTGTTCGAAATCCCAAGATGCACACACGTGCACAATACGAGTGCAGTATCATAAACTATGCCCTGATTCTAGCCATAACATTGGTTATTTGACCTGAAAGCCATGAAACCTCAGACATGATAGGTCGTTTCTAAGAAGGTTTTTTCTAGACGCAATCAATTTACCAAGTTTGATATTTTTACTTGGAACTATGTCACAAAACATGACGCCATGCGAAGGTTTCACATAGTTCGGACCGTTTTTGAACTATGGTCAAAACGGCGGGCGTGAAGGTTCTTATCTAGGGGATGATCCTCGCTAAACTTGCATTGGATCTCTGATGAAACATCATATTGTGAGTCTAAAAATGATTTTTTCCAAAAATCATGAGCGTCATATCATGTACCTGTAGTTCAAACCGGATCTACTTCCTACCGATTCGGCAGGAATTTGTCTTTTTCGCCAGGGGTGGATGGAAAGGTTTGAGATACCCCGATTGGAACATTGTACATGTAAGGTGGTCTAATAGTTTTACAAAATATGGTGGTACCATTCTAAAACTGTCATTTGGTGGTTGCTTCACAAAACGCCCCGTTTTTTACGCTCGGAAAATGGAAAATGGGTTTTCCGTTGGTCGAAAAGGAAAACTTCCTCCTGAAAAATTGTTCACCATACCAAGATGCACACCGTGCACAATACGAGCGCAGTATCACAAACTATGCCTTGATTCTAGCCATAAAATTGGCTTTTGACCCAAAAGCCATGAAACCTCAGACATGATAGGTCGTTTCTGAGAAGGTTTTTTTGATACGCAATCAATTTACCAAGTTTGATATTTTTCCTTGTAACTATGTCACAAAACATGACCCCACGCGAAGGTTTCACATAGTTCGGACCGTTTTTGAAATTTTAATGCCCGTTTCAAACAATGGTCAAAACGGCGGGCGTGAAGGTTCTTATCTAGGGGATGATCCTCGCTAAACTTGCATTGGATCTGTGATGAAACATCATATTGTGAGTCTAAAAATGATTTTTTCCAAAAATCATGAGCATCATATCGTGTACATGTAGTTCAAACCAGACCCACTTCCTACCGATTCGGTAGGAATTTGTCTTTTTTGCCAGGGGTGGATGGAAAGGTTTGAGATACCCCAGTTGGAACATTATACATGTAAGGTGGTATAATATTTTTACAAAATATGATTGTACCATTCTAAAACTGTAATTTGGTGGTTGCTTCACAAAACGCCCCGTTTTTTACGCTCGGAAAATAGAAAATGGGTTTTCCGTTCATCGAAAAGGAAAACTTCCTCCCGAAACATTGTTCGCCATCCCAAGATGCACAATACAAGCGCAATATCACAAACTATGCCCTGATTCTAGCCATAACATTGGCCATTTGACCCGAAAGCCATGAAACCTCAGACATGATAGGTCATTTCTGAGAAGGTTTTTTCAAGACGCAATAAATTTACCAAATTTGATACATGTGAATATTCTGCTCTCAAGTGCATCTTAGAATGAAAAACAATGTTATCGCAGAAATTTTTCATTTCCCTTGCACAAAAAATCATTTTTCTTTTCCAAATACAAAAAGTAAGGTGTTTTCTGAACCAACCAATCAAAACACAGGAGACAGCCTCTCACGGATCAGCCTTATCGGCCTGATCTGGACCGTTGGTTCTCAATCCAACGTCATGTGGCTCGCCCGAAGAAGCACAACCCACTCCCCACCGTGCCCACAGCCTCACAAACCCTAACCCCACCAACTCCAGACCGCCTCCCCTGGTGTCGCCCTTCCTTCCCACCCTCTCTAGCCGCCGATTCTCCTCTCTAGCCGATCCACCCTCTCCCAGCTTCGCCTCCCATCGACGCAGCCTTGGTGAACCCTAGTTTTCTGCCCTCTTGGAGAGGAGTAGCGGGAAGACGGCGCCGTCGTTATGGAGGAGAGGGAAGATGGAGCGCCACCTAACTTCATCGTCGTTCAATCATCTGTCGGCCTCCAGGACCCGCGCTTCCCCAACCAGATCAAGCATCGCAAAGTAAGGCCACGCCCATGGTCGACCTCGAGCTCGACCCATCCATCGTGCTGAGAACCGACGGGCAACGCACTTCACCAACCAGGGCCACATCACCATCCTCGGAACCGCCTTCACTACGCCTCCAGGTTGTGACCCTCTCTAGATGCGAGCGCGAAGCCTCCACTAGAGCATGGACCTGACGGGCGGGAGTTGGAGCCCCGCATGGATCTGGCGCCCCCAACCTCCTCTGGCCTTCTACACCTCCGCGCATGCCTCATGCAGTCTGGCTGCCGTCAACAGCCCCTGGATCCCCATCCACATGCTACGCCTCGCCGCCGCGTTGGTCGGCTCCTCCATCTCCCTCAATCAAAGGTAAACATCACCGCGTTGGTCGTCTGTTTTACTAGTATGGTGATGCTCTAGGTTGTTAGATTAGTTCTTGCTGAATGTTTTGGAATCGGGTATCGATGATGAACAGGTAGAAAGGGATACAAGCAATCATGTTCCTATTATTACTATTTGTGGATCTGTGATTGCAAAAAAACACTCATATGATTGCCAATTTATGCCTGGCAGCTACACAATTGTTGTGATCATTTTATATATTCTAATTGTCTTCTAGGACACACTTTGATCATGTACACAATTGTGATGTGCATCTAAATTAGTCTTTGGTTAGATCAATATTGTTCGATAAATCATATACGATTCAGACCTCAAGTAAATGGTTTGTTAGTTAATTGATGATCTGTTAGCATGTGATCTTTCAAGCACACACTTTCTTGCAATTGGTTTGTTAGCTAATCTGAAGATAGAAGTGAGTGCTGGAATATGCTTTGCTTTTGCATGCAGCAGCAATGATAACAACAAAGAACCATATAATTTTCCTTGTTTCACCAAGTTACTTTTCTTGTTATGATGTGAATCTCACGGTTGTTGATACAGAGGTCTGCAATTTATATTATGTAGGAAATCCTAGGGCTGGAGATGAATCTCGGCACGCTTCAGATCCAAGTAAGTGTTCTCCATATCTACAACAGGGCAGGAATGTTAGAGCATGATAGACCGTCCATATCTAGATTCAGGATTAATGATTCCACCATATTTGGATGTAGTCACTAGTAAAATTATTCTGCCGGATGATACAACTTTTAATGTTTTGCTTCCGTAACCAAAAGGAAGCTTATACTCTGGGATGACTGAAAATATACTATAAATGTTGGTTTCCACAACATCATGTGGCGCCCATTCTCTTAAGACTTATTATTTGAGATTATCGGTTGTCCTGTTTCTTTCTGTACATGTTTGAAAGGTTATTGCTGATGTGCCTGAAGTTGCATGGAGATAAGGCAGTAGAGGTCGAGATCGTGTATATTAATTTAGTTTTTATTCCAGGCAGTAGAGGATAGAACTATATTGTATCACTTTATTTTGCTTCTTTATGGTTGTGTGTAGGCTACACTTTTAACTCCTATTATGCATTCTTCTACATTGATATGACCCTCTTTTAACTTGTGTGCAGTGACCGGACGAGTCACACCGCTGATGGCTTCTGTACCCTAGGCGGTTGTCCTATTGCTCGGCCCCATGGCTTCTAGTGTGGTGGCGGCGCACCGCAAGTAGCCCGTGACGGTTCAGCCTCGGCTGCGATAACCCTCTAGTGAGCTCTGATATCCATCTCCTCTATGCACTCTATCTGTTGTGTCTGTTGAGCATCATGTGTATTTGTAACATGTAAAAAATATAGAAAAGCCAGCCTAATTGCTTCAGAATTTATGCTAGAGGCTGTTGAGATCAGGTTTAAAATCTATGCAATATCTGTGGGAGAATCATTGGTAATTTTGTTTCATGCTGCTGGAGGTTCATGGCATTAGTTTGATATGCACACTGTTTCTTGGCTGGTATGTTTACCTTTTGTCAAACATACTTGGATAGAGGCTATTGATCTCAGGTTTAAAATCTATGCAATTGTTGTGGGAGAATCATTGGTAAATTTGGTTCATGCTGCTGGAGGTTCATGGAATTAGTTTGATATGCACATTGTTTCTTGGCTGGTATGTTTACCTTTTGTCAAACATACTTGGATCTCTGTAGCTACACTATCTTATGCAAAGATATAATATAATTCATTGTATACCTAGCATACTGTCAAAGTACCAATGCCGCCATGCATATTTGTTACTCACTTGCTAGAGATCTTTATTCTGTTTTTTACATTTCCTGAAACATGCATTCTCATGGGGTAATTTCATTATTTTTCCTCTACTTAATTTCTGGAAAGCTAAAAAGTTCTATTTCAACACTTTATAGCAATATATATATAGCTTTATATTGGAAATAATTGTTTGCACTTTACACTTTCATGTAAACACTGCCGAGTACAACTGTTCCTACATGGTGGAGTCCTGCACGGATCCGCCGTCTTCAATCTCGGCATCCACCGGACACGTCCACTGGTGATGATGTTCTGGCTTGACTGGAGGGCATCCAGGTACATGCATCTTCATCATCTGGTGCGTCTGCGTTCTCCATCTTCCTCTTTCTCTAGTGCCCTTTGTGCTACTTGCTGTAGATGATACCTAGTGACTTATTTTCGTCTTGTTGTCAGGTGCGGTGGTCTCTAGTGAGTGCGTGAGAGTTGGGAGTCGAGGTGCTGCACATCTAGCTGCGCAAGTGAGTTGTATAAACCTCTTGTTTTGAAGTCTACTAGTAATTCATGCCTATTCACTTGCACATTAGTCTAGTAATTCATGCATGGATCATACTTAACTGCATTCCCTGATCATACTTAGCTGTAGATATACTATTTACAAGAGCTACATGTTGAAGAAGTGGAAGCGTGAAGAAGTTCCAAAAGAGTAGCTAGTTTTAAAACTTGTTAAGAGTTCTGTATATAGATTCCATTGTAATGGTGGTTCAGCATGTTGTGATGTGAATTTGAGCCTGGAATTTCATGCGGCATGTGTGTTCCCACTAGAATATTGTATGAATTTATTCAGGCCGTTGTTTGAATATGTTAATGAATGTGTTTTCTCTGCTTGTTGACTTCTGTATTTCATTTTACTTTATGTTTTGTGAAAATAATGAGCCCACCGTCTAGAATGATCTGAACCACCATCAGAAGAATCAGACAATTGGGACCCACTGCCCGTAATTATAAAATAAATTGATGTTATTAGGCCGTAAATATAAAATAACTAAACCTAAAAAGGCTGAGGCCCAGTAAATAAAAGGACCAAAATGGTTGGTTTGGCCCATGTAACCTATTAAAATTGATAGGGAAAAAACATAAACAATCCAAACTACTGGGCTTGGCCCATATGGACCACCGAAATGGACCGGACCGATTTCATTCTACGACGATTTGATTTCGTCATAGTTTTGCCACGTCGGATCGGTCACGTAGGATCTGAACTGGCCTGGCTAGATGGCCCGTGACGATATTGGATCGTCATAACTGGTATGACGATCCAATATCGTCATAGACGGTTATGACGATTTCGCTAAGAACGTCGTTGTATGCAATTACTGGCGCTCAGTTTTTGACGATATGTTTTTCGTCATAAGATCGTCATATATTATTGACAATGACGATTCTGTGACGAAAATGGAGGGTCATGTATCAGCAGATTCCTTGTAGTGTCTCATAAACTTGATGGCACACTTTATTTTTCTTGCCCCTAATAAACTTGAACCATTGTGTCATCTATGTTGTATATGCTTGTAGTTATACGTTGGAATTAGCAGAACCATGTTGTCATGGGGAAAGCTTTCAACATTGCACTTGTACATTGTACCCAGTTGATATCATGCTCTTTTGTTTTCGGATGTCATCGGTGTGAAATGAAAGAGGAGCTTGTAAGTCCATGGAGTTATGTATGTGTGTTAGAGAAACGCCTGGGCCGCTAGCCTAAGCCATGCCTAATCATGGTGGAAACTTGCAGCATCACCATAGTACGTAATCTATGAAGCATTCTTCTTATAAAAATAGAGTTAGAGATAAAGAAAAAAATATGAGAAAAGAGGAAAGAGATAAAAAGCACCATTTTCCCATGGTAAATAAGAAGATTGTTGAGATGCTCATTGTCTGCCTTGCCTTGTCATTTTAATTATGGGATAGCTCCTGTATCATGTGCAAGGGGTACCCCGTTGGCGGTTCTCTATGATACACATGTACTTACTATGACAAGAACTTACAGGTGACTGAAGTTGAGTAGCATGAGGTGTGGCCCTCGTATTCAAGGGACATGAGATTACCAACTTATACTTTGTCAAGCATATACTCCATAGTTTGTTCACTTTAACCTTAATCACTTCAAGATGCTTATGATAGGGGCAATGAGAGCTGAAAGCTAACAAGTACCATAATTTTTGGAAGCTCTTTATGAGACTTCAAATCCCTGCTTCCCTTTATGAAGGTCCTTTCCACCATTATATTGAGTCTTCACCTTCTATCCTTAGGAACCAATTAAGAGAGCATAGTTGCCATTCTTAGTTCTATGTGCATTGTCTCAAAACTTATTGATTGATTCATATTGTTGATTGATGACGCCCCGCACTTGTCGTGGGACGCTTTGTTGGAAACCCCAAGAGCAAGGTATGAAGCAGCACAGCAGCAATTTTACCTCAGTAAGAAACCGAGGTTATTGAACCAGTAGGAGGAAGGAAACGTCACACAGGTGTTGCAAGCAACACGGAGACCTGCACAACACAAACTCAAGACTTTGCCCCAACAAATCAGTGAGGTTGTCAAGCTCACCGGTTTGTTGTAACAAAGGATTAAACGTATAATGTGGAAGGTAATGGTTTGCAGCAAGTAAAGAAGTAACAGTGGAAGATGTATCAATGGTAAAGATTGGACCGGGGTCCATAGTTCACTAGAGGTGCTCTCCTTAGATAAACAACATGGCATGAAGGGTAAACAAATTACAACAGGGAATTGGCGAGGCGAGCAAGGCATAACAATGCAATTACTAGTTAGAAAGATCCTATGAGATTCGATTGGGCAATACAACAAGACACATAGACCGCCATCCAACTGCATCTATGACCAGAAGTCCACCTTCAGGTTATCATCTGAACCCCCTCCAGTATTAAGTTGCAAGCAATAGACAACTGCTTTAAGCAAAGTGTGTAAGGTAAATAGTCCATATGTTCCATGAATAAGAGACCGTTGTTTTCTCCCTAGTGGCAACAACACATCTACAACCGAAGAGATTATTGTCACTTCCCTTGGAAACTAGAGGCATGAACCCACTATCGAGCATAAATACCCCCTCTTGGAGACACTAGCAACTACTTGGCCAAGCTAGATACTAACAACGGAAAGCATTCAAGATCACAAACAACACAGACATGATAGAATCATAAAGACAAAACCATTAATCAAACCAATATAATAATCTCAATATCCATCGGATCCCCGCAAACACAACATGCATGATTATAAATAGATTATATCTTGATCATGAACGGATCTCACAAGATCTATACAAGAAAGCACAAAGGAGGAGATATAACCATCTAGCTACTACATGGACCCATAGTCCAAGGTGGAGCTACTCACGTATCACACCGGAGAGAAGGCCTCCAGGATGATCTCCCCTCCTGCAGGGTGCCGGGAAGAACTTCAGATCCCCTCCCCCCGATCTAGGGATGATGGTGGCGGCGGCTACAGACGGTTTCATGGATATTTGATCGGGTGCTTAGGGTTTCTGCATCAGGGGCTTCTTATAGGCGAAGGGGGAGGCCGAGGATGCGACTAGGGGGTTCAAACCCTACCGGTGGCCCACCACAGCCGGGGGTGGCCTGGTTGTTTCTCTCCCTCCCCGGACTTCTTGTTCCCCATGGAAAGTAATTGACTTTGACGTTTGTCCCGTCCAATTCCGAGAATATTTCTTTACTAGTTTTGCTGAAACCAAAAACAGCAGAAAACATGCAACTGACACTGTGGCAACTTGTTAATAGGTCAGTACCAGAAAACATGGAAAAAGCACCTCAAAGTGTAGACACGGTAAAGCAAAGTAGATACTAACAAGCATGGAACATCAAAAATTATAGATATGTTTCCGACGTATCATTGATATTGCTTGTTCATGAACTATTTGCATCTAGTCACTTTTATGAACTTTGAAGGAGTCCTATGCATTTATTTGCTACTCCAAGAGGGACAAGCTGAATGCCACTATGCTATGTTTTTTGTATGCGAAAAAAACAAATGTCTTTCAATGCATTGTTATTCATAATCTTTGTTTGTAACCTTTCATGTTGCATGCATAGTTACTTTGTCTTATGTTAAAACTTCTTCTTTCATGCTCATGTTTAGAGTTCTTTGATCCCAGCTTTCAATGCTTGCAAATGGTTTGATCTTAATTTTGATGGTGCATGTCACCTAAAAAATTATTCATTTTATCACTTACCTACTCGAGGATGAGCAGGAGTTAATCTTGGGGATGCTTGATACGTCGTAAACATATCTATAATTTTTTATGTTCCATGCTTGTTTAGTATCTACTTTGCTTTGCTTTGTCTACACTTTGAGGTATTTTTATATGTTTTCTAGGACTAACCTATTAACAAGATGCCACAGTGACAGTTGCATGTTTTCTTCTGTTTTTGGTTCCACAAAAGGCAGAAAATCAGTATTCTCGGAATTGGATGGGACAAAATCCAAAGTCAATATTTTACCGTGTGGAACATGGATACAGAATACGATACGGAGGAGATCCACCAGAGGACACACACCACAGCTGGCCCAGGCAGCCTGGGAGTGCGGCCACCACGAGCCCCTCACCGCCTCTTCGCCTATAAGAAGCCCCTGATACCAAAACCCTAAGGACCCGATCAATCTTCCACGAAATAGTCTATAGCCGCCACCATCGTCCCTAGATCGAGGGGACCTGAAGCTCTTCCCGACACCCTGCCGGAGGGGAGATCATCCCGGAGTCCTTCATCATCATGCCAGCCTCCGGTATAAAGCGTGAGTAGTTCCACCTTGGACTACGGGTCCATGTACTAGCTAGATGGTTGTTTATCCTCCTTTGTGATACCATGTTTAGATCTTGTGAGCTCCGTTCATGATCAAGATCATCTATTTGTAATCATGCATGTTGTTTTTGCGGGGATCCAATAGATATTTAGATTAATATGTTAGATTGATTAATGGTTCTATATTATTGATTCTATCATGTCTGTGTTGTTTGTGATCTTGCATGCTCTCCGTTGTTAGTATCTATCTTGGCCAAGTAGATGCTAGTGACTCCAAGAGGGAGCATTTATGCTCGATAGTGGGTTCATGCCTCTATTTAATCTAGGGAAGTGATAGAAATCTCTAAGGTTGTAGATGTGTTGCTGCTACTAGGGAGAAAACAACGATCTCTTGTTCATGGAACAAGTGGATTGTTTACCTTACACACTTTGCTTAAAGAAGTTATCTGTTGCTTGCAACTTAATACTGGAGGGGGTTCGGATGATAACCTTAAGGTGGATTACTAGTCATAGATGTAGTTGGATGGCGGTCTATGTATCTTGCTGTATTGCCTAATCAAATCTCATAGGGTCATAAATGTCTAGTATTGCATTGTTATGCCTTGCTCTGTCCTGTCAATTGCCCCACTATAATTTGTTTACCCAGCATGCCTTGTTGTTTATCTTAAGGAGAACACCTCTAGTGAACTATGGACCCCGGTCCAATCTTTACCATTGATACATCTTCCACTATTCCTGTTTACTTTCTGTAAACCAATATTACCTTCCACACCATACAGTTAATCCTTTGTTTTCAACAAACCAGTGAGATTGACAACTTCACTGTTTGTTGGGGCAAAGTCTTGAGTTTGTGTTGTGTAGGTTTCCAATTTGCTAGCAACACCTTTGGGTCGTTTCCTTCCTCCTACTGGTTCGATAACCTTGGTTTCTTTCTGAGGGAAGACTTGCTGTTGTGGTCATCATACCTTCCTCTTAGGGCCTCCCAACGAAGCTCTACATTGATCTGAGCGCATCAGGGCTCGTCGCTCAACTTGGGATCATCTCAGAAGCGGTCCAGGCGAACGCAAAGGAGCAGGACGCGGCTCATCATATCGCGGCCCTGGCTGACAAGCTATCGACAACTCTCGAGCAGCTGGAGCGGCACTATTCGCGGTCCCCATGACCAGAGGAGGATGATCCGGATCCAACGGAGGCGCGATAGACGGGTAAGGCCACACTCCAACCTTCCACTGTGGTCTGGTCAGGTGATGCGCCTGGTGCTTCTGCGTCCACGCACGCACCAGGGGGCTCGTGCGACGTAGGTGGAGGTGTGACTGGTGGCGCGGGTGGCGGAAGAACCGACGACGCTGGTGGCGGTGTTCTCGGAAGCGTTGGTGGTGGTGGATTTGGGGGCGCAGGAGGTGGTAGACATGGGCATCAGGATGATATGGCATAGAAACACAATATGAAGATGTCGTTTCCTCGATTTGATGGTGATCAGCCGATGATTTGGAAGACAAATTCATGTACTATTTGCGCCTGTTCATCATGCACCCATCTCTCTGGATTGTGTCAGCAACTTTGCATATGGACGGTAATGCATCGCTCTGGCTAAAAGCTTATCGTCTCCGCCATGCTATCAACACTTGGCCTGAACTCATGGCTACAGTTGCAGAAAATTTTTTAGATGAGTATCGCAAACATCTGAAACAACTACTTGCTCTCAAATAGCGGGGTTCAGTTACCAAATACCATATAAAATTTGAAGAATTGTCATATCTGGTGTCCATTCAGAATCCAAATTATGATGAGCAATTTTTTGTCACACAGTTCATTCGGGGCCTGAAGACTGATATTCGAGTGGTAGTGGAAGTTCAGGTTCCAGCGACAGTAGCTCGTGCCATTCTATTAATGCTGGTTCAGGAAGAGGTTTTCGCTGACACAAAGCAATGGGAACCAAAGCAAGCTACATACATGAAAGCTAAAGTTGCAGTTCCTAGGGCTGACGCAACGGAAATCAATGGAGGTGATTTCTGGCGTGACAGACAATTGCGCGACTATATGAGAGCCAATGGACTATGTTTTAAATGTGGTGACAAGTTTGATCCAACACACCAGTGTGGCAAGAAACCAGGAGCTGAGGTGAATGTTGTGCAACTAGAGGAACATGCTAAGATGTTGTCTGAAGAAGTGCTGAACATGATTGAACGGAAGGATATTGCACAAGTAGAGCAAGTCAGTCTGTCCATTCATGCTATGGATAGTACTAAAAGTTGTGCAACACCGAAGCTGCGTGCAATGATTGGAAATCATGTCCTACTCATTTTGGTGGATCCAGGGAGCAGTCACAGTTTTGGTAATGTCAACTTAGTGGACAGGCTCAAGTGTAAGGTGCAACAAATAAGCTCAGTACCTGTTAAAATAGCAAATGGCTCTTACATACAGTGTACTGAAATTGTTCCACAGTTAACTTGGTGGTGTCAAGGAGAAAACGTTCGCCACAGATATAAGGGTGCTCCGGTTGGAGGCATATGATGCAATTCTTGGTATGGACTGCTCAAAATACATAGCCCAATGATTACTGACTGGAAGCATCATTATTTGGCTTTTCAGCATAAAGGAAAATTCATCGACTAATAGGTGTAGCAGCACCATCTCAAGACTCTGTCAGAGAACTACCAGTTGAACATTTGATCAAATGGTATAAAAGAAATGAAATTTGGGCAATGGCAATTGTTCAGTCTTGTAGTTGGCACCATACATCCAAGAAGTGCTAGATCAATTTTCTGATGTGTTTTCCACTCCAATAGAGCTTCCTCCTGAGCGTGAGTATGATCATGCAATTCCCCTCAAATAGGGTGCAACTCCATTCAATGCACGACCATACATATACTCTCCGGCTCATAAGGATGAAATTGAGAAGCAGGTAAAGGAAATGCTTGAGGCTGGTATGATTGTGCCCAACATGTCGCCTTATGCATCTCGGTGTTGCTAGTACAGAATAAAGATGGATCATGGAAATTTTGCATCGATTATCGCCAGTTGAATGAGTTAACTATGAAAAACACTTTTCCTATGCCCATCATCGACGAGCTCCTGGATGAACTAGCAGGATCGTATATCTTTTCTAAGCTCAATTTACGTGCTGGTTATCATCAGATTCGCATGCTACCTGATGATGAACACAAAACGTCTTTCAAAACACATCACGACCACTATCATTTCAGAGTGATGCCGTTTGGCCTATGCAATGAACCCGCAACTTCCCAATGCGTCATGAACCTGGTGCTCAGCCCGTGTCTGCGAAAGTCTGTTCTGGTATTCATGGACGATATACTAGTGTACAGTGCATCACTCCAGGAACATATTTAACACCTGCAGAAGTATTTCTCCTACTCCGTGAGCACAAATTATTTGTTAAGGACAGCAAATGCTCGTTTGCTTGCTCAAGTCTAGAGTACCTAAGCCATATTATTTCTATAGAGGGTGTCGCAACTGACCCACACAATACTGGAGCCATGGTCAATTGGACACAACCTACTACGGTAATGGAATTGCTGAATTCCTCGGCCTGGCGGGATATTACAGGAAGTTCGTCTGCAATTATGCTATTGTCACCAGACCTCTCACCAACCTCCTCAAGAAGAAAGGTTTCGTGTGGACAGCAGAAGCGACTACTGATTTTGTAGCACTAAAAATAGCAATGTCATCCACGCCTGTGTTGCAACTACCCAATTTTCAGAAGCAATTCGTCATCGAGACAGATGCGTGCAATTTGGGCATTGGGGTTGTCCTGATGCAGGAACATCCAATTGCATTCCTCATTAAGCCTCTAAGTCAAGCGCATCGTCAATTGCCAATATATTATAAGGAATTCCTCGCCCTTCTCATGGCAGTCGAGCGTTGGAGACCATATTTACAACATGGAGAATTTCTGATTCACACATACCACCACAAATTGTGTTATTTGGACGAACAACAGCTGCAATCACCGCTTCAGCGCAAAACCATGGCGCGCTTGATGGGCCTTCAATTCAAGATCACCTATCGAAAGGGAGAGGAAAATCACACGGCTGACTCCCTCTCTCGGGTGGGTCATCTCATGGCAATACGGTCGTGTGCTCAAGTCCAACCTACGTGGCTTCAGGAAGTTATCAACTCCTATATGACAGATGCTGCGGCGCAACAAAACTGATGGAACTCGCACTCAACAGTCATGATGAAGCCGGATACAACCTTCATGACGACATCATCCGCCACAATGGCCGCATATGGCTGGGAGCAAATTCCATGATGTAGACAAAGCTAATCTCAGTCGTTTCATGCCAGTTCCATTGAAGGACATTCAGTGGTTCAAGGCATGTACCAACGGCTTCATCGCCTGTTTGCCTGGTCGGGGTTGAAACGCGCAGTCGCCGAGTTTGTTCAACAATGCGATGCATGTCAGCGTGCAAAGCACTCAAACAAGCATCCACAAGGGCTCCCACAACCGTTGCTTATTCCGGAAGGTGCATGGAAGATGTGACGGTGGATTTCATTGAGGGCCTACCAAATTCAGAAGGGGCTAACACCATCATGGTTGTCGTCGATCGATTCACTAAGTATGCTCACTTTCTCATACTAAAACACCCTTTTACAGCCTAGAGTGTGGCTCGCCTGTTTGTGGATGCCGTGATCAAGCTTCACGATATGCGCCGCTCTAGTGTCTCAGATAGAGATCACATTTTCACGAGCCACTTCTGGCAGCTGCTCTTTGCGAAGCTGGGCACCAAACTGAAGTTCACTACTGCCTATCATCCTTAAACGGATGGGCAAACTGAGCGTGTGAGCAAGAGCTTGGAGATGTTTCTCAGATTCAGTGTTTAAGAGAATCCCAAGACCTGGAAAAGCTGGTTACCTATAGACGAGCTTTGGTATAATTCCTCATTCCACAGTTCATTGGGCTGTTCACCGTTTAAAGCTTTGTATGGACATGAGCCAAATTTCGGAGCAATGCCTACTGATCCACCGGATCCAAGTTCTCCTATGGCACAAGTAGTGGCTCACAGGGCAGCACAACTAGAAATGCTCAAGAAGAATCTAGCGGCTGCTCAGAATCGCATGAAACAAAGGCAGATCGCAAGCGCATGAACAAAGAATTCCAATAGGGTGATCGAGTGCTGCTCAAGCTCCAACCTTATGTGTAGAGTTCAGTTGTCAATAGACCGTTTCCAAAATTGGCATACAAGTTCTTTGGGCCTTATGAGATCATTGAGCGCGTGGGCAAAGTGGCGTACCGTCTACAACTTCCATAAGGAAGTCTCATTCACCCGGTATTTCACATCTCTCAGCTTAAGTAATATCGTTCTGATTACAGTCCAGTTTTCGCTGATTTGCCACAAGTGCCTGCTCTGGATGCGATGGATACTGAACCAGATATTGTGCTGAACCGACGCATGGTGAAGAAAGGAAATGCAGCGATAACACAAGTTCTGATCAAATGGAAGAATTTGCCTAAAGAAGCAGCTACTTGGGAGGATTGGGACGTGATCGGCAATTGTTTTCCTACTCTACTTACTTGCGAACAAGTAAGTTCTCCTACAGGGGTACTATCGCGCCTGCCACGCCCTAGGATGCGAGTGATGTAGTTGTGCACGACAACTAGTGGTGTGTGTGTGGGTGACAGGTGGGCCTGCGTGCCATGGCAAAGAGGAGCACCATCTACTTAAGCTGGAAATTGTAATGAGTAGAATATGATCTGAATGAAGGAAAAGTGAGACAACTCTCTCTTCTCTGTTCTTACTTCCTCTTCATGAAAGATCATCCCACCTTGCTAGCAATCATACTAGTGGGTGGTACATATAGCGTCCAGGGATATCAAAGAACAGGGGCCCGTGAGGCAAAGGCGGAGGGAGCGCCACTAGGGCGGAGCGTCGCCGCGTCCGGCCGTCAGGCTGCCAGAGAGGATTGCCAGATGAACGGTTTGGTGGGCTGGACAGATGAACAGTTGTGGGCTTTTGTTGGACCTTACCGGTGAACGTCATCTGAATGGTGACCATGCCGACGCTCAGGAGCTGCGTGCATTGCCGACGAGGCCCAAAGATCGTTCAACTGCCGTATGTGGATATAGCCCACTAAAGCCCAAAAGAGCCACCGGCGTTGTCTTCCCTCTGGGTGCCGGCGGCCGGAGACGCGGCGACGCTACGCCCTAGTGGCGCTCCCTCCGCCTCAGCGCCTCGGCCTATGCCTCCCGAGGTGTGGGCCCCTGTTTTCCGACACCCCTGGACGCGATGTCCTAGCGCTGACGCTACCAGCTCCCCTCGACGATGGGATGTTCGCTTCCTTTTCGCCGATGGATCTCCTATTTGCCGCCTACGACGCCGCCTCCGAAGAGGACGCCGACGGTACCCAGCTTGGGCTGCCACAGGCCTCCCCTCCGCTGCCCCACCAGCCTACCCGGTGCCCTGCGCCTCCTTCCGTCGCCACCCCGCAACCGGACCCACCCCAAGGGTCGCCCTGCTGGCCGCGTCGTAGGCTCCTACGGGCTCCGATGGCGCCAGAGTTTTTCTTCCCCGGTGAGTACTCTTGATCCTTTGTGGCATACATTGCAAAAGCTGGATAAGTCATTCTGGGTTCCCTGTCGGTTAGGACGGAAACTTGAATATCCAGATATGCATCGTAACCATTGTGATCTATGTAAGACAAAATTGAGTTTCATTCGAAACCTGTAGCAATGTACTTTCTATTACCGACTTGATCTTGCCTATCTACATACCGGTAATGGTTGAACTTAGAACTATGTGGTGAATTATTTGGTAAATGTGAATTGAAAGCTGTGAGTTGTTAATAGCGGTGCAAGAAAACCGAACGTCCTCTTTTGTCCCTGGTAGTGATATTGTCCTCTTATGATGGATTGGTGATGACTCAATAAGTTGAGAGAGCGACACACATGTACTTTAGTGTTTATTTAAAAAAAAACATTTATGTTCCTTGCTCATGTGCTTTATGATATATTACAGTAACTGGATCCCTCCCTGATTGAGATATTCGAGCTAATATTTTGCGTTCTTTACGACCCTAACCGAAGTCTCGATCAACCAACACTTCACCTTTGAAGCTCTCAGTCTCTTGGACGGGTCACACTAAAGCAGTCCATTGTGTAGATTGGTCACCGAGTCATGGAAGGTAGATATTCTCACATACTACACTTTGAGTTCGCTCCTTTTGTTTCGACGTTTGATTTTTGGTTCATAATAGCATGGTTATATTAGGATCAACTGGGCCTTCTAACATGATATCTGTTATGCTAAGTAGTTAATAAAGCCCATGCAACTCATGTCCCCGCGTTGACATCATTACAGAAGTTTATGATACCTGGCAAAGTGTTACCTATAAATATCATGCTCGAGACTAGACACACCTCTACTCCATTTTCTTCGCTCACAAGAAATAAAGCTGGATCGTGTTGAACAAAGTTGGAAGTTATTTCAGTATTGAGTATCTCAAAAGAAAAATTGTGAAGTATAAATCCTTTTGGGGTGTTGCTTAACTCAAATATATATTAAGATTTTTTGTTATTGTCATCATGTTATCATGTTTCCCTCTTAATTACTGCAACTAAATGTGATGCATGAGATGAGTTGATGGTAAATTCCACCTCTAAATTATGTGGTTGTGCTGCAAAAACATCATCTATGCAATTCCAAGATAATGTTGATCGGTTTTAATGGTATTCAATGTGAACATTTTTGTCAGCAGATACTCATGAAAAAGAAAATTCACAGGACATCTTCTTGTTTCTGCTGGAATGGACCATACAGTCCACGTGTATGGAACATATTGGAACAAAGGGAATACTACCGCTCGAGTATTAAAACATCATTGTGGTGCTGTAAAGGATGTGAGGTGGTCCTGTCATAAGCCAATGTTGCCCTCTGGAAGGTTTTTTCCTCACGACTAGTTAATGCCGAGACGGGTAAAGAAATCAGGGTATTCAAGGTGGATCAAGCTATGGAGGCCATCAAGTTTAATTCAAGCAATTCCAATCTCTTCCCGGTCTGGTGGGTCAAAGGGTTCTTAGACTCTGGGATATTCGAAATGGCTTGGCAACTAAAGAGTTCAACAGAAATCTTGGAAGCATCCTTCAACTGACACAACCAGAAGCAATATTAATGAAAATACTATAATTATATGGGATATTCTACGACAAGTTCCTGTATCTAACCAGGTAACCGAATTTAGTCATAGTTATCAGTTTGACATAGCATATTATCTTCCTCTCAGTACCTCATGATTTTTTCCTGTTTGTATGCACACATTAAAGTTAGGCGACTTTCATTTTTTGAACTAAATAGGGTAAAGGGTACCCTAAAGGTGACCCACTTGCATCACTAGAAAATAGTTCTGACTCTTGTAGCAGAAATTTATTATTCTACATCTGTGCTATGTAAATTAAGAAGAAATCTCAGCTGATGAATTGTGGTCACTAATTCACCTTGCTATATTCTGTTTGCTGCGCGGTAATATACGAATAACACATAATTTGAACCGGAGTTCTACTGTTGTTTTGGCAGTAAAAGGGGAAGTGAATAACACGGTGAGTTTAGGGCTGATAACTATTTTGGGCTTGTGGTGACCAGGCTCTGAGCTGTGGCATGTTTTGGCCTTTTAACGTGACCAGATTTTGGGTGATTGTTATAGATTAGACGAAGTTATGTGTTATGTTTTACAGGACTGACTGATCTGATTTGAACTTAGCTGAGCCTCCTAATGCAAATTGGATTACCTAGTTTATTGAAGTAAAGCATAAGGGATGCTAGCAACCCAATCTGTCTACTCTATAAAATGTATTCTTGATGTATATTTCACTGTTTTCGACATGGATACTTATAAATTAACACTTTCCCAGTCTAATGCTTTTCTCATTCTCCAGTAGCTGTATGCTAGTCATCGCAACTGATCTTTTTTCTCTCAAAAAATAAGCTGACCATTTTTTCAGTTCAGTGGTGATAGTAGATGTTTAATTTCAGGAATGGGTTCTCCACACTATGAACTGGGACTGAATAATCACACTGAAACCTGACAGAAATCACACTTTGTATCACAGCAGGTTTATACAGAAGCATTCACCTGTCCTTGTCTGTGAGTAGGACGATTGAATTAAGTTACAGTAACATGCACTCAAGACGCACTCAGTTTAGTCAATGAACTTGCATACAAATTACATGTTTAGTCCTGAATCCCAATTCGATAACTATCGATGGCACTTGAGGTTACACAGTCAAAAAGTACCAAGGAACATGAACGTCAAAATCTAAAAAAAGCAACAGGAACGTTACCATGTGTAGAAGTGTCTCTCAATCCAAATAAATACACATGCCAACAATCTAAAACCAATCCATCCATTGATCTAGTGAATTGAAACTACGCATGGTTTCAGCTAGCACGAACAGCAAGCACCTTCATTCCAATACCACATCTAATCAAGGGGACAGACGGATGGTGATGTGCTTGGTGTCGTCGCTGCGAGCCAGCGAGAAGGTGCCCTCCGCAGACGAGTTGAGGTACGTGACGGACAGCTTGTACTCCCCGAGGAACGCGCTGAAGTTGAAGGAACCTCTGTCGTTGGTCGCGCCGAGCACCTCCTTGGTCTGCCACTCCCGAGCAGCCTGTCCACCACGCCCCGGCCGGCAGGTTGACGGCTGCCGTCCGTGAGGCACATCTGGTAGCAGCTCGCGTTCGGCCCATGGCCGTCCACAGCATGATCCCGTCCACCGACGGGTGCGCGAACCTCCTCAGCACCTCCTCCAGATACGCGGCCTGGGTCTTCTGGTCGAGGCTGCTGCTGATGTCGATCTCGGTGAGCCAGACGGGAGGCGGAGGGTGCCGAGCTTGTCGAGCACGGCGCGGACGCACGGGATGTTGGGCTTCCCGGCGTCCTCCAGGCCGATGCCTCGAAGGTGACCCCGGCGTCGGCGAGCTGCCGGAGCCTGGACACGTAGGAGTCGGCGCTGGAGCTGACATCGCCGCACACCTCCACCACATTGAAGTCGTTGAGGAACAGCGTGGCAGCGGGTCGGCCCGCTTGGCCGTGCGGAAGAACTCCGCGGTGGCGTTCCGGCCCAGGCGGCTCTCGTAGAAGTCGGTGGAGCATCTCGTTGCTCACGTCCCAGTGCACGAAGTCCCCCTTGTACCGCGACAGGAGGCTCTCGATGCGGCCCGCCACGGCGGCGCGGAGCTGGTCGGCGCTGGTGAGGTTATTCACCCACCAGGGCGTGTACTTGGGGTCCTCCCAAAAATGTTGTGCCACGCGGCGCCGCTTGACTGCACGAACTGGAGGAGCTGGTCGGCCAGCGTGTAGTCCTCCTTCCCTGGCCATGGCTCTGTCGCGTACCATTTAAGCTCGTTCTCGAACACCGCTGCGTTGAACCGCTTGCTGAACCACTCCTGTATCCCCCAGTGTAACGATCCACATCAATCATTTTTTCAAGCAGCATCTTCATCAGTCATCGACAATGTTATTCTTGGAAATTCATTTCTTCAGGATGAAAACACAACTCCAGTAATGACCGATGATGTACCTGATAGGGTTTGTTGCCGAGGATGGCCTTGCTGATGGCGGAGCCCAGGGGGAAGTCCCTGCTCATCTGGTGCACTGCCACGTTGGCGCCGACGACGCGGCTACCGCTGCTGTCTGACACATGTACATTCACAGAGCGTTTCCGGATCTGCAATGGAAGGCAAACGCTGCTATCGTCAGTTTCAATAGGTACCAGTTTTTTCCTTCTGTGATTTTTCTTGGGCAAATTTATTTGAAAGGAACAAAATTTCATGCAACATATAGTACCAGTTCGATACGGTCCTCCCTGTGCTGGCTCCATTGTTCGGGCGAAAACGGCTGCAGGGAGGCGCTCCTGATTGAGACCATGGAGGCATTTGGGCTTGCAGTCTACATAGAACAGAAAATATTTACATTATTAGTAATTTCTCGACCAGTACATTTACAATCAATTCTTTCAACTTTTTTGCTGGCAAGCTGATAACGGGTGTTTGCCGTGTTGCCACTAGAATGTGTTGGCAGTATTTTTGTACATGGGTCGCCAAGTGATCTAACCTGGAAGTAGAGGACAGACGTTTGTGATGCCGAGCTGAGAGTGAAACCGCCCTTGAGGAAGGACCAGCAGTCGTTTCGCACCAGAACTGTGCCCAGGCACTGAGATCCGCCGTTCTCCAGTGACAAGATCTTTGCCTTCACATGGACAGTTGCTGGCCCATCGAATTTAACCCAGCCTGGAGAAAATCAACCAAGAATTTAACAGATTGTGTCTGTATTATCGCACATACAAATGTTTGTCCTATAATAAGATTACCAGAAGGATGAACTGTTCGAATAGACAACTTGCATTGTAGAAATATATAGACATGTATAAAATCAAAAAATAATAGATGACCTTCAAAAATTCAGTCTCAGAAGTATTTTGACTAGTATACAAGGAGTGAATTCCTTTTTGGACCAGGTGAGCGTTGCAAAGTTACCGGTTGAACATTGATTTTTTGACCGGCGAACTTTCCGCCCTAGATTTAGCATGGAAATTTGTTTCTTGATAAAGATTTAATATGTCCACCGCATCATGGCGTACCACCTCAAGTTGGGTTGACGTCGTTTTGTGTTGTTAGGATGGAGAGGGAATCTGAAGGCTAATTAGAAGTCGCAATGCCCATGATAAATCTTATGCAAAGTGCAAAGGACAACTGAATCAACCTATCAGTTTGTAACTTACTAATAGCTACTTGGTCCAAAGCTGAAATTTACTCTCGAAAATATGTTAATACTAACATCAATTCTCGTTATTGTATCCATCTTGTTAGACTTGTCAACTTTCCTAGTTTTGTTAACCTTAACATTCCATGAATGAGAAACTCTGTAGATATGCACATTGAAATACATCCTAGACTGTGATTTGCTAATCCTATTCAATTGTCTGCTACTGTATTAAATATACTTACATGTTTCAGAACATTTGATGGCTAAATTCTTATGCACAGATGTGAGAATGGATGAGTAAAATTCCATGGAAAACTGATTTTATTTGCGTGCTACCACGTCGGAAATGGTAGGAACGCGGTGTTTTGGCTTGATGTTTGGCTAGGGACTAAGCCCCTCGAAAGATCGATCCCAGCTATGTTTGCAATCTGCGGCTCTCCTGAGTCCTGATGCCTTGGCGGCAACTATTTTGGGATCTTGTTGAGTTGGCCGAGTGCGGGCAGCAACTTGACGCCTCTTTTCAAAGTACCGATCTCTCTTCCGACGAGGACACACGCTCTTGGATGCTTGAGATTTAGACATCCTCCCTGTATTGCCAAGCTCCATGAGGGAACATGCCACCAAGGGAATCTGGAAATCTAGGATCCTCCAAAAGACCAAGATCCTCTGCAGCAGCGATCAAGTGCTACGGAAGACTATGTAGCAGCGATCAAGTGCAGAAACGCCATGGTCCCGGTGATCACATTTTATTCGATTGCATTCTTGCAAAACCTATTTTAGGCTTGTGCTACGGAAGTTCTGGGTTGCACGTGGGCTCTCAGGTCCTTTGTGGAGTTGTTCTTCCTCATTTAGGGCATTTCCAGGCAATCTCATCGCATGCTTTGGATTACTTTTGCTGCCCTTGATTGGTCGCTTTGGAATATTTGCAATAAAACTCTTATATATGGAGGGAGTCTTTATTAAGTAGGCTGCTCACGGATTTTACAAACTTATTGTCTGTTTGCGGCTTTGGTGCCCGTTGAGTAAGGCCAAAGGACCGGAAAGTCATCAGCGACCTTGTGGCCAGATTGAAGGGTATCATCGCCACACGCTTAGAGCCTATGCCGCCTCGACGACCAAGGCAGGGTGCTGTTCGGCCTCTAGCTTCCAGCCCTGGGGTTCCCCACCCCCAAGTGTGTGTTTTTAGACTTGTGTTGTGTCTGATGTGTTTCGGCCTAGTCTTCTGTGTATCGTTGTTATTTTGATAGCTTGTTACCTTTGGCCCCCTATGCTTTACTTATCCAGCCGGGCTTCTATGCCTTCTATATCTATAAAAATAACATGCTATTCTATAATTGTGAATAGTGCTGCCACTGTTTATTTGCTACTCCCTCAGTCTCAAAATAGACGTCTTAGTTTTTTCAAAATTTGGATAAATCTATGTACTAAATAGTGTTTAGATTCATCCAATTTTTTTATAAAATTGAGACATCTATTTTGAGACAGAGGAAGTATTTGTTTTAGAGCGTTTTAGAGCAACCGGGCATGGGAACACCACCTTTTTCAGTTAGAATGGGTAAAAACTGAGCCTATGGTATTTTAGACAGCCGTATTTGTGAGTTCGTGCAACCTCTCTGGGAATACTTTCGAACGGAAATCTAACATCCTTGTAGTGCACTCTAACTAATATAGTAAGTTTTCTAAAAAAAAGTGTAGTAGCATGTAAATACTCCCTTTACTAGTATTGTTTTATCTATGTGAGGTGTGGGTATGAGCGCGAGGCGTGAGGTGAGGGCCTTGGCAGTCATGGTGTGAGCCTCACGCGCCGGTGCAAATGTTTTAGGGTGTGTTTGGTTCATAGAGCGAATTTTTTGGTCAACTTTTGTCACACTTTGGTGGCTTATAATTTTTGAGCCACACTTTTGTGGCGGTCACACTTACTAAACTTAGCCTTGGCAAAGTGAACGTGTGAGCCTTATAGGTTTTCTGAATCCGGTAAATGCACTTTTACCCCATTTACCAAGAAAATACTCATTCCATCCCACCATATATGGTCTATGGCATTATACAGGTATAGTACACAGCTGATGATTAACCGTGTGAGTGGCCGTGTGCGTGTGTGCTTTATTGCCCAAATCTGGTGGTGCCTATGCTACCCTAGCTAGCCGTCCACCCACCACCCACCGAGCTCGCTCCATGCCTCTCGCACTGGTAGTAGGCACGGCTGCAAAAGTACAAAAGCTAGTGCTAGTAGTCGGTCAGTATGGAAGACGCAATCTGCTGGCTCTCTTGTGCATGGACCTGTGCCGAGATGAGCACACACCCACGCGTCCCTCCCCTACCATCGGAATGAACGAAACGAACGCATGGGACATCGATCGATGGTCCTGCGCCGGCCGCGGCAAGGTGACACCTACTAGTACAGTGCGGGGAGGACGGCCGGGCCGGGCCGGGCCGGCGGGTGGTGGTGGTGCGCGCATGTATGTATGTATACCTCATCTGCCCAGGCCGCTTCCTGCGCGCCCTCGTCGCCACCTCCCCGTTTTGCCTCAACTTCTTGTCTCGCTTTGCACGCCTAGCGCATGCGCGTTCGAGGGCGTGCCACGATCAGAATCTTGCCCCCACCCCCACGGCTCCCACCACCGGCCCCGGCCCCGGCGGCCCTACGCCAGCCAGCTGCGCGCGCACTCGCGAGATTTGCCGCCTTGCCCCGGCCGTCTTTCTCCCTGCTCCTTACCTCTTGCCGCCTTCTGCTTATTAGCTTCCGATCTAGCCAGACCCTTCCTCCCCACCCCGCTGATGATTGATTGGTTCCATTCATCCCCTTGGATCATCGTAGGGCGCGCCGTATGGGACTACCGAATGCGGACAAATTCAGGGAACAGATGGCCGTGGGACCAAAACGCAGCATTGTTTTGCCGGACTTTGCAGACTAGACCAGTTCAGTGACGACGAACTTACCTAACGCTGGTAGTATCTGTCTAGAAGGGGAAAGATAGATCCTACGGAGAAATCAGATGGTAACGTGTTGTGTAACTATGGTCCGTATACGGCTCTGGTTGGGCAACGGATTAATTAGTGGCAGGGTTAATTGTAGTGGCGCGCATCCACCCCACCCGGCTGCAGCTTTGGACTACGATGACCACAACTTTGTTATCTCATATGGTCACTTCTATGTTCTATCTTGACTAAAGTCTCACTGGGTTCCTCGCCGGTTGGACTAATTCGTCTCGAATAAGCTTTTGCTATAGTTGTAAGCTTACTTTTTAAAACTCCGTTTACCCCAAATTAAATGTTACCGTTGTATATATGTAGATTTAGTGAAAGTTAGGTTATATGTAGTAGTATATGAATCGATCTAAAAAAAGGTTACATATATATGAATGTCTTGGAGTAGGATATAATGTGACTGATTCTTGTTTAAAGCAGTCTACTTATGAATGGACAACATTTTTTAAAATAATACACGCTTCTTTATTTTCCCCGAGAAATGTCATTGGCAGTGTGGTCAAAGCAAAAAAAAAAGTGAGAAAATAGGAGAAACTGTCACTTACACTAGCGACAGTCAAACAGAAGGGTAAGCAAAGCTAAGCTCCCCCTAGTAGAAAAAAAAACAGAGCAAAAGCCACAGGACGCAATCGAACCGCACAAGGAAAATCGTCGCGCTTCAAGGCCCCGAGAGCGGGCGTGTTCACGTTCCATGTTGGATACACCTTTTCTATGCTGCATCTTAATTTTTTTCTCTGTGTTGTTTCCAAAACAGAGTATTACCCCTCCTAAAATAATTAGCAACACCCACCCGTTTAGAAATAAATGAAGTTTGTTTAGACTCGTATGTATCTAGACGTTTTTACTGTGTAGCTACATAAAAATTTAAAATAAGTCAAGTCATTTGTTTCTGGACAGAGTGACTACAAGATTCCCCGTGGGTTGCTCGAATCAGGCTTTCGTCCCGCTATATTGCTCTCATGGGTTGCTCGTTGAAGCCAATATTTGGCGATGAACCAACATGCAAAATAAGCAAGTGCTACTCGATTTGGTTCTGACTGAACTAGTGAAACAAAAAATGCCTGCCCGGCCCATGAGTCAACTGGCTGTAACCATTTCCACCAAACTAATAACAAGTCAGAGCAGATTCAAGATATACTGTAGCATGTCGTTATGGAGCGAGTGACTCACAGGAGAAGCTGTACACGGTGTCGGCGGACATGTTGTAGAGCACGAACGACGGCGAGTAGTTGCCTTCGTCCGCCGTCCTGAAGTCCTTGACCTTCTTCGCCCACCGAAGGATGCCGCCGTTGTACAGAGCAGGTTCAGGGTGGCCCTTGCACTGAAAAAAGGTAGGAAACTCAGAGTCAGAGCATCAAAGTGAGAAAAGAGAATTGAGCATCAGAGAGATGGAAGCTGTGGTAGGCTCACTTCAGTGTAGGCTTTGTAGTCGTAGCGCACCCCGTCAGCTGCACGCACGGCACGAAATTAACATCAGAATCGACCAGAGTGTCAGCCAAGCCAAGCCAAGCTGGAGAGAGCTGCATGCCGGAGATCGACTCACCGGAGGAAGCGTGTGGAGCGAGGGAGGCGACGATGAGTAGCAGCAATGGCAGGAGGAGGAGCAGCTTGGTCCGAGGAGGAAGAAGGGCCGGCCACGATGACGCCGCTGCCACCGCCACCGCCTCCATGACTAAGTGCACGAGGGGCTAGTAGCTGCTATGTTGAGGCAGGGTACAGGCAAACGGCGGGCGTTACCTATTCTCTCGTGATCCTTTTCTTGTCTCTGCCTGCGGTCGGTGCGCCTACCGAGCATTTATACAGCGCTCCAAACAAAGAGCTAGTTAGCTACTAGTAAGAGAACAGCTTCATGGTCTGTGGATAATAGCTGGTTAGTGCAACAATTCTACGACCGGTCAAAATCCCACTTCTTACCGGAATGATATCTCCGTTCTGCAGAGTGCACATGATATGCACACGTGTATTTTTTTTTTCAAACGGGGCACACCAATCTATTAATTAAAATAGCATGTAACAACTAATAAAAGGCGCAAAATTACAACGAAAGCCTACTCTCCTGCAATTATTCAATCATTTTCTTAGCACCCACAATGACCCAAATATTCGGCTCTTGTTTAATCTTAGCTAATAGAACCGAAGGAGGGGCGTGCTTGTTGCAGAAGACTCTCGCGTTGCGATCATTCAAATTTTCCCAAAAGATGAGAACGGTGAATGAGGCAAGTTTCTTCGCTTCGCCATGTACGCCCATCAAGCAAAGATTGATTGCGCCGGCCACAAGTTGAGATCGGAGTTTCATTGGAGGACTCGAAACCCAAGAAAATGCATTCTAGGTCGATTTTGTTTAGAACAATGGGATGAACTGCAAGCCACGAGCCAAGTGATGATCATACTCCAAATCTAGTAGTATATCTACAATGCATAAAAAGATGCTCGACCAATTTCGTGGTACTTCTACAAAGGGGGTAAACACCACAATTTGGCCACCCTCTTGCAAGGCGGTCAGCCGTCCAAAGCCCATATTGGATGGCAAGCCATGCAAAGCACTTTCCAAGCCGTAGAGATAATAGGAGATAAAGTTGCCCCAAAACATTGAGCCTTGTATGCAGACTTGGCTGCGTATTGACCATTTGTGATGAGGTTCCAAGAGATAGTATCCAAAACATTTTCTCAAAGCTTGATTTGCCTAATGTAGATCCAAAGAGTGAAAATTTTCCTAACATGCTCCATCAAGTCCTCGGTCAATTCTATTTTGTGTACCCGTGCATCATTTGTTTAGTGTTTTCTTTATTCCCCATTTCTTCCTTTTGGAGACCTAAAGAATGAGGGGGGCGATGTCCTTCCGCTTGCAACCATTCATCCAAGGTGCCTCCCAAAAGGGGTTTCCTCTCCATTCCCCACCGTAATTGTGGTAGCTGAATAGAATAAGTCCATATCCACTTTGGTGCAAGGTTTCCCAAGCCCACCAATTTTTTGTATGGTCCTTACATTCAAGCCATGTCCATCACAAACGGAGTGCCCTCACAAAGAAATTGGTGTTTAGCACACCCAAACCTCCAAGATCCTTGGGCCTACAAAACATCTCCAGATCCACCTTACATTAACCATTGGAGATTTATCGGATGCCTCCCTAAGAAATTCTCTCTCGGTTATCTTATGTGCTAAATGGATTGACAAGTTAGCACCGACTTGACAAGGGATGTATTTGCCACTATAAGTTGGGATTTTCCCGACTACTTTGTCTTCTAAATTGGGAATCAACTCACCGAAGCTCCCATACCGAGAGTGGGAGACCAAGGTATTGACATGATCAATTGCAAGCACAAAGAGCAACGGGGAGAGAGGTTCTCCTTGTATCTATCCATGCCCATGCTTCATTGGCACTCTAGCAATTCCATTAAGGAGTATCCTAGAGGAAGAGGTGGCAAACAACACGGTAATCCAATTCCTAAATCTACTTGGAAGTCTCCATCCATGGAGAAGATCAAGAATGTAGTCCCATTGCACTGAGTCAAAATCCTTGCGGATGTTAAGCTTGAATAATAATGCCAGATTTTTGCTCTTATGGAGCCTCTTGACAAGGTTCTTGAGATATAAGAAATTGCCAAGAATGCTCCTCTTTTCAATGAAGGTGCTTTGGGCATCTAAAACAAGATCATTCATGAGTGGCCCAAGTCAGAAGGGAGAGCATCTTGGCGATTATCTTGGCCATGCCATGAATCAACCTAATGGGTCTAAAGTCGGATATATCCTATGCCCATCCTTCTTAGGCAAGAGAGCCACATTAGCGGAATTGAGCCAATGGAATTTTTTTACATGAGCCAATGGAAGTTGGCAACATGGATATTCCCAAAATGGTTGAAAATATTCATGGCGTTCGTCAAGATTATCCTCCAACAATGCTTGTAGAATGTTCCCGGGAAACCATCCAGTCCGGGGGCCTTGCCCCTGGGAAATTGATATATCGCATTCTACACTTAATCTTCATTGAAAGGGTCTCCAAAGGATTGTAGGTTCGGGTCCTAAAAAACAAGTTTATCCCAATTAAAGTCTCATGTATATGTTGGCCCTGTACCCATCACATCCTCAAAGTGAGCAAGGATAATTTTCTCCTTTTGCTCATGGCCAGTTATCCACCCGTTGTTGTGTTTAAATGCGGCGAATATGGTTTTTCCGTCTTCTCGCATTTACACTCATATGAAAGATTCTGGTGTTTGCATCTTCCTTGTTAATATTGAAAATTCTTACACATTGTTTCTTGCGAGCCCTCTTGGTGCATTGGATTCTCCCTTTCTATTCACTAACATAAGACGTTTTGACAAGTTATTTGCCAAAAAGTCTTATTTTAGTGAACGGAGTATTTGGTGCTGAAAATATTTAATTCTCCCTTTGACCCGTATTAGTTAACTCAACTTTGTCTAGATACGAATGAATCTAGACTAGATACTTAACTAGATATATATTAATCTAGAAAAAGTTAAGTCAACTAATATGGGTCGTAGGAAGTATTATATTTAGGTAGGTACCATAAGTGCTACACTAATAAGCTGCATCCGCATAAGCTGTGTGTTTGACTTATTGCTAGCACATGGATAACGATAGTGTGTTCACGTTGCTAATCAGCTATAGTCATTAGCTAGTTAATGGCACTGTGTCTGTCAGTGTTTGACTGGGCAGTTCACGGACGCGTGGAGGAAGGGCGAGCTCCCGGTTGGATAGAGCGCAATACCTTCTATGGGTAAAAAGGTGAACAACAAACATGTGGGTGCGACCGTACGTATGCACAGGGGAGAACGAAACCAAACAAGAATGTATGCTACTGCGCGTGTTGCCCAGCCTACCTTTCGGTATGATGTGTGCTCAGGTGTCTATTTGTCACGCGCGGCCACGGAATAAATAATCTACCAGTCGTCGTTTGGAAGGTGGAGTGGTCAGCGGTGTCCTACTGCTTTATTAAGAAGAACATGGAGAGAGCATGAACTGACTGACACATTGCTAGTTAAGCTGCTGCGGTTGCTGAATTTACATCAATTTTTCTCTTCTCCTAGATTTCAAGTGGAGGGACTTCTCACCATTAGTTGGGCTTATAGCTCACATCTGACGTTTTTATATGGAATTGGAAAGAACACGACATCGTTGAAAAGAATAGCTCTCATGCGACACTTCTGAAGCGGCAAATAGCTCCCGTGCGACACTTTCACTTAACCTCATGAGACCGTAGAATCAGCTGAGCAGAGTAGGACCCACAGCCTCTCCACGTCACGGCGGAACTCACCTGATGTCCACCTCATATCGTGGGACCCGTTGAAGAGAGCCGTTGGCCCGATCCATCCCCGCACCCAAGCACTCCCGCCATCGTTCCAGCATCTCATCCCCTTTCGTTTTGTTCTCCGGCGAGCAAGTGCGGCAACGCCGGCGAGGGATGTCGAGCTCTGCTTCAGCCTCCCTCCGCTCATGGTCTCGGTATGGTGCGGTGCCGATGAGGAGGTGCCCCGATTTCCCCCGTACCGCGCCCCTGAAGCGGCTTGTCACATCCACTGATAAGAACTGCAACATTGGCCGGGAATTTGTGAAGTGTGAGAGCAAGCCCAAGCCGGAAAAGGTGAGACCTGAGTGTTCCGAGCTCCAATTTCTCGCTTTTCTTTCGAAATTTCATGCATTTCATCGAATTTGGGATTTAGGGTTCATCTCTACGATTTCAGGAACTGCCAAAATGTAGGCATTTTGAGTGGCTTGATGAGTACATCGAGCGAATTGGGGTGGAGGTAGCATCCCGGGAGCTCAAAAATATGTCCGTGGTGGAGCAATTGGGACCTGGCAACCCCATTTCCGCTGGTACTACGGTGGATGCGTAAGTGAAGGCCGAGCTGAAGAAGATGAACAAGCAGCTAAGGGAAATCATCGAATTGAAGAAGCAGGACAATCCGATGGCCGTTTTTTTATTCTTGTGTAATTTCTCTCGGATTAATTTATCTCCTGATCATTAGTCATTAGACAGCGCAATCAGTGTTCGAGTGATGTTTTGTTATCTTAGAACCTGCGGAGATGGATGTAATGGTCTATGTCTTTGTCTTGAATAAAATGCAACACAAATTCGGACAAATTTTGAGCTGCTTTGTTTTCAAAATCAGTGTTCCTTCAGTTTCGTCAGTTTCGTCAGTGTTCCTTCAGTTTCATCAGTTTGCAGTGGAGAGGAAGGGGTTGAAAAGTTAAAAAAACAATTGACAAGGAGTGATTGAAAAAGGTCAGGCCCAAATAAAACTTAGACAAACCAAAATGGTCGTATCCAGGCCCAATAGTAACTACTTGTAGATTGGGCAAAAAAAAATAGTACTCACGTTACAATCTAACTAGGGACGTGTGGATCTGCAGATACTCGTGTTTAGGTCGCAATCTTTTATTTTTTGCGAAAGTAAATATATAAATGAAGGTCAAGGACATCTATTTAACTAACAAGCCGAGCACTTTAACTTGGACGCCCCTTTAACTTATGTAAATATGTAAATGTGTTGTTTGAAAATAAACCATATGTTGCATGTGTTGTTTGAAAATAATCAACCATCATAACGTTAACTTATTCTTCCTTTTGAGCTTTTCTAATTTCACTCATTTTATAAATATTGCACGAGTATTATATGAGAACTTTTTTTGTGTCTTTTGTTTTATGCACTTGTTGTTTTGGGTGTTTTGACAAATGACAATACAATAAAGCACAAGTCGAGTGATAACATATTTTAAATATTGCACGAGTAAAACACGAGCTTTTCTAATATAGATAATATATTAGATAACATTACATATATTAGATAACATTACAATAAAAGACAAGGGGTACAATATAGAGAGGGGCCCCACATTACATAGACCCTAAGGGCCCGGCGCCTAAACCCTGGGCTAAACTCTAACCCTAGCTACTACGTGGGTTTAGCCCAGCTGCCAGCCAACCTCGCCGCCGGGAGGCTGCCCTACTCCATCGGCCGTGGGGGTGGTGCCGACGCCCTCCAAGCCGTCGCCTTCCAAGCCGCCGCCCTCTCCCGTTGCTCCCGCCGTCGCTTCTACTCCTGGAAGGCCCAACGATTGGCCTCTTGTCGGTCCTCCTCCTCCTGCTTAGCTTTCTTCAGAGCGGCCTGCTTCTCTCCCACTTGGCGAAGCAGCCAACTCCTTAGCCTCCGCTTCTCCGCCTTCCAATACTGCTTGAGGGCGGCGTCGGGAGGTTGCCGACGCTAGGGAGGGGTTGGACGGTGTCCTTCGCCTGAGGTATGGGCTTTGCGTCGCCCGCCCTTGTCACTACAAGGAATCTGGCTATATATGACCCTCGATTTCGTCACAGAATCGTCATAGTAGTCTGTTTATGATGATTCTATGACGATTTTGAGATCGTCGAAAGCTGGACGTCGCAAATGAACTATAACGACGTTTTTGGTAAAATCGTCATAACCGTCTATGACGATATTGAATCGTCATAACGTCTATAACGATCCAATATCGTCATGGACCATCTAGCCAGCCACGATCCTACGTACGATCCTACGTGGCAAAATTGTGACGAAATGAAATCGTCTTAAATCAAAATCAGCCCAGTCCATTTTAGTGATCTAAATGGGCTGGCCCAATAATTCTACCCTTTTATTTGCTAGGCCTTGGCCTTTTTAGGTTTGTCACTTTTGGGTCTTGCCTTCTTACGGTACACTTATTTATTTTCAGATTTGATACAATATATTTTAGGCCACGGCCTTTTTAGAGCCCAAATACATATCATCCAGTCCAGATTTCTGCTATTTTTTAACTAGAATTTGCATTTTCATTTCTGGAATTGCTTTAGCCATGCAATAAATCGAGAAAATACACGAGAGTTTGCAAATACATTAATAAAATACACCATTTTCAGCAAATACACAACATGCAAGATAATTTATCAGCAAATAGCAGGCTCATAAATGCATATCCAAGATTACAATTCAGTATTTACATTAACTTATTAGCAAATAGCACCAATTGCAACATATGCTAGGCACCAATAAGTTAACCAAGAAATACACCACGTCGATGCTCCAGGATTATCTCCTACCAAAATGGGCTACCATTCTCGACACCACTAGCTCCATGATCACCAAGTGCACATCTAGGATTTTCTCCTACCAAAATGGTGCTCCTGTAAAAAAACAAGAAATTATGGTTATGACTATCAAGTCAGAATTAAAGCAATATCTTTTAACAATAACATAAAATATCAGGAAACAAAATAAACACAAATCTACAAGCAGCTAGATGATACTATAGCCTACAATTATACTATAGCTTACAACGATACTATAGCCTACAAATAAGGGAAAGCTCATCACAACTTGCACAAACAACAACAAATGTATGTTACGTCACAATGAATGATTGCACAAGATAAACAAGCAATATAGAAATGCCAAGTTACATAAACTACATCACAAATATGATTTTCCTCCAGGGTTTGCCATACAACAACAGTAGTAGATAATACCGAGTAGATAAGAACTAATACGCTTCAAATTTGGTTTGCAAAGACAAGAAACAAGTATATTTGTGGATTTCTTGATAACATGAGACAGTTTCTAGTAACCATGTAAAGCCATTACTAATTTTTTTTTCTTGATAAGTTCACAAGGGTGACTAGATACAAGTAGCACAATCAATAGTTATGAATAAAATGCAAAGCATCCATTACTAATTTGTTTTTCACACAATCAATAGTTGAGCATTCCTATTACCTTGAGGCCGGCGACGTACTCCAGGGATGTTACAGGTGCTTGTCGGTGTACCATTATGCGCTCCTGAATGATCATCAGTTATGAATAAAAAACTGCATGAGCAACTCGAAATAGCTATTAGTAGCATCTCATGACTGATGATACCATGATTTGAAGAGACAAGTGGATAGAAATCTTTCACCAAGCATCTGCACAAATTATACAAGTTATTTTCTCTTGACCACAATCATCAGTACTCGATTCAACTCTATGGTGAGATGGTATACTAGTAATAACAGATGCTTTTAGTCCATTCAAGATGGTAGAGGGGAAATAGGAGGTCTATAAGAGGTTACCAGAGAGAAGACCGCCACTATAAGCAATTACCAGAGAGAAGACCGTCACACGGGAGGGTTTACTTGCTATTCCAGGTCAAGAAGGTGGTCTATAGAAATGGGAGGATGTGATGCGAGAACCAGGAAAGTAGAGTGGATTGAGGGATATCTGCACAGAAACACGTACAGTACAGTACATAAATTGAAGTAGAGATCTATTATAGCACAAGCAAGGAGAATGCTGAAATGCATGCGAGCATCCTTGTGCAAGTTATGGAACACCGAAACTGTTAACAACCCATACCAAGTGTATGCCAAGTTAGTTCCATCGCGTTGACAGAAGACAGTGCTATAAATGAATAGAAAAGGCAAAGGAGAAATCATGGAGACTTGAAGTTATGGACAGAGAACATAGGAAACACACCACCAACGTTTAAAGTTGGCGTTTGGAAGTGTTTTTTAATATTATTTGAATGACTGACTTACTTCAGCATAGAAACCAGTTTTTATCTGCACATAACTGACTGACTTACTTCCTGGAAGAAACATTTTATCACATCCTCACTTCGTGAGTCATGAAGCAACATAAATCTAGTATGTGGCAAACTGGCTATTAAGAACACAATGACACTAATACAAGGAAAGAATGAACAGAATGTCACAAGGACAATCGTGAGCTATGATTCTCACCTGAAATAAACAAACATGAGAAACCAAATTTACCTGTTACACACTGACAGCCATTCTTAAATTGTTGACGAAGAACAATAATTTTGATCAAAAATGTGAGATAGAATTATCACTAACTTCTCGCATTTCCAGTTTCTTTCTCTCCTAAGACATCACACAAGGTTTTGGCTCTATTAAAGACAACACATCTAAGTATTCAAATGATATGACCAGCAGTTAGATAAACATACACAACAAGATCGTTGAATCTATCTACTGACTTCGGAAACCTGAAAGTGTATCAAAAAAGGAATGGTTATGTGAAGCCAGAAGCAACAAAATCTGCACATAATATAAGGGTTTGTTTTAGGGGAAAAGCACATAATATACTGGTACCCATGAATATTTAGATGCAGAACACTTCATTATTCTATATGATATAGAATATTTTTATGTGGAGGAAATTATCTCAACTAAAAAAATAAACTAAGAAACCTACCTTTTCAAACAAAGGGAAAAAGCTGAATAGTGCAGCGAATGATAAAGGCTCTATTAGACTTTGACTAATTTCATTGATTCTCTCCATTGTCTGCACATCAAAGAAAACATTGTCTCTATTCCAAGTGCCATTAAATTCTGTATTATTTCCTTAATCACCTCCCTTACATGTTGGTGACGTACATCCTCTCATGTATCACTATGTGATGCAAGCTTGCTTACGAAAACAATAACGATTCAGCTTAATGAACAGTTTAGCCAATTCTATCCGCAAAGAGCACTATTCAGCTTAACGGCGAAGATCTTCTTGGTTTACAAATCTAGACCTACCACCATGATTTCAATCAGACGACAAACAAATCTAAGACCTATCGCAAATCTCCATACCACATTAGTTATCTAGATGCAGGCCACGGTCAATTTATCCAAATTACGTAAAAGAAATATACTTGATGCTAGAAAGTGAGATAGAGATGAGGTAGGAGCATACCGTGTCAGCTGCTGCCATCTCCGGTCGAGGCAAAGAAGTGACGGTCCAGCACCGCTGCTCCTCCGTGTGGATACCGAGGTCGGAGACGCCGGATCCGCGCGGGACTCCACTATGTAGGAACAGTTGTACTTGGCAGTGTTTACATGAAAGTGTAAAGTGGAGACAATTATTTTCAATATCAAGCTATATATATGCATGTTTTAAGAAATGTAAAAATAGAATAGATATCTAGCAAGTGAGTGACAAATATGCATGGCGAAGTGCATGAAAGGACTGCATCAAAGACAATTAAAAGGTTCAATAAAAGCAGCACACACCAATGCAAAATCCATATTTGCACATCGAAATACATAGTAAGAGAACTGCATATCTGCTTTCCTTAGACCGCCAAGCACAAACATCAACTGAATCTAATGAACTAAAATAACTAACATTACCACATGCCATACTCACCTCTGAATCTGATACTCCCTAAACTTGACAAAACTGTCATTAGAAGAAATCATGTGATCACAAACCTCAATTTGTGATGTTATTCACAGAAAAGTTTCAGTGAGTGGCTTATTTTTTTCTCAAGAATATTTCCGCGAAACTTTTTCATGAATACTACAACTGGTACAGCTAGGATATCCGTTTACTTAGACTGCCAGTGGCGAACACCAACTGAACTCGTGACAAACTAACATTATGATTCCCTGCATCTTAACACTCACAGAAGCTAGCCTAACAGTTATTAGAAAAAAGTATGTGCTGAAAAATCTAATTGTGCAATTATATTCACGGAAGAAAATCCAGTGGATGACTCGATTCTTCTCATGAATAATTCTAGAAAACAAATTCATGGATACTACAACTGGTACAGCTAGGACGCAGAAATGGGCGTGGAATTTTCACATCCGACAATCCACCTTCATCATTATAATTATTCTACTAGAGTACAAATAAGGCCAACTTTACATAGGGTTCAGCGTTGGCAGAGGAGACGAAGTGCGCACGGCTGTGGGGCCCTCCGGAGACGGATACGGAGACGACCAGGGACACGACGCGGAGGGAGAGGAGCGGCAAGGTGGACCTGGAGACCAGGAGCGCAACCCTCTGCGCCACCGCCGGGCTCGCCATGGCCTGCAAGAAGATGGTCAGGAGGAGGGTTACAAATGTCAGGAGGCTACAACAAGACTGGATGGTGAGGAGGAGGAGGAGGGAGCTCACGAGTGTGGAGAAGGAGGTCGCGGCCACCATTGGATGGGAGGAGAGGTTCTAGGATGGAGTTGGTACCCCGCCTCTCCTTCGCTGGCACCGCCCGCCGTCCCCTCCTTCACCGATGTCGAGCGACGCCCACGTCCTGCTCCTCACTGGACAACCAGGATCTAGGCTAGGGTTTCATCGGGTCTGTCTTCGGGCACAGGGGAGAAATCCCGTGAGGGGAGATGGGTCGCGGGTGAGCCGGAGGTGGTCGCGGGCGCTGGAGGACTGGGGTGGCCGCCGGTGTGGCGCCGGGGAAGGAGGAGGATTGGATGTTGGCGGAGGGGAGAACGGCCGTGGCTTGGGGAGAAGGGCGGCGCCGGAGGGGAGCTGTCGGCCAGGGGAGAAGCGGCGGCAGCATTCGATCTGGAAGGAGGAGGAGGAGAAGAAGAAGCGGCGGCCAGGGGAGCTGTCGGCCAGGGGAGAAGGGGCGACCGGAGATGGGCGTGGTGTGGCGGCTGGGGAGAGTTTAGGGTTAGAGGATGGAGGGGTCCTGGGGGCGGGGGATTTTGTGCGTGCTGTATGCCAGGTCACCGATCCACAACAAGTTTCCACACTTCAAATCTTATCCGTTTATTACGTTTATATCCTACGGTTGATATTGACCCTCTCTTATATCTCAACCCGTCTAGAAATTATGACGATTTTGTCCATAGAAATTACGACGTTTTTCACGAAATCGTCATAGTTTAATAAGGATTTGGCCCTTCCAAATAGCTTACGACCATCTAGTATAGAATCGTCATAAATTTATGACGATTTCATTCATGGTCACTACCAAAACATCATAGTTTGACACATTCCTTGTAGTGTGTTGCCACACCTCGGGCGCGTGGGCGCCTCCTGCTCCCAGACCTGTCTGTGGTCCGGGTGGTTGTCCTCGTCGCTGACCTCGGTTTAGGAAGGGAAGCGCGGGAGGGGGAGGTCGCCATGGTCGCTGGAGTGTTTTTTAGGGCTGGGAGGAGGCAAAGTAGTCAAAGGGACTCGGGCTCGAGGTTGAAGATGAGAAGGCAAAGGCGTTTTGCCTATTTATTAAGGGCGGGCAGGGCTCAGCGTGAAGGGCGGCGGGGGAATCCTGCGTTGCGGCGGCCAAGCGTTATGTGTAGGCAGCGAGCGTGCGTGATCAATGCGGTCAGTGCAAAAAAATTGCTAGGATGCGACGTGACCCTTGCACCGTCGCCCCCGCCCATGCATGCATGGATGCATTAATGGTAAAGAGAGAAAAAACGTCCAAGGTAGTTGTTCATTGGCAGTAAAAAATAAAAGAGAAAATAGAATTTGGCCTTGATTTACTCGGTAATAAATGCATGAATCTAGGACCAAGGTAGTTGTCACACGACATGGAGCAAACTCGTTCGTTTTTACACACGGCATGCAACAAACTCACACATGAAAACTCAACGGGTGAGAAGAAAAATCGGTGAAAGTAATCAGAGGGTGTCAATTGGAGAGAATTGAGGGAGTATGAAACTAAGTTTAAAAACAAAATACTAGCATTTATAATATCAATTTTATATAATATAAAAGTATGTGTTATGGTGAATCTAATTATATTTATTACATATTTTAGATTTTGATATTTTTTCTTATATACGTAGTCAAAGTTTATAAATATTGACTTTTTCTATGGCGCAGGAACCAGAGGGGAGTAAGTTTGACTGAAGAAAGTTGTTAGATGTACACTTATTTAATGCGACAGAGGGAGTAAATACGCTACAGCGCTGCTGCGTCGGTTGGTTGCACACAAAATAGCTAGACTGCGACGCAAGAGGCAGCTGCATGGCATGCATGCATGGTGCAGTCCGCTCCGCTCAGCGCCCTCGCATGCCACGCTCGGTCCAACGGTCAATGGAGTGTGCCACGCTGTACCTTATATTTGTTACATATTTTAGATTTTGATATTTTTTTCTTATATACGTAGTCAAAGTTTGTAAATATTGACTTTTTCTATGGCGCATGAACCGGAGGGGAGTAAGTTTGACTAAAAAAAGTTGTTAGATGTACACTTATTTAATGTGATGAGGGAGTAAATACGCAGCAACGCTGATGCATCGGTTGGTTGCACGCCAAATAGCTAGACCGCGACGCGAGAGGCAGCTGCATGGTGCAGCCCGCCCCGTCCAGCGCCCTCGCATGCCACGCTCGGTCCAACGGTCAATGGAGTGTGCCACGCTGTACCTTATCTGTTCATGGAAAAACGATGCGACCCAATCAGATTACAGAATCATCCATCCCACGGATCGCCAAGAGCTAGCCGCGAAATCCTTCTAAGAGACGCCAACCAATCAGGTTGCAGAACAAGCCCTTCCACGGATCACCCAGAGCCACCCGCGGAATCCTTCTAGAAGACGTGATCGGACGGCTACAATGTCGCGTTAGGGTTAGATCTATGTTCCTCATTCGGCCTTAGGGTTAGCTGGGTTTAGGATGCAGTCAACGGGGTTTTCACAAGTTTGACCATATATTCAAATGTACATAACTAATTCAAAAAAAAAATCAAAAAAATACAAAACCTTTGCATGGTGTCATGTTATGTGACATAGTTGTGAGGAAAAATATCAAACTTGGTCTATTGATCATATTTTAAAAAACCCTTCACAAAATGACCTATCTCCTCCGAGGTTTTCTGGCTTTCGGGTCAAATGACCAATGATATGGATAGAATTAAGGCATAGTTTGTGATAATGTGCCCATATTGGGCATGCATGTGTATAATGGGATGACTAACAATATTATAGTACAAAGTTTTCCTTTTCAACGCACAAAAAATCCATTTTCTATTTTCTGAGTGCCGAAAGAGGGGGGGGATTTGTGAAGCAACCACCAAATTGAAGTTTCAAAATGGTAACATTCTATTTTTCAAAAATACTAGACCACCTAGCATGTACAATTTCCCAACTTGAGTATCTCAAACATTTTATACCATCCCTGGTGAAAAAGAAAAATCATGCCGAATCGGCTCGAAGTGGGTAAGATATGAACTATAGGTACATGATTTCATGCTGATGATTTTTTATAAAAATCATTTTTAGGTTCACAACATGCTATTTCATCAGAGATCCAATGCTAGATTTGTGAGCCTCAGCCCCTAGCTAAGAATATTTATGAAAACCCTTCAAAAAGTTTGACCAGACATTCAAATGTGCATAACTAATTCAAAAAAAATCAAAAATACAAAACCTTCGCATGGTGTCATGTTATGTGACATAGTTTTGAGGAAAAATATCAAACTCGGTTTTAGAAATGGTAAAAAAAACTTGCTTAGAAATGGGGTGGTTTACCCTAGCTTTGGAGCACATTTCTACCACATTTTGGGCGAGGGTGAGTTGTACTTCACAAAAGGGATCAGGGTGAGGATGAGTTGTACTCTACATATGAGAAAAACGTTGGAAGCTCATACAAACATAAAAAAGTACACATAGCTACATTGGTTGAAATTCAAATTTACCTTCATATTTGAATTTCGGCCAAATTATCAACAACAAGTGCCAAATTATTACAATAACAAATGTTTACAACAACAAGTGCCAAATCATTACAATAACAAATGTTTACAACAACAACAAGTGCCACATTCAAAGTCTATTTCTTCTGGCTCTTCTTACCCCTCCTTTTCTTCTCCTTCACAAGTTTCACACCACACAACAGGTTTATGCTCTTCTTTTTCTTACCATTACCATCTGGCCTCCCCACAACACGTCCAAGAGTCTCCTTCACCTCCTACACCTCCTCAACAACACAATCTGGCACCAGAGCCTCATCAACATGGTCACTTTGCACCAGAGCCTCATCAACATGGTCAGTTTGCACCATAGCCTCAAAAACATGCTCATTTTGCACCAGAGCCTCAACAACATGCTCATTTTGCACTAGATCCTCAACAACATGCTCATTTTGCCCCTCATTTTGCACCAGAGCTTCCAAATCAAAAATGGTGTGCCCTGAAGCCTCAAAAGTTTGCACATCATCCTCCAAAACAAGTTCAGATTGCACCTCAGTAGCACCAAACATGATCTGGTTAGTTCTTTTCTTTCTTTGGCCATTGATTCTTGCCCTTTTCACTGGCCAGCATTCTTCAACAACAAGAGGTGGGCCTTTTTCTCCACGCTTCCTCCTGAAAACAAGCAAGTTAGCTGGGGGAGAAAAATCATCAACAAGAAATGGGATAGATTTTGGATGAACATACTTTGGCTTTTCAGAATGTATACGCACTTGGTAGAGCCGACTTGGTGTCCACGTTCTTCACAGAGTTTGCATCTATTATTGTTACCTTTTGGGCCTTTTTGGCTTGGCATCTTTCTTTTCATCTTTCTTTCCTTCTTGCGCTCCCACCTTTCTCAAACCAAGCCTTGAATCTACTCTGGGCCCCGCCAAATTTCTTTTCATCAAAGGAGGACACAAGGAGAACTGAATGTCCACTTCAGGCCACTAAGACTGATCTGTAAGTGCTGGAATTGGTGTTCCATATGCAGCCTTGAATTTTGCTACAGAATAATACTCATGCAAATATGGGTGCATATTTAGCTTGTGTTTGGAGGCCAAGAAAAGTATGGCATGCTCACAAGGCTTCCCATTGTGTTGCCACTCAAGGCATGTGCATTCATGCAATTGAGTGTCAACAATATGCCTCCTACCAGTCTTTGTATCTCTGACTTCAGCATCCCACAATGAGTATTTCTCAACATGCAAATGTGAAAGATTTCTGCTCATGTTGACCACCTGCTGTACAACATCAGGAAGCTTATCTCCTTGAAAAACATCACCAAGCCTTCTTCTCAATTCCCACACCCTCATGATCATGATCCTGATCTGGTTAACCATGTCATGGACAGGCAAGTCTTTTAACTCCTTTACTTTGTTGTTGAAACTTTCTGCCAAATTATTGTTGATATGATCACATTTGATGGCAGTGTTAAAACCTGACCTATACCATAAAAGAGAATGGTAGGTTTCCAACCATGTACAAAACTTGATCCAATCCTCCGTAGAGCATGCCGCCTTAATCTTCTCAAGGTGATATGAATGTGTCTGTCTAGTGTAAGATCTTGCTGCTGGACACATGCGTCCAAAATCATCTCCTCTGAATTTTTTGATCAAATTCATCCACATATGGCCATAGCACTCCTCCGCTCAAAGCATGGGGAAAACAATCTTCACTGCATTTTCTAAACCTTTACATGCATCTGTGCACCTTGCCAATGGAGAGACGGCCCTATGCATCTTTTCAATGCATCATGAACCATGTCCATGATGCCTCTCATCTCCCCGAAACATGCCAATAGCTACAGGGAACATCCAATTGTGTCCATCTAAAGCATTGCATGTGCTAGTTGACCATTCCACTTTCCATCAAGAAAGATGAGTCTATACTCAAATATGGACGCACCGCTTTGAAGCCATCGATGCAAGGCTTTAAAGCCATGAAGAATTTAGAGAAGAAGACTTTCCCATCAGCTGTTACCTTAGTATCTATCTCCACAACACTGCCAGGTGACCTCTTCTCTACTTCTGCTTTGAAGTTATAAAGCATTCGAAAGGTATTTGCCCAATCACCATATAACTCTTTCATTTCCCTTTGCTTTGCCTTCCACACTGTAGTATACTTCAGCTTAATGGGGTACTTCTTTTCCAAGTCTATTTTCAGTCTCTTTGCAGTGTTGTTTGGTGTTGTGTCTAAAATAGGCTTGATCTTTTCTGCAACCCATAATTGTGATGTCATCTTTTTAACTCTTTGAGAACTTGTAATGCAAGTATGAGGTTTTGGAATTTGATTCACTCTTATTATCCTTCCATCAGGTTGGCGTCTAGCAGATATATACCACTTGCAAGGCTTGGCACCACCATCATAACCTATGCATTTTGCATAGAACTTCTTTTTATCAGTCCACATAGTCTTGGTAGCAAACTCACTTTTGACTGCATATGTCCTGAAACACATCCTAAATTCATCCATGCTTGGAAACAATCTCCCAACTTCAATAACTGGGTTCTCTTTGTCATAAACTGTTACTAGCTCATCATCATGTGCATCATCTACATGAACTCCAGCATTTTCCAACAACTCTAGATCTATATCTGCCTCTTCATCTCTTAAATGGTTGTCACCATCATTTGCAGCTTCATCCCTCTTCTTCTCCTTGTCTCTGTCATCTATAGGAATGCCAAAAAGCTTTGCCATTTCAATGTCATCTATTGGTGCAATGACCAAATCAGTCCGGTCATGTATCTCAACTGAATTCCAATCAACAGTTACAATCCTTTTTGTATTAGCATCTGCAGCCTCCCCTTGTGCATTAACATCATCCTCCACTGTTAACACTTCCAACTCAGTAAGTATAGGCATTACTTGCCTTTGTGCAGCCCAATCATCCTCGACCATCTGAGCAGCCAGCTTCGAGGCCACATATCCAACCCTCGAATCAGGTTCCAGATCAATGAGCTCTGCTAAAAACAGAACAATTTTGCTTGTCCAACCGTTTTGCTCATCGATTTCATCAACTATATGTTCCCCTATCTCAACCCTAGTCACATTTGCAATCATCAAATCGTAACAAAGAAACTTCTTGCTCTGGCCCCCAAACCACACTATCCCCAATTTTTTCCACCATTTTACTCACCGCCTCCTCTCCCATGTTTATTAGCTCTTGGGGATCAAATGTTCTAATTCCACCCCCCCCATTTAACAATCGTGTCTCTCTCAATGATCTGCGTGCTGCCATCAACTAAAACAGCCCTAGAGGGAAAGAAATTGATGCGAATTGAAGGTTTGGCGCGCAACATCGTCTCCCCTGTTTTTGGCGGGCACTATGAGCTAGCGGAAGCGAACAAAGAGATCAACCTTGGAGTAATTAAGTGCAGAGATGCGGGATATACCGATTAGAAGTCCCCTCTCCATGCTCCATCTCGTTCCCTCTTGCCCCATTCAGCACACCCCGGCCTCCACAATCTAGCATCAATGGGCACGCTCAGATCTCGAATTGAGAAGAATGGGAGAGGAATTAGCTTTCAAATGGCACTCACCACCTTCACCGTCGAACGGAAAGCGCTGCGCTAAAAATTGCCCCGCCACGCCGACCGAGAACGATGGGTGAGGTCCGCCGCCGCCGTCGGGGAAGCTACAGTCAGTGTGACGCGCACTCTTGGTCGGAAGCGGTTGGTTTGACTGGCTGTCCCAACCGACCGGTTTGGCTTAACCCTAATCTTGGAACAAAGATAAATGTGTCCTTAACGACCGTTTTATGTCCCGTGTGGCCCTGGGATATTAGTTGTCTCACAAGCGTCGCATGCGAGCTATTATTTTCAACGATGTCGTATTCCTTCCAATTCCGCATAAAGACGTCGCATGAGAGCTATAAGCCCCCATTAGTTGCACCCTTGTAGATTCAGAAGTTAAATACCATATAAGAAACATATGTCTTTTTTTAGTTTTATTGGTTACGACAACAAGATTTTTATGAGATGGTGGCGAGCAGTGGGATGGCGGCATTGGGTGTACACCTATGGAGTGTTGGCACAACAAGTTACATCATCTCAGACATTTTCTAAAAGGATGGAAAAACCTAAGAGGCAAATACAAAAAAGAGAAACATAGATGGTTAGCTATTATTGATGATTTAGATTTAAAGGCAGAAAGTAACCCCCGAGTTCGGTTGAGCATGATGCATTGAAGGATGCAAATGAACGTGTAACCGATGAAAACTAAGTGGATTCAAAGGGACAAAGCTAAGCATGTGCAAGAGGATGGAAATAATACTAAGTATTTCCACCTAATAGCTAACGGAAAACATAAAAATTCAGTTAGAATAACATGAAGGAACCATTGAAAGCACATATCACAGATTTTTACAAGAAACTATTTGTCGAGTATGAGAACTGGGACACCAGGGATGCCGTGCACCCCTGTTTAGTGTTCGGGTGAGGCACACACGCGAATGGCTACCTCTTCGCCGTACATGGATAATATGAAGATAAGAGACAAGAGTTTACCCAGGTTCAGGACGCCGTGAGGTGTAGTACCCTACTCCTACATGTGTGAGCTTGTATTTCTCTTTTTGTGGAATGTGGTATCCTAGCTACCCTATCCTCCTCTCTGGATGATCAAAGGGAAAAGATTGTATCTGAGTGTTCTCCCTCTCTCCCGATCTATCGAGGCCCCCTTTTATATTGAGCGCTCACAACACTTTCTTGAACATCAATGGACTCATCACTGTAATAAGAAGGTCATGTGAACGGGGATGGTTTAATCACATTGACAACTATACGAAAACAATTAATAGAACATAATCATATTGTTAAAAAAACATTTAGAATAACCTAAACAACACATTCAAGATAACATAAACCAAAATATGTTAACATAGATTATTCTAAACATAAAAATTCATAATAACATAAATAGAATTATGTAAACATAAATTTCTAAACGGAATATTCACAATAACATAAACAAAATTATGTAAACATATATTGTTCTAAATTGAACATTCATAATAACCAAAACAGAATTATATAAACACAAATTTCTAAATAGAAGATTCATAATAACAACCGAAATATGCAAAGACATATTGTTCTAAATAGAACATTCAAAATAACCTAAATAAAATAATGTAAAAACATAAGATTAGTAATAACCTAGATAGTGCAATGATAATAACCTAAAAAGAACATAACATATTAAAACTGTAATCCTAGCTATAAAGAAACTAGTTTATCGGTACGAGGGTCGACCGTACACAAATATTTTTACCTTGAGAGTAGGCGGGAGTTCGTCGTCATCCACCGGTCCCACCAGTTCTTGATAGGCAACGCCACCCGCTAATCTGGACCACATTGGATATATGATTCCTCTGCATCCATGTTGGAATTTGCCACATAGATGAGCATATGGTAGAAAGGAAGTCGGATGCAGCTATGCCAAATGGCTTCTTCTTTGTTCTCACCTTCTGAGACATCTCCAATAGGCAGCGACCAGATCTGGCCGAAGAAGAGGGGAGGACGAGGATCCGACATGCCTTTATGAGGAGGATGCACTCTCTCGCACCGAAGTTGGGAAAAGGAGACAACTAGGTCACCACGACCATCGCCGATGCCGCAACGTGTACAAATATGGGAAGAGAGTGAGGGGTGGGTTTTTTAAAAGGGTGGTGGGCTCTATATAAAGACACATGGAACCATCAACAACATAGACTTTTCCAACTCTGTTCTATAGAGGACTAATGGAAATAGAGGCCCAAAATTAACCGTTTGCCATGTTTCGGTAATAGACATCTTGGGGACAACTATGGCCCATGTTGGCTCTATGTCAGTGGCCCATTTGTGGTAGGCCTTGTCGATAACATGCAATTAAGTTTCATCGAATTCTACCTTTATAACTACCCAATGAATGTTTAGCGTTTGATATACCCTAAGAAGGTCAATTCAAATATCGAGTTTATGCAACAATATCAGGTATAGACAAGGCGTACATGTTTTATATAGAGAGAACTATGAGCACTGGTTGTTATGTCTCATGTTCGGTCAGTCCAACCCTATATTCACAACATGCGTTCATGTTGTTATTGGTATTCATAATATGAATGCTTGAAACAGTCATTGACCAATACATGTGCTAGTTTAATATTCATCATATGAACTCCCACTATGGGCAACTTTATTATAACCATACAAGTATGGAATTCAGCAATAATTCACATAATTGCCAATTAATACAAGTTGTGTGTTATGAATATTCAATGAACATATAATTAATCATGGATACAACTAAATATAATCATTTTTACGATTGTCTCTAGACATATTTCTAACATATATATCTCCACCAACTAATATCAAAAATCTGTTTGGGAATTTGTTCTTGAAAATAAAAAGAGAACTCCTGTAAGTTTGTATTTTATTATATGTGGCAAGAAGCAATGACTTTTTTTAAACAAGACCGAAGATCTTTTCTACTTTATGGATCATCCTTTACTATCCACCCGACTCTTAAGTGGTCATATCTCTAGCCGGTGGATAAGCGGAAGACTTGTTACTTCGGGTGCAATTGTTTAAAAAATGGTTACACGGGATTTGTTCAAGAGTGTGACTGACAAAATCACATATCAATCTTTTGTGATCCTTGGATGTAAACTCTGAGATTTTTAAAAAATGCAATAAATTTGGTTATATGAATAGAGAATTCAAGATGCATCACCTTTCCGAAAAAGCGATTCGTGAACAATAGAGAAGAGACTAGCTAGCTTATGGATTAAGTACATACCGTGGTACATATTTTGTTATTTACATTCCTTACATAACAAGTAAAGCAGGGTTTGCACCGACAAATCCTTTTTCAAGCAAACAAAAATAAAGAAATATTTAATGCATATACACATACTTATAAGGAAACAAACTTAGTTGTGCATTAAACATTACTTTATTTTAATACTTACTATCTCCGTTTCATAATGTAAGTCTTTTTAAATAGCTAAAACAGCTTGCTAAAAAAGTTTATATTGTGAAACGGAGGTAGCAGTAGTTTGTGTGTGATTGGAATGGATTGGCTCTTTACGGAATAGAGATCGAAACGCTACTGTTTCTTGAGCTCGTCTGTAGCGTGCAGCACCATGATCTCGACAGTGAACCCTGGTCCGAATCCCATCATGACACCCCAGTCACAGTTAGCCTCCTCTCCGGCCTCCTCCATTCTCCGGCGTTGCTCATCCAGCACGAAGATCACCGTGGCGCTCAGCATGTTTCCGTACCCACGTACGACAGTCCGGCTCGCTTCCAGCTTCCCAGGCTCCAACCGGAGAGCCCCGTCGATGTGGTCCAACATCGTGCTGCTGCCGGGGTGCACTGCCCAGAAGAGGCCGTTCCATTTGGCGCCGCCGACACCGAGCGGAGCAAGCCCGTCCAGCAGACACCGTTCCACGTTGTCTCCCACGAGGCTCGGCAGCTTCGTGGAGATGTTCCCGTCGATGCCACCGCTCCTGAGCTGCATGGTGAGCATATGCTGCGTTCCCGGTATCACGGCCTGCGAGGCCGACACCATCTCGAACAGCGGGCGCTCGACGGGGCACACGGCGTCGGCGCCCACGATGACCGCGCCGGCGCCGTCGCCGAACAGTCCCTGGCTGATGAGCGTGTCGAAGCCGTTCCCGGCCGTGGGCCCGCGGAAGGAGGTGATGGTGAGCTCGACGCAGGCCACGAGGACGCGCGCGCCGCGGTTGTTCTCGGCCAGGTCCTTGGCCAGGCGCAGCGCGGCGCAGCAGGAGGCGCAGCCGTTGAGGTGGAGCATGGTGCTGCGGACGTCGGCGCGGAGGCCGAGGAGCGACGCCAGACGGAGGTCGGCGCTCGGGGCGCTTGCGCCCGAGTTGGTGCTGACGACGAGGTGGGTGATGTCGGCGGCTGGACGGCCCCACTTGGCGATGGCCTTGGCCGCGGCTGAAGCGGCGAGCTCTGGAGCGGCCGCCGCGACGATGTCGAGACGGGCGTCGAGGGATGACGGCGATGTGCGGTCGAGGATGTCAGGGTGGGCGTTGAGCAGTTCCTCCGTGTGATGGAAGTAACGTTTCTTCATGCCCGTCAGCCGACCTGCAGCAGGTTGCCATGGAGCATCAGATCGGTGGCGCCAGTCATCAATTTACATATACATATAGTCGATCATCCAGAAATGCAACTCTGGCGTGCACGCCAGGTCGCGTGCACGTCGGAGCCGTCCATTGGTGCTGAGATTAGTATCACCCATTCTCTCTCTTACTGTGTGTTTTTTATTGATGTCTATTTTATTATCTTGGTCTGACAGGTTGAACGCAAGAATCTTTCTACTCAGTTAAAACTATTTGCTTTCTAATGTTTAATTTTAAAAGTCAATATGTTTCAAAATAAATGTTAGATTAAAAATCTGTTTGGACAGGTGGATTTATTTTGACAATATCTTTTAAACAAGCTCAAAATAGGTTATTTTTAACAAAATTCAAAATATGAATTCTAAAACACAATGAAATACAATAATAAATTTTAAAACCTAATGAAATATAATGAAACACCATAAAAATATGTGTCTCTCGATTGCTGTCACTATTATTTTAATGCACGACTTTTTGTTACATTTAGATTCTTAACTCGAAAATCAGTATTGTTTTTCTTATTTTTCATTTAGATATTTAATTTTTTTATCTCATTTTTTTTGTAAAATATTTTCTAACTGTGATGAGCGGAGTTTGAAACACAATTAAACTGATTGTTTCAACAATAAAAGATCAACATGTTTCATATAGTTTATGGATGTTTTATCATGTTTTAAAATTTGATTTTTAATATTGTCAAAATATATTTAATATTAGTCTTATTTTAAAGCTCTCTTCAATAGGAACTCAAATATGCAAACGTTATTTTAATTGGAATTATGGTTCAAATTCTACAAGTGTTTTAAACTTTAGAACTAAAAGTAGTAGGAAATAATACTCTAGCACGTCTTTCCATAAAGCTGCAGGAGAGAGAGTGTGGGCCAGTGCACGCTATATCGCGTGCACGCCAAAATCGCCGTTTTGGTCGATCATCAAAGCTCAAGTTTTGGGAATGATTTGCACTGTGTGATTACATATAGTTTTGAATGTGTTCTTGAGGTCGGTGAGGTGCTCGCTCTTGGTGACGCGGAAGTAGTAGTCGGCGTACTCGTTCCTGGGAGACGCAGTTCGCCGTGCCGATGGCGAGGATGGCAGCAGGCCCGTCCGCACGCTGGGAACGCCGGATCTCGCGGACGTTGGCCTGGGTGCTTGCCATGGTTTGCGTCGTGGAGCAGTGATCTACATGTAAACCAATATCAATTAAAAAAGGATATTGTTAGGACTAAAGTAGCAACAAGGACAAAAATGAAACAAGGAAAAAAATAAAATGAAGCAGCACAATTTTAACTATACTAAATGAAAAATAATTGGCTTATCTTTATCTTCATAAAGATATAAAAAACAAAGAGCCTTAATTTACCATGACTTGGATAGAAATACAGTGTGAAAATAAAATGTTGTAGATGGGCGACACTGAACTTCACTTTCCTTGTACGTGCAAGACAAAGACAAAGATGGTACACTTTCCTAGTACACCACAATAGTTTCGTCTTGTTTCACTAAATTCATTATTTCAAAGAATAACTCAGCGGTGGATTCAACCGAAAAACATGTTTGACCGACATTTTGAGGATATGTCACACATTTTTTCAATATCACTTCCAAAAAGTTCTGATGATCACAATTTGAATGTGAAGATATAACGAGCATTGATACTATCTTGAATATGACTCTACACTAAAAATGGAACTGTCAGACAGATTAGAAATCTGAATGTTTCATTCAAATTATAAACTCGTTTCATATTTGGTTCCCAAATTCAGAGAGGGGGGGGGGGGGGGGGGGGGGGGGCAGCAATGAAAAGTGAAATTGTCCCCAAACTCCGGTGAACCTAATTTTTTTAAAATTTGAAAACTTCATTTTGTAATCTCAGGAAATTCTTAAAAATATATAGATGTGCAATATGTATGTATATATTTGTGTCGCCTATACAATCAGATGTTCTACACAAAATAAGTAGAACATGTGGAGCAATATAGAATTATTTCTTTACCTTCTTAGAGCACATATTTTGAATTTTTTGGTAGTTTACAAATCTATTATTTTATAATAAAGGTATGTGGAACACATCTACACATATCCCTAAAAAGGCATTATGTTAAACTTCCAAATACATTTTTTGAATTTCTTATGATTTTGGACTTTTTAGAGCCTGGGAGCCAAAATTGTGCACTTGACGGTAGGTTTCTGCCCTTGAATATCATATATATGAAGCAATTACGTATTTAGGAAAGGTGAACCAAATAATTGTTTTTTTGTATATTTGTCTGGTCTCAAATATGACTCTCCACTACACAAAGTTTAGACATACTGTCAGTCCCAACATTTCATTACAATTTCAAAACATTTCAATTTTGAGGACAAAATTTGGTTGATGTCTGAGCGTATTAGAAAATTGGAGAGAGAGAGAGAGAGAGAGAGAGAGAGAGAGAGAGATAAGGATAGTGGGAGAACAAATAAAGCTAGAACAGCAAGGCGAAAAGAAATATCTCCTGAGCTCCATGGAGCTCTTTCTTTAAGATTCAAACTCGTCAATTTAAAACTTAAGAAAACTTTTGAAAAAAATTCACATACTCCTTCCATTCCAAAATAACTAAAGTTCTAAGTTTTTTCTAATACATAAAAGGAGTTTAATTTTGACCATGTTTATAGAAAAACATAGCAATATCTACAACACTAAATTAGTTTCACTAAAGTTGAGAGAGAGAGAGAGAGAGAGAGAGAGAGAGAGAGAGAGATAAGGTATATAAATTTTGTTTCAAATCTAAAAAGAATTTGTAAAAATATTGATACATATAGTAGTACATGCGAAGTATATGTACTTTCTCTTAAACAAGCCAGATAAAAATGCCTTCGGGTGTTTTGTCTGAAGGAAAAGGAAGTCTTTCGTTCACGGTCGTTACCTTGTGGTTGTTGTACCAGGAGGAATGCACGAGTTAGGGCGCAAGAACCAGGAAGAACCAAACTAGTGATCTTTCTGCTTGCGCCCACGTACGTGTAGCTCAGAGATATTGATTACTGGCTCTGCGGATGCCAGATTATATTGGAAAAGAGGAAGGGGGAGATGCTGCCTGGGAGAGTGTGTTTGCAGCGAGAGACGAATATTTGTAGGCGATGAAGACTGGGGTGAATAGTACGTAGTATTTAGAAACGGGAGCAGAGCGCTGAACTGCTGCACACGTCGACGGAAGCATCCCAAAGCCTGTACCAGCTCGCCAAGAGCTCGTTGACCAAAACTTCTCGACTAAATTTCGCAGTAGCCAAAATTGAGCGCTATCACCGTTCAAAATATTTCGTACTACCTTTTTTTTTTTGCATTATATCACTTGGTAATTGTGTAGTTGTGCTATAAACTCATCCACACTGTCCACGTGTAATTTTGTTTGGTCAAGGGTTTGATGAAGAATTATTTCATTCAAGGCATGGTATATATGATGCAAAATAACGATTACAACTAGGCCGGTGTGGTAGTTTGCGGTTCGGAGCTGTTGCCGATCGTTCTGTTTTTTTTTCTTTTTGAGAAAAATCCATACCTGTAGATGTAGCCCATCATACGCACAATTACCATGCTACTCTAATACATGCATCTAAGGTGAATTTCTTCCCACATTTGTCCTCCTCTAGGCCTCACTTGAGTAGAGTACTACTTAAGACAAATGCCCATCTTAGGACTAGATCCATACCAATGATTGTGATGCCGAGAGGAGATACTAAGGAGGCCCAAGAAGCCTAGACCCCTAAGCAACAAGCATGGAAGAGAAGGTAGAAGAATCAGCGGCTCCAACACCAGAGTCTTCGTCCCTATCAGACCGGCGTTTCCGGCCCCAAAAGACCGGAGTCTCCGTCCCTGTCAGACCGGCAGTTCCGGTCCTAGAAGACCGAGTCTCCGTCCATGTCGACCGGGCTTCGCCCCAAGACTGAGTCTCCGTCCTCGCTGACCGGCATTTCCGGGCCCAGAAGACCGGAGTCTCCGCCGTGTATCCGGAATCTCCAACCCTGAATCTAGCTCATGACCCCGTCCCTCTCCAAACGCCCTGGAACTCTGCCTGGAGTTTGCCCCGGATTCCACCACGGATTCTCTGTACTACACACCCCGGACTCTCCGGCCTAAAAAGTGAGCCTGCGTGCCAAGACATGGGCCACAACCCATGTAACACCCCAATTCGTCTAGAACTTTTTGTTTACGCCCAAACTATTCCTGCTTAAGTAGAAACCCTAGATTGAGATGATGAATTAAGAGATATATACTCCTTCCCCCTCATGTGGAACTCATATGAGATGATTCAGATTCTTCACATAGGTACTATTTCCGATGTGAATTCTAGTATGCATGTGTCAACCTTCAATATCAAGGTTCTAGAAGTGCCAATCTTCCTTAGTGTTCTATTGGTTGCTATTCTTCCTTCATTGTGTTCTATTGGATCGGTGGACCGACCGGTAAGAAAGAAGTGGTTTCAATTAGAGCGAGTGTTGGCTTGTCTTTCGAGTTCCAGATCTTGCTCTGTTGGGGGTTTATTGTCGGGATCGACTCTACTGGTTTTCTTCGCTATTTATCTCCATATGTGCATGCGTTCTTGGCCGTGTTCTTCGTGTTCTTCTCCTCGCCTCGAATCCCTCTCAAAATGTGTGAATCTATGAAGATCGGGTAACCCGGTGTCCATAACATATGGTATGAAAATATTAGGTTGCCACGGATTCGACCCCCACCTCTATCACCAAATTTTGCTTGCAAAATTTCAAAAATAACAAAAATATAACACTAAATTTATTTTGGACCGATCTCTCATCTTGGTGAATTGATTGTGATTTTGGTCCATAGAAAACTTGTCTTTCGACTTGTCATCCTTTGCATGTGTTTTTCCTGTTCAGTTTGGCCAATTTTCCCTGGAGGACTGGATTTCTGCCAAGAACACGAGTAGCTTCTGAGCCCCGACCCCCGATTCTCTAGCCGAAAAGCACCGGAGTCTCTGTCCCCCACCAGAATCTCCGACAACCTAACACCAAGGTATCCGTCCTCCTTGACCTAGATTCGCCTCTTTTTCGTTTGGCTAACACCCTTTGACATTTATGTTTCATTAGAGTGTTTATGATCTACCCAGAAGCTTCTGTAACATTCCCCGTGCTCGAAAATGCCACCACAAAACACAAGCACTCCCCAAACGGTTGTAAGTTCGTCAACAAAGTATATAGAAGGTATAACTTGCACCACTTTGTTAACCCCTTTCTTTCTTGGTGTGTTTCCTATCCTATCGAGAGTAGCTTGCTTATGTTTGCTGAAGCATTATGTGCTTTTTCTTGATTGAGATAGTGTGCTAATAAAATCATAAGTTGCCTCGTGTATCAAAACAAGGGAGGAAAATAATTAGGAAGGGGGAAATATAAATAGAAAAGGAAAAAAAGAGTGTCCCCCAATATATAGTAGTCTCAAAGCTTGTAAGCACAAGAGTAGAAAGAACAAGGCAAGTGCACACATCCGTTCCTTCTCTACTTTTAGCAAATTAGCTATGGTCTCTCTTTATGTTGGCACGACACTGAGTTTTAGTTTATGTTATGACCCTTTGTTCTTAAATCATCCCTATAGTCGTGTTAACCCCATTTATCTCGACCACATGTGTTTATTCGTATGTTCCTTTCATCCCTTTTGACCTTTTCTGTTGATATTTCTTTCTTATTGGATTTTACCCACTTTGACATAACCTTTTCGTTTGGTCTTTTCATTTTCCTTCTCCTTTGACATTATTTTCTTGTTGGATTTTACCCACTTTTGACATAACCTTTTAATTTGATATTTTTATTTGCTTTCCAATTGTCTAACCTATCCACCCACTAAAGCGTGTGCATCGAGTTTTCTTCTTGGTACTGGGTTGACAAACCACCTTGCCTATTGTTTATCAATTCACCCTTGGCCATTCCACTTGACACAATACTATCTACTAGTACTAGTTAAGCAAGGTGGACACAATATTACTTGTGCTACTTAACTCTTGTCTCGTGAAATGATGGCTAGGAACGGTGCAGGATATATGGCAAAGGAGCCGGAAGAATGTCCATTTCTTATTATCCCACGGTCCCAAAGAATCAGGACGACGTGGATAACAGATTAATCCGAAAAACTTTGATAGGATGACTTGGTTAAAAATACAAAATTATGGGTACAACCTAGAATCCTAGATAACATTTTTATTATGTGTCGATGAAACTTAATAATCTAAACAAAGATAAAACCTAATACATCTTAAATTGAAAAACAAAGTAAGTAAAATTTTCTTGGTTGGTAGTCTAACCAAACGGTTGAAAGAAAATCTGATGATTGTCCATGCTAAGTTATAACTGCTTTCTTGATAGAAAATAATACTCTAGTAACAACAAATATTGCCCATACATTCTTCAAAAAGAAATTTGTTGCCCACACATTTGGCCTTCACTCTTATCTCCCGCAATTGTTTTGAGAAAAAACTCTTGTCTTCCGTAGTTGTTGCCTACACTTAACTACATGAAGGGGCGAGAATGGCGGCGCGCTTTCGGTTCGCGCTAGTGTTAAAATAGTTGCCGTTTGGTGGTCAAATAATTTATTTATAATTTTTATGCTTTTTTTATAATATTATTGATGATTATTAATAGACCCGTGAAATATTCGAAAAAAAAACATACAGAATCGGCACGTTGTACCTGCACCCTGCATCTCATGTTCTTTTCCGCATCGACTGCACGCATACTCGCACGTTCGGATCTACACAATCTCATGACCTTGTATGTTGCGGATCGTATCGGTACTGGGCCCCTCTTGATTAGCAGGCATCAGTGATGAGAATAAGCACGGACCAATGATCGTTTAATTAAGAATGGTTTATTATGGACAAATTAATAGTTTGACAGTCGCTTGCACGTCTGGACCAGAGAGCGGCAGTGCGGCAGCGTTGCAGCATATTGTGGCGATCTTATTAGCTAAAAGTATTCGCATATCAGGAATGATTTGCAAAAATAACATTTCGTTTTACAGGAGAAATCGTCAAAGCATTTTCTCGCAATTAATCAACCATGATAGTACTTTACCTCTCCTATTAAGAGAAACCATTTTGCCACTTGCTTGCACCTTTTGGCACAAGTAATAGCGACTCTAGCAGACATCGAAAAACGCATGGAACTAAGTAATAACCGTAATATTCTGTTTTAAACGGAAAAGGTGTCCCGATAGACACCATAAACAGGATCCGGTCCAAGAAACTTTCGGAGCCCCGAGAAATCGCCCCCTGCACCCCCATATCCCCGGGCTGCGAGGCCGACCCGAGGGTGCCCTGTAGACGCGTGTAAATGCCTACCCATGGCACACCGATTTTGGGCACCCGTAGCGCACTTGCAGTGCGCCACAAGCTTCGCGCTACAGGTAAAATTTACCTGTAGCACACTAGATGGTGCACTATGGGTAAAAAAAGTGTGCTACGGGTAAAATTTACCTGTGGCGCACTGCATGGTGCACTATGGATAAAAAAGTTACCCGTGGTGCACCACCCAGCGCGCCACAGGTAGGGGTACAGATGCCCCACGAGTACAAATGCCAAATTTTAAAAGGAATGCGGGAGATCTGGATCTCGTCGTCACTCGTCGGAGAGGTCATCGTCATCGCCTCGTCGGAGCAGTCATCGTCACCGCGGTCGCTGTTGCCTCGTCGGAGAGGTCACCGTCGTCACTGCAAGGAGGAGGAGGAGACTGCCGTCATCACTTCAAGGAGGAGGAGACCGCCATCGTCACTGCAAGGAGGAGGAGGCCGGAGCAAGGAGGCCAGAGAGAGGAGAAGGAGAAGGAGAAGGAGGAGAAGGAAAAGGAGAAGGACAAGGAAGGAGATGGGAGGAGGAGAAGAATGTGAGGAAAAATGTAGAGGGGATAGGTGGCCGGCTGGATTCGAATTTCGAATCCCGCACACACTTGCTCGTGGCGCGCTACATGGTGGTGTGTCAAAGGTAAGTGGCCTCCATTTTTTTCTGCATGAAAAATGTTCTTTCTGTCGTAACTTTTTATCCTTTTATCCTCTTCGAAATTTTGTGCTCTTCATTTTGATATATTAAACATTTTTTGATATTGTATGCAAAAGTTATGGCCATTTTACTGTGGCATGACTTTTTTCAGAAAAACTTAAAATTCATATTTGTTAATTTTTCCACAAATTATACCACATTACCTACATATATATGAAAGGATTTTATTTTTTAAAGTGTTTTTATTTTATTTTATTTTTTACAAAATTTAAAAATTGATCCAAAGGGGAGTGGGGATAGAGTATGTTTCCTCCTCGTGACACATAACTATATGATGCCCTACGGGTAAGTGGTCTGGGACCACGTGTGCCCTGTCCCACACATAATTGTGGCGCATCTGTGGCATGTGCGCCACGGCTTACCCGTGGGAAATTTATGAACTATGCGCTACGGATATTTACCTGTGGGGCACTACCTACCCTGTGCACCACGGGTATATCGATTACTTATAGCTGTTTTACTAGTAGTGGCTGAAGTTTCACCCCTGCATCCTGCCACCTTTACTTCTGCCGCCTTGCGTCACTGCCATCTCAGGCCTACATTAGCCTAGACCTACCGCAACAGACCTCGCCTCTGCCCGCATCTTCTATTCTGCACCGCCGGGAGCTCGGACAATTTGACCACTTTCCCTTTGCCGGCGCGGGTTGCCGAAGACGCCACCATGGATGAGTCGGTGCTGGCCATTTTGGCCGCGTCGTTGACATGGATGGCTTGATTTGTCCATCCCACAACCACAACGGCTTCTTCGCCGAGATTCGTGAAGGGTAAGCTTCAAATCGACCGTCACGGTCCTGATCACATTCAAGCTTTTCTTGAGACATATCGAAAGATTCAAAACACTTTTTCGGACCGCACATTTTCTTTCATTGTCTGCTAGAGTTGCTCTAAGCTGTGCCCGGAGAACAGGGTTAAGAAAAAAAAAAGGTATTTGGCAATCGCAAGATGAAATCATTTAACATGGCACTATATTATTTGGGACAATCTCTTTCATAGACTCTCGACTGTTTTCAACAAAAAAATTATAACGGTTAATTCAACTTAAATTTATTAAGAGAGCATGAGAGTGGAGATATTTGGCTCCTGATCTCCAGTGTTCTTGCTATTTAAAAAATTAAAATAATATTTGTGAGTTCCAAAAAATATTACTCCTTCCGATCCAAATTAATTAACTCAGTTTTGTATAAGTTTGGACGTATCTAGTACTAAAATATGTCTACATATATTCGAATTTTGATAAATCTAAGTCAATTAATTTGTATCGGAGGGAATAAAAATATGGATGTAGCCCATGATTTATCCCATAAACATGCATAATATCAATTTTAAATATTTTGTGTTATGAGATGTACAAAATAAGAGTGTAGATATGTGCAAATATGTTTTCAATCTCAAATTTTATTAGATTTGTTATTTTTGTGTAGGCCAAAATACAAAGGATTTCAGGTCACGTTTTTGCATTCTTGTGGGCCGGGATACAACATTGATTATGCCCATAATGTTTTCGGATATTTTTGGAACTTGTAAAATATGTTTTTTACTTTTTTTTAAATGAAGGTCCCTTGTGCCCGAGAGCTAAAGACACTTTTCGGCGGACATCAGAATTTTACTCTTTCGGAGCCTGGATCATTCATTTTGTAATGTATGGTAGATGGTCATTGTTCTTTATAATTTATGGCCAAAGTGGATTTCCTATTTGTTCTTTATAGATTTGTTATACCCCCATCTCTATAAAAATAATTACAACACAAATTTACGATGCATTTACCATGGTGTTTAACCATTCAGGATGTAAACTAGACACAAGTTACTACCCACTAGACACAAGTTACTACCCACTATGAAGGCCTTTCACAATGGAGTGTTTCTTAACATGTTATCATAGGCAATATTAATACTTAAGAGACCACCCCTCCAATGGATTGTATCTTAGGTGTTGTCTCTATATTTAATGATTTTGGTGATTTGTGGGCATGCTATTGGGATAGCCATTCCTTTTTTTCCTATGGTCTCGTGCAAGCTTGTATCTCAGGCCTTTCACAATGGACTGTTTCTTAGCGTGCTATCGTAGACACTGGTATATTCTAAGAAATGGTTAGTACAATGGGATGTTTCTTAAGGATGTATCTAAAGAGTTCATGCATTTAATGATTTGGGGCTCATGCAAGCATAGGATTGGACTAGCCCATTTTTCTACCTATGGTTGCGTGCAAGAGGTGTAGCTTAGCTAAGATACAACACCACTCTCTTTCATCATTAACTAAGGCGCCATATAAGCAAATTGCCTAGGATATAGAGCTAAGATACACCCATTGTAAAAGGCCTTAGGCTAGTCATAGTGGGAGTAATTTGAGTAGTAACATAGTCCTACATGTATTGCCAACTAAGCATTTAGACATGGCATGCAATTAAATGATGAGAGAGAGGCTTGTGGTAACTAGCTATGTTACCATAACATCACACATTTTTAGACAAAATGAGTCTATATTGTAATAAATAAGTCTTTGCATGATATCGCACCTATGTTATTTTGCACTATGGAGGTAGTAACTTAGAATAGTAACATATACATTTACTACTCTAAGTTATTTCCCACTATGACCAGCCTTAGTTAAGATACAACATCACCATCTCTCCTCATTAAGTATAGTGCCACATAAGCAATTTGCCTATGATACCGCGCCAAGAACCTCCCATTATGAAAGGTCTAACATAGACTAGTAACTTATGCATGTTACTAGCCTATGTTACTCCCTACTATGATCAACCTTATATCTCTTATGAAAATGTGCTAAGAAACACTTTATTGTAAAAAGCCTAAGATACACCACTTGCATGTTATCATAGACAAAAAAAATTGGCTAGTCCAATCACACACATGCATGATCACAAAATCATTAGATATAACATCTCTAAGAAATACATCTAAGACACACCCCATTATAATACTAGTTATTTTTAAAGATTTAATAGCTCATATATAAATATATAAATGTGCTAAGATACACCCATTGAAAAAAGGCCTTAAGTTGCAGGTGGCAGTGATGGGAACGAGCACACATCAACTAATCATGCTTGCAAAATTTGGGCCAGACAGCGGCAGTGCTACTGCTACAGCATAATCTCGCGATCGGATCAACGAAAAGGATACGCTCGCAAATCATACGGATTTGCCAAAACGACATTTCCGTTGACTAGAGAAAGAATATCTTCTTGATCAGGTATAATAATACTTCATTTTCCCAAAAAGATAAAACACGTTGCATGTTTCGCTTGCACCCTTTGGCTGCTGTGTCCGGCTGGGTTAAGCCAACGAAAAGTATTTCAAATCGCAATTGATTTGCTGAACTAAGATTATTTTGGTTAACTTGAGAAAGTATTACGTACTTATTTCAATAATGTTAAACTAAATCGACGATACTTATTATTGATTAGAGTAAATATAGTTTATACGAGATCTCAACGGAGAGACGATAGCGATAATCTCCGTCATATCAGACACTTGAGTCTTGATTCTTATACCGGTAGAAAATGGGCTTTTAGTTCAGGCCATTAGTCCCGGTCGCGGCTGGAGCCAGGACTATTGGTCTGAACCGGAAAACCCAAACCTCTCAAAATCATTTGTTCCGGTTTGTTAGATATTATTTGTTCTGGTTTAAGATACAAACCGGAACTATCAACTAATGGGTCTAGGCCTTGCTGCGCGCTGCGGGCACTCTATTAGTCCCGGTTTGTATATTAAACCGGGACAAATAGGCTGCCCTATATATATGCGGCCCCTTCCCTCACTCCTGTTTTTTTTTTCCTGACGGGAGGTGGTATAGGTTTGTGCTAGTTTTTTTTATATGCACTAGAGGTGTTTGGTGAAATACCCGTTAGAGCGATGCAACTTGAGTTCACACAAGAGAACCATGATATGTGGTGCTTGAGCCACATTTAAGTTTTCTCATATTTGTTTTCAAGTGTCCTAAAAAGGGTAGCAACTATTTTCTAGTTTAAACCGCATAGTACTAATTTTAGCATCGTGATTGTGTTTGATATATAGTTGTATGGTGCCGATGATCCATCCATGGATGTACGGTGACCAATGCTCTGGCGCTTATAGAGAAGGTATGCGTTCTTTTCGCCTTGTGGCCAAGGCGAACAAGCGGCATGATGGTTTTATTTGTTGTCCATGTGCTGAATGTCGGAATGAGCATGCTCACACTTCCTCAACAGTCATTCAGAGCCACCTGCTTTGGTCCGGTTTCATGTCTGACTATAATGTTTGGACCAAGCACGGAGAAAGAGGTGTTATGATGGAAGACGACGATGATGACAACTACCGAGCTATGTTCCCTGAATACACTGATACCGCAATGGAAGACAATGAAGAAGAAGGAGGTGAAGAACGGGCACCAGATGAGCCCACTAATGATCTTGGTCGGGTCATTTCTGATACAAAGCGAGGTTGTGACATAGAAAAGTAGAGGTTGCTGTTCGAGAAGATGTTACAGGACCACGATAAATTGTTGTACCCAACTTGTGAAGATGGCCAGAAGAATCTGGTTAGCACACTGGAATTGCTGAAGTGGAAGGCAAAGACTGGTGTGACTGACTCGGGATCTGAAAAGTTGTTGGTATTAATGAAGAAGATGCTTCCAAGAAAGAATGAATTGTCCGCCAGTACATATGAAGCAAAGAAGCTTGTCTTCCCTCTAGGATTAGACGTGCAAAAGATACATGCATGCCCTAATGATTGCATCCTCTACCGTGGTGAGAAATACGAGAATATGGATAAATGCCCGGTATGCAATACATTGCGCTATAAGATAAGAAAAGATGACCCTAGTGATGTTGACGGCGATCCACCAAGAAAGAGGGTTCCTACTGATACGTCCAATTTGCATTACCATTTTATATCATAATTTTCCTCTATTCATTGATATATTTCATATTAAGAGGTGTTAGTTATGTATTTTCATCTATTTTTGCATGTTGAATGATTCTTGGAGGATGAACTGCCGGAGTCAGGATTCTAATGAAAAAAGAGGTGTTTCAATGCAATTTCGCGAAGATCAGAAAAATACCAGAAAAATTACATAAAATAATATTTTCCCAGAAGACGAAGGAAGCCAGAAGGAGAGTGATGTCTACGCATTTCTATTTTTGTAGACAGTTGTTGGGCCTCCTGAAAGGATACAGATCGATGTCGCCTAGAGGGAGGAGTGAATTGGAGATTAAAACTTTTCTAAGAGTGGCTTGACAAAGGCGAAATTAAACTAGCGTTTACTTTGTCAAGCACAACCTAGAACAACTAGAGTTCACCTATGTGCACCAACAAATTATGCTAAGCAATACAAGAAATAATGTGATAGCAAGATATATATTACTTCAAGCATGAAGGCTATCACAATGTAAAGTGCATAAGTAAAGAGCTCGGGTATAGAGATAACCGAGGCACGCGGGGACGACGATATTTTACCGAGTTCCTACCAACATGGAGTACGTCTCGTTTGGAGAGGGGGTGGTATCAAACCACCAACGCCACAAAAGGCCTCCCTTATTCTCCGGTGAATCTCACCCCAACGAGATCGATCCATCCTTCCACTATCAGTGCACTTGTCGGTGGCAACCGGAACCTCTCACAAGGTTGGGGCACTTCTCCACAACTTAATTGGAGGCTCCCAGCAAACGCCACCAAGGCCACAAAACCATCTAGGGTTCCAAGAACCCAAGAGGGACAAGCTCCAGTGAGTAACACGAACCAAATCCTCCAAGGAGAACTCAAACCGATGCACCGAATGCAAATGTCAAGAAAACCACAAAGGTGCTCAAATCCCTCACTCTCAAGTTTCAACAAAGCTACCAAAGCTATTGGGGGAACAAGAGAGGATGAATCAATGAGGGACACAAAATCCCCCAGAATCTAGATCCCCAAAGATACACTCACAAAGAGATGAATCGGTTAGGTCAAAACGTGGATCTAGATCTCCTCTCTCTTCCACTCAAATATGGGCAAGAATCATCGGAGGGGAAGAGATTAATGAAGCTTCAAAATCTTAGAGCAAGTGTGGACAAAGATTAGACAAAAGGAGGAGGAAGAAGCAACCCTAAACGATAATAGACAAAAGACTTATATAGGGCTAGGCAAAATATGGCCGTTGGAGCGATTTTTCTGAACGGTACGGTAGTACCGAAACAGGCTGGTACTACCGGACCCTAACCAGCGAAATCCAGGAAAAAGCAACCAGCGAGCGGAGTAGAAGGGAAAGCGCAGCGAGCGAGAAGCGGGCTAGCTAGCTAAGCGTGGGCAGCAGAGGTCCAGCGCTGGGCCCAGCAGAATGACGCGAGGCGAGCCAGAAGAAGCAGATGTGATGGGCTAACGCGCGACGCGGCGCAGCGGGCGAGTGGGTCCAGGCGAAGCGAGCGGATTGGCGCAGCGACTTCGCGGGCACAGGCGGCAGGCAGCGAGTGGCACGCTGGTCAACGCGGGCGTGCGCGGGCGACGCATGGGAATCACGACGGGATCGAGGCGAGGCTGGCGCGCGCACATGCGAGAATGTGAGGCGGCAACAGCTGGAGGACATGGGCTGGCGCGGTCGCGGAGAGGCCTGGATCTGGGAGTTGGGCAACGCCTAGGCCGGCCGGTACTACCAGCCCACCCGGGCGGTTGTACCAGGCGAGACAAAAGGAATTTGGGGGGCGCACAAGGGAGGGCGGTAGTACCAGCCCGCCCGGGCGGTACTGTTGGAGATATGCCCTAGAGGCAATAATAAATGTAGTTATTATTATATCTTTGTGTTTATGATAAATGTTTACATTCATGCTATAATAGTATTAACAAGAAATATTAATACTTGTGTGATTTGTAAACTAAATTACAGTCCCTAGTAAAGCCTCTTCTTAATACTAGCTTGTTGATTAATAGATGATCATGGTTTCTTGATCATCAAAATTTGAGATGTTGTTAATAACAAGATCATATCATTAGGAGAATGGTATGGTGGACCTACTCCTATAGATAAGCGTAGCATAAAGATCAAGTCATTTTAATAGTTCAATTGCTATAAGCTTTCTGATACATAGTAACCTAATTCCTTCGACCATGAGATCATGCTTATCACCATCACCGGAAGGATGCTTTGATGACATCAAACACCACACCATAACTGGGTGGCTATAAAGGTGGCATTGAGTATTCGTAAAGTATGGGTTGAGACACATGGATCAAGAGTGGGATTTGTCCATCCATATGACAAATAGATATACTCTGGGCCCTCTCGGTGGAATGTCATCTAATTAGCTTGCAAACATGTGACTGGCTCACAAGGTATCACATATCACGGGAACGAGAAAAGAGTACTTATCAGTAACGAGGTTGAACTAGGTATGCAGAGATACCGACGATCAAAACCTCGGATAAGTAAACTATCGTGAGACAAAGGGAAATTGGTATCATATGTAAGTGGTTCATTCGATCGCAAAGTAATTGTAGAAATATGTGGGAGCCATATGAATTTCCAGATTCCTCTATTGGTTATTGTTCGGAGAAGTGTCTCGATCATGTCCGCATAATTCACGAACCGTAGGGAGACACACTTAAGTTCGATTCGGCGTTGTTGAGTAGTTATGGAATGATGAGTAAGAGACAACGTTTTGAGTCTCGGATGGGATCCGGATATCACGAGGAGATCCGGAATGGTCCGGAGAATAAGATTCATATAAGGAAAGTCATGTTTGAGTTGGGGAATGATTACGTGTTTTCATCGGAATGTTCTAGAAGGTTCGGAAGGTCCGACTCGAGGGAAGGGTACATGAATGTGTCATGACAATGTGGAATGGTTGCATCATGTACCAGGTATCATGTCTGGGCAAAATAAAGGGAGAAATCAAGTCCTAGTTTGAAAAGTCAAACGCCAATTTGAAAAGTCAAACAGCAAGTTTGCTTGGTGGAGGGAGAGTAGGAAACCTACTTGGGGAGGAAGTCCTCCTCCCTCCACCCGTCGGCCAAGGAGGCCGAGTTGGGGGAGGACTCCCTCCTCCCAACCGGCGCCCTCCCTCCTATATAAGGAAGGGCATGGGTGCCCCTCTAGTCTACACCTCTCACGCCCTGAAACCCTAACCCTAAGCCGTCGGCGCCACCACCCCTGCTGCTGCTGCCGCCGCCTTGGGCACCACGAACTCGCTGATTTGGGGTGATCCCAAACCCTAGCCGCCGGCTACACTCTCCCCTTGGTGCCTTCTAAACCCTAGATCGCCAAGGCCTCTCTCATGGTCCACCATACTCGCTCCTACTTAAGGCGAAGCCCTGCGAGATCTCCCCTCTACTTCCCAGACCGCATCATCTTTGCCGAATCGCGAGGAGAGTGCTACAACCTCCGCTGCCTTTGGAACAAGGGAGAGGAAGGTCTTCATCGAGTCTTGAACGTGTGACCGACTGAGCCGAAGCTGAACGCCGGAAGGATCGTCTACGCGATCTTGAGATCGACAAGAGTACGACTACATCACCCACGAGAATCTGCTCTTGTTAAACACTTTGAAATCTTCAAGGGTGAGTTCCTCTATCGACTCGTTGCTTCAATCTAGTAGATAGATCTTGGCTTGTTTGTTTGCATGCGGTAGAATTTTTTTGTTTTCCATGCTACGAACCCCTACAGTGGTATCAGAGCCATGTCTATATGTAGATCTGTTGCATGAGTAGAACACAATGGTCATTGTGGGCGGTGGTGCTTTTATTATCAATTGCTTCTTGTGTACTTTGCATCTTGCGGTATGATGGGATGAAGCGGCCCGGGCTAACCTTACATGACATCGTTCATGAGACTTGCTCCACGCTCAACATGCAACTTGTATTGCATAAGTGGCTTTGCGGGTGTCTGTATCTCCCATTATAGTATAGATCCAATTTACAACGGGCACTTGATAGTTCAAACATCAACGTTGTGGTTCTTGTTCGTAAGTTAGATCGAGACTTATTGAAAGCCCCAAACCACGTAAAATATGCAAAGAAAATTAGAGGTGTCTACCTTTGTTTTGCAGGGGTGTGCTGTGATGTGATATGGCCATGATTGTGATTATATTTGATGTATGCAATGATCCTTATTGTAAGTTGGCAACTGGCAGGAGCCATATGATTGTCTTTAATTTCTGTAAGACCCGCGTGTCTATTCAAAGTAGTTGTAATAGTTGAAGCTGGTGGACGACAACCATGAAGCGGGGCCATTGACCTTGACGTCATACCGGTAATGATGGAGATCATGTTCGTTCTTGAAGATAGAGATCGGAAGCACAAGAAGAAAGGCCATATCATATCACATATTATGAATTGCATGTGATGTTAATCCTTTATGCATCTTGTATTGCTTAGTTAACGACGGTAGCATTATAAGATGATCCCTCATGCACATTAATTTCAAGTTTTAAAGTGTTCATCCTTAGTAAGCACCGTTGCTAAAGCTTGTTGTTTCGAAGCACCACGTGATGATCGGGTGTGTTATATTCTGCAAGTGTATACAACGTGAGCAAGCCAGATTTGCTCATGCGGAAGCTAAGGTTTGATCTTGACGAGCCTAGCATGTACAGACATGGTCTCGGAACACGGATCACCGAAAGGTAAAGCATGAATCATATAGCAGATATGGTGAACATGTCGACTGTTCGCCATTGAAGCTACATCAACTCTCGTGATGATCGGTTTTGATGTGGTGGATTTGGTTCGTGTGATCACTAAAACAATGTGAGTGATATTGTTTTGAGTGGGAGTCCACCTAGATTAATTTAACTATTAATTAGAACTCAATTTATCATAAACTTAGCCTAAACTATTGCAAATATGTTGTAGATCAATGGCGGCCCCTACCATCAATTTTAATGCGTTCCTAGAGAAAGAAAAGTTGAAAAACAGTGGAAGCAACTTCGCGGATTGGTTCCGCAATTTGAGGATTGTCCTCAATGCTGGTAATTTGACCTATGTCTTTGGATGCACTGGTGACTACCATGTGATGCTACCGATGAAGTAAAGAATGTTTACCTACTTGGGAAGAATCAAGACTCCAGTTCAGTGCTATCTTGTATGGTTTGGAACGAGCTTGTAAAAGGTTTGAGAACCATGACCCACATGACATTGTCCGTGAACTCAAATTGATATTTGAGACTCACGCGGCAGTTGAGAGTTATGAGGCTTCAAAAGTTCTTTAAGCGCAAGATGGAATAGGGCAGCTCCGCTGAGCACGTGCTTAAGATTTCCGGGCACGCAAACAAACTCCAAAGCTTGGGTATAGTGATTCCTAATGCTTTGGGGATTTACCGTGTCCTCCAATCACTGCCACCAAGTTACAAGAACTTTGTGATGAACTACAATATGCAAAGCATGAACAAGACGTTGCCAGAACTCTTCTCCATGTTGAAATCTGCAGAAGTGGAGATCAAGAAAGAGCATCAAGTGTTGTTGGTCAATAAGACCACCAAATTCAAGAAATGCAAGTCTAAGCAAAAGGGTAACTTCAAGAATGGTGGTAAGAAAGTTGCCGCACCGGCGAAGAAGACCAAAGTTGGACCTAAGCCTGATACTGAATGCTTTTACTACAAGGGAGAGGGTCACTGGAAGCGGAATTTCCCAAAGTACTTGGCAGATTTGAAGAATGGCAACATCAAGAAGAAAGGTATATCCGATATACATGTTATTGATGTGTATCTCACTAGTACTCATAGTAGTGCCTGGGTATTTGATACTGGTTCGGTTGCTCATATTTGTAACTCGAAACATGTGCTACAGAATAAACGGAAGCTAGCGAAGAACGAGGTGACGATGCGTGTTGGAAATGGATCAAAGGTTGATGTGATCGCGATCGGCACGCTACCTCTTCATCTACCATCGGGATTAGTTTTATACTTAAATAATTGTTATTTGGTGCCTGCGTTGAGCATGAACATTATATATGGATCATGTTTGTTGCGAGATGGTTACTTGTTTAAGTCCGAGAATAATGGTTGTCCGATTTATATGAGTAATATGTTTTATGCACATGCACCTTTGATAGATGGTCTATTCTTATTGAATATCGATAGTGGAAATACACATATTAATAACATAGAAGCTAAACGTTTGAAATTGAGCGATAACTCGACCTATATGTGGTACTGTCGTCTTGGTCACATTGGAGTGAAGCGTATGAAGAAACTCCATTCTGATGGACTTCTTGAATCACTTGATTTCGAATCACTTGAAAGATGCGAAGCATGTCTGATGGGTAAAATGACTAAAACTCCATTTTCTGGTATGATGGAGCGAGCTACGGACTTATTAGAAATCATACATACCGATGTGTGTGGTCCAATGAGTGTAACATTGCGCGGTGGTTATCGTTATGTTCGTACCTTCACGGATGACTTGAGTAGATATGGATATATCTATTTCATGAAACATAAGTCCGAAACTTTGAGAAGTTTAAGGAATTTCAAAGTGAGGTAGAGAATCAACGCAACAAGAAGATTAAATTTCTATGTTCTGATCGTGGAGGTGAATATCTGAGTTACGAGTTTGGCAAGCATTTGAAGAAATGCGGAATACTTTCACAATTGACACCGCCGGGAACACCACAGCGTAATGGTGTGTCCGAACGTCGTAATCGAACTCTCTTAGATATGGTTCGTTCTATGATGTCACTTACAGATTCCCGCTATCATTTTGGGGTTATGCATTAGAAACAGCCGCATTCACTTTATATAGGGCACCATTAAATCCGTTGAAACGACACCGTATGAATTATGGTTTGGGAAGAAACCTAAATTGTCGTTTCTTCAAGTTTGGGGTTGCGAAGCCTATGTAAAGAAGTTACAACCCGACAAGCTTGAACCCAAAGCGGAAAAATGCGTCTTCATAGGATACCCGAAGGAAACTATTGGGTATACCTTCTATCATAGATCCGAAGGCAAAATCTTCGTTGCCAAGAATGGATCCTTTCTAGAGAAGGAATTTCTCTCAAAATAAGTGACTGGAAGGAAAGTAGAACTCGACGAGGTTGTTGAACCTTCTCTCGAACTTGCGAGTAGCGCAGCACCGGAAGTAGTTCCTGTGGCGCCTACACCAATAAGAGAGGAAGCTAATGATGATGATCATGAAACTTCAGTTGAAGTTGCTACAGAGCCTCGCAGGTCAACGAGAACTCGTACCACTCCTGATTGGTATGATACCGTTATGAGTGTCATGTTGGTGGACAACACCGATGACCCTGCGACATATGAGGAAGCGATGATGAGCCCAGATTCCAATAAATGTCAAGATGCCATGAAATCCGAAATTGGATCCATGTACGAAAACAAAGTATGGACTTTGGTGGACTTACCGGATGGCCGGAAGGCTGTCGAGAACAAATGGATTTTTAAGAAGAAAACATATGCTGATGGTAATGTTACTGTCTATAAAGCTCGACTTGTCGCAAAAGGGTTTCGACAAATTCAAGGAGTTGACTACGATGAGACTTTCACCGAGCTAAGCTAAAGTCTGTGAGGATTATGTTAGCAATCGCTGCATATTATGACTATGAGATATGGCAGATGGATGTCAAAACAGCGTTCCTCAATGGAGACATTGATGAAGAGTTGTATATGATGCAAACCAAAGGTTTTGTCGATCCTGAAGATGCTAACAAGGTATGCAAACTTCAACGGTCCATATATGGGTTGAAGCAAGCATCCCGATGTTGGAATCAACGTTTTGATAAGGTAATCAAAAGTTTTGGTTTTATACAAACTTATGGAGAAGCTTGTATTTGCAAGAAAGTGAGTGGGAGCTCTGTAGCATTCTTAATACTATATGCAGATGACATATTGTTGATTGGGAATGATGTAGACCTTCTTAATAGTGTCAAAGAATATTTGAATAATAGTTTTTCAATGAAAGATCTTGGCGAAGAAGCTTACATATTAGGCATAAAGATTTATAGAGATAGATCGAGACGCCTAATATCATTGTCACAAAGTACATATTTGGACAAAGTTCTAAAGAGGTTTGGAATGGAAGATAGCAAGAAAGGGTTCTTGCCCATGTTGCCCAATACGACCTTGAGTAAAACTCAAAGTCCAAAGAACGCGTAAGATAGAGAAAGGATGAGTAATACTCCCTATGCCTTAGCCATAGGATCTCTAATGTATGCCATGCTATGTACTAGACCCGACATTGCATATGCTGTTAGTTTGACTAGCAGATATCAAAGTGATCCAGGAGTGGATCATTGGACAGCGGTCAAAAACATCCTTAAGTACTTGAGAAGAACTAAGGATATGGTTCTTTCTTATGGAGGTGATGAACAACTCGTTGTTAATGGTTACACGGATGCTAGTTGGAACACCGATCTGGATGATTCTAAATCACAATCTGGATACATATTTACTTTGAATGGTGCAGCAGTTAGCTGGAGGAGTGCAAAGCAAAGCGTTGTGGCGAGATCTTCAACTGAATCGGAATACATAGTTGCTTGGGAGGCTTCACAAGAAGCGATATGGGTGAAGGAGTTCATTACAGAGCTCGGTGTGGTTCCAAGTGCGCTGGACCCAATGTATATCTACTATGATAACATGGGCGCCATAGCCAATGCGCAAGGACCAAGGTCACACAAGAAGCTGAAGAACATAAAGCTACGTTTTCACGCTATTCGAGAACATGTCCAAGATGGTGACATAAAGATTTGCAAATTACACACAGATCTGAATGTGGCGGATCCGTTGACTAAACCTCTCCCGAGGGCAAAACATGACCAACACCAAACTGCCATGGGTATTTGGTATATTACCATGTAATCTAGATTAGTTGACTCTAGTGCAAGTGGAAGACTGTTGGAGATATGCCCTAGAGGTGATAATAAATGTAGTTATTATTATATCTTTGTGTTTATGATAAATGTTTACATTCATGCTATAATAGTATTAACAAGAAACATTAATATTTGTGTGATTTGTAAACTAAATTAGAGTCCCTAGTAAAGCCTCTTCTTAATACTAGCTTGTTGATTAATAGATGATCATGGTTTGTTGATCATGAACATTTCATATGTTGTTAATAATAAGATCATATCATTAGGAGAATGGTATGGTGGACATACTCCTATAGATAAGCGTAGCATAAAGATCAAGTCATTTTAATAGTTCAATTGCTATAAGCTTTCTGATACATAGTAACCTAATTCCTTCGACCATGACATCATGCTTATCACCATCACCGGAAGGATGCTTTGATGACATCAAACACCACACCGTAACTGGGTGACTATAAAGGTGGCATTGAGTATTCGGAAAGTATGGGTTGAGACACATGGATCAAGAGTGGGATTTGTCCATCCATATGACGGATAGATATACTCTGGGCCCTCATGATGGAATGTCATCCAATTAGCTTGCAAGCATGTGACTGGCTCACAAGGGATCACATATCACGGGAACGAGAAAAGAGTACTTATCAGTAACGAGGTTGAACTAGGTATGCAGAGATACCGACGATCAAAACCTCGGATAAGTAAACTATCGTGAGACAAAGGGAAATTGGTATCGTATGTAAGTGGTTCATTCGATCGCAAAGTAATCGTAGAAATATGTGGGAGCCATATGAATTTCCAGATTCCTCTATTGGTTATTGTTCGGAGAAGTGTCTCGATCATGTCCGCATAATTCACGAACCGTAGGGAGACACACTTAAGGATTCGATGTTGTTGAGTAGTTATGGAATGATGAGTAACAGATCAATGTTGTTCGAGTCTCGGATGGGATCCGGATATCGCGAGGAGATCCGGAATGGTCCGGAGAATAAGATTCATATAAGGAAAGTCCTGCTTTGAGTTGGGGAATGATTCCGTGTTTTCATTGGGAATGTTCTAGAAGGTTCCTAAGGTCCCAAGACCGGAGGGAAGGGTACATGAATGTGTCATGACAATGTGGAATGGTTGCAACATGTACTAGGTATCATGGTTGGGCAAAATAAAGGGAGAAATCAAATCCTAGTTTGAAAAGTCAAACATCAATTTGAAAAGTCAAACGACAAGTTTGCTTGGTGGAGGGAGAGTACGAAACCTACTTGGGGAGGAAGTCCTCCTCCCTCCACCCGCCGGCCAAGGAGGCCGAGTTGGGGGAGGACTCCCTCCTCCCAACCGGCGCCCTCCCTCCTATATAAGGAGGGGCAGGGGTGCCCCTCTAGTCTACACCTCTCACGCCCCGAAACCCTAACCCTAAGCCGCCGGGGCCACCACCCCTGCTGCTGCCGCCTAGGGCACCACCAACTTTCCGAGTTGGGGTGATCCAAAACCCTATCCGCCGGCTACACTCTCCCCTTGGTGCCTTCTAAACCCTAGATCGCCAAGGCCTCTCTCATAGTCCACCATACTCGCTCCGGCTTAAGGCAAAGCCCTGCGAGATCTCCCCTCTACTTCCGGTACCACGCCGTCGTGCTGCCGGAATCGCGAGGAGAGTGCTACAACCTCCGCTTCCTGCTAGAACAAGGGAGAGGAAAGTCTTCATCGACGCAGTGACCGATCATGAAGCACCGGAACACACGGAAGGATCGTCTACGCGACCTTGAGATCGGCAAGAGTACGACTACATCACCCACGGGAATCTGCTCTCGTTAAACACTTTGGAATCTTCAAGGGTGAGTTCCTCTATCGACTCGTTGCTTCAATCTAGTAGATAGATCTTGGCTTGTTTGTTTGCATGCGGTAGAAATTTTTTGTTTTCCATGCTACGAACCCCTACAGGTGCTACCGTCCGGCCCGGAAAACATATCTCATTTTTTTCAATAACAAATAGGCAAACATTCAAACGACTATAACTTTTGTTTGGTGACTCCGATCGACCCGATTCCAATTGCGTCGGAAAGAGGACGACATGAGCTTCCCTATAAAAAGTGAAAATATTGGATACGTCCAAGTGAGAATACTTCATGTATTTTATAGTGATATACCTCACTTGGTGATAATCAGGAAAATCTCCAAGAACAACCTCTCAACAAGATATAAAGGGAAGATCCGATATTGATGGACAAGAGCTTGTTATGGAGATTAACACAAGCTCTATATCCTCGCATGGAAAGCTCTATAAGACCAAATAACAACCAAATACGATGATGCAAGTATGCAAAGGTTTGAGATCTCTCCGAATGATGTGATCGAGTTACTCATTCGAGAGCCCCTCTTGATAGTATGGTTATCAATCCTAAACCCGGTCTCCCACACACAACATGAGACCGGCAAAAGGTAAAACCTATCAAGATTATACCTTTGCCTTGAGCGTTCCACTTGAGCTCGATGTAGACGATCTTGCCCTTCTCAAGATGGAACGCCTTTCTTAATTCATTATCATCGATCCACGATCATCGAGGAGGGAAAGCATCAAACATGAGATCTTCTATAGATGGCGCATTTGAGCTTGCACAACATATCTTCTTCTTATTTCATCGACCTTGAAGCCGACACAAGCTCCAAGCGATGCCAATGGACAATTCCTACAAGTATAACTTAATACACACATTAGTCCATAAACATTGTCATCAATTACCAAAACCACACATGGGGGCCCACATGTTCTTTCACCTCCAAGTGCAGAGGTTTGTAGAACAACAGCAAGTTTCCCTTAAGTGGATTACCCAAGGTTTATCAAACTCAGGGAGGAAGTGGTCAAAGGTATTCCCTCTCAAGTAATCCTGCAATAAAGATACAAGAAGTCTCTTGTGTCCCCAACACACCAAATATACTTGTCAGGTGTATAGGTGCACTAGTTCGGCGAAGAGATAGTGAAATACAAGTGGTAACGGTGCTAGAAAATAGTTTCTGACTTGTTGTTGACGTGGGGTAACGTGTGTGGGTGCCAGAAAATAGCTTGACAGTGAGGTAAAGACTAAAGGAAAAAGGATGGAAGCAAGCAAACATGCAACAGATCTAGGTGCAAACGGTGTTTCAATGCTTAGAAACAAGGCCTAGGGATCATAATTTCACTAGTGAACACTCTCTCATATAAATATCCTCTCTTCATGATACTACTCTTAACTACTCTACGGTTGGACACTCTAATCATCGGTAGGGCTATAAAAACACTCCTCAAAGTCCGCCTTTCCCAATCTAGATTACCCCACACTGCCACCTTGAGCGCTAGATGGTTCCAACAAACACCACAATTTCATAGAGACATCCAACTACAAATATAAATCATAACAAATATTCAATCTAGCCAAAGTGCCACACACGGTATGCATGTTGTCACTTTCACACACGTGGGGAAAAGCATAGATCGATTAAAGCACAAAAAGTATTTATGTAGACTCAAACCTAAGTGTGACCATGGCGTGCATGCTGTCACTTTCACACACATGGGGAGAGCAGAGATCTATTAAAGCACTTGAGTAGCAAGTTAGATCTACTTGATTACAAAGCTCCTGATCACAATATGACCATGCATAGAGAGAGATGAACACATAGCTACCGGTAGAGCCCTTAGCCTCGAGGAAGAACTACTCCCTCCTCATCATGGGAATCAGCAACGGTGATGAAGATGGCAATGGAGATCGATGGAGACGGCTCCGAGGGCACTTCCTCGTCCCGACAGGGTGCCGGAACAAAGACTTTCTGTCCCCCAAATCTTACTTTTGGTGTTGGCGGCGCTACAGAGGTTTTTCTGGAAGTATGATTGACTCTTTAGGGTTTTCTCCTCGCGGGCTTCTTATAGGCACATGAGGGAAGGTCGGTGGAGGGCCAGGGGGCCCACCCGTGGTAGGGTGGGCGTGGCCTGGTTTCCCTGGTTTCCTCCTCCGTCTCGTCTTCGATTTTCCATATCGTTCAAGAAAAAATATGAACTTTGGCTTTTGTCCAGTCCAATTCCGAGAATACTCATTTTTTAGCTTTCTGAAACCAAAAACAGTAGAAAACATACAACTGGCACTGTGGCATCTTGTCAATAGGTTCGTTCCATAAAGTGTATAAAAATACCACAAAGTGTATACAAAACAAAGCAAAGTAGATACTAAACAAGCATGGAGCATCAAAAATTATAGATAAGTTTTCGACATATCAAGCATCCCCAAGGTTAACTCCTGCTCATCCTCGAGTAGGTAAGTGGTAAAAGAATAATTTTTGAGGTGACATGCACCATCAAAACTAAGATCAAACCATTTGCAAGCATTGGAAGCTGGGATCAAAGAACTCTAAACATGTGCATGAAAGATGGAGTTCTAACAATAAGACAAAGTAACTATGCATGCAACATGAAAGGCTACAAACAAAGATCATGAATAACATGCATTGAAAAATGTTTGTTTGTTTCACATACAGAAAACATGGCATAGTGGCATTCAGATTGTCCCTCATAGAGTAGCAAATAGATGCATAGGACACCTTCAAAGTTCATAAGAGTGACTAGATACAAATAGCACAAGAATGAGCAATATCATCAAAATGCATCAATCAATAAGTTTTGGGACACTACACACAGAATGGCAACTATGATCTCTTAATGGTGCCTAAAAGGTAGAAGGTGGAGACTCAAATAATGGTGGAAGAAAGGCCCTTCATAGGGAAGCAGGGATTTCAAGTTTCAAAAAGAGCTTCCAAAAATTATGGTACTTGTTAGCTTTCAGCGCTCATTGCCCCTATCATAAGAATCTTGAAGTGGTTAATGTTAAAGTGAACAAAGATGGAGTATATGCTTGACAAAGTATAAGTTGGAAATCTCAAGTCCCTTGAATACGAGGGTCACACCTCATGCTACTTAACTTCAGTCACCTGTAAGTTCTTGTCATTGTAAGTACATGCATATCATAGAGAACCGCCAATGGGGCACCCCTTGCACATGGTACAGGAGCTATCCCATAACCAAAATGACAAGACAAGCAGACAATGAGCATCTCAGCGATCTTTTTATTTACTATATGCATAGCTTTTTATTGAGGATGCTTCATAGATAGCTCACTATGGTGATGCTGCAAGTTTCCACCATGATTAGGCATGGCTTAGGCTAGCGGCCCAGGCGTTTCTCTAACACAAAATATATACTCCATGGACTTACAAGTTCCCTATTTATTTCACACCGGTGACATCCATAGACAAAAGAGCATGATATCAACTGATTAAAAAGTACAAGTACAATGTTGAAAACGTTCCTCGTAACAGCATGGTTCTGCTAATTTCAACGTATAAGTGCAAGCATATACAACATAGATGACACAATGGTTCAAGTTTATTAGGGGCAAAGAATATAAAGTGTGCCATAAAGTTTGTGAGGGCTTTAATCACTAAGTTTTCACATAACAAAATAGTTTTTAATTGGAAGATAGCTGAAAACAAGAATATACTTGGAATGGTGTAACACACCATGCATAGGAATTTATACTGGACACTTTGGAATAACTTGGTTTCTTGGGAGTTGGAAGCATGAGTAGAGCTTACTCATACAAGTGGAGGCTAGCAAAAGACTGGGAGCAACCAACTAAGAGAGCAATAATGGCCATAATCATGTAGAGCAACAAAACATTACTAATCAAAGCATAGAGTGGTACTACAAGTCAAGGACTAGATGATCAAAGAGGCTATGGTGACTTGTTCATAGTCATAACATGGTGTGAGCATGTGCCAAGTCAACCCAAACAAATCATCAAAGGAGAATACTGCAATACTATGCTTTTGTATGCTAAAACAACGCATGATTCCTTCAAGGCACATTAAGCAATCCTAATTGTTTGGAACAAGTCATGTCACAACAATGATCACTAAGCATAAGGTCAAATCAAGATCTAGCATGCCATGATAAAGTCTAAGACACAGTTAAAACAAGCTCCCTTTTGTACCACTATAAGCATGAAACTTTCTACTCTTTTCCAACACCAAACAACTTATTTGAAACAACTCACAAAGATAATAATCAATAAAGATCAGTGAGCTTGTCTCACAAATCCACAAATAAGAACTAAAAAGTTCTAAGCTGAAAGCACAAGAAAACTAAGGCTAAACACAGTGCTAGCAAAAGAGAACACTCACAGAACAATAAGAGTGAAAACTAGAGTGTTCTAGGCAATGGAAACAGAGTGTGTCTCTCTCCAAAAGAAGTGCGGTGTAACCAACCAACTTACTCAAGCAAACTAAACAAACAAAAACCAACACAAAAATTAAGACGCTCCAAGAACAACACAACAATGCATGAAACAATAAAAACGAAGTGTCTAGAAAGACCTGAGATTTTTATTAATGAAGAAGGGGATGCGTTGGGCATCCCTAAGCTTTAAAGCTTGTATCTCTTGAATATTTCTTGGGGTTGCATGGGGTGTCATCCCCAAGATTGAGCTTTTGTCCATTCCTCATCTCATTACATCATTCTTTCTCTACACCTGCAAATTTTCCTTCATACAAAACTTCACACAATCTTCATTAGCAACATTAGTGTATTCAAAATATAATAGACCTTTGGGTTTAGTTTAAAAACAACAAAACTTTCACTAAAGACACAATCTACTGTAGAAACTCCTTCAAAATATCAATTTCCCAAAAATAACCCAAAAAGGAATCAATAAGAAGCAAATGCAAATAATGGCAGAAATCGGTCAAAACAGACCAGCAGGTAGAAACTGATTTTTTTGAAGACCTTATGTTGCTCAAATCAAAAAGTGTTGAACTAACGGAAGTTAGCTATCATACTGGGGGATTTATTTGTAAATTTTCAGCTCAATCGGAATTACACAGACTCCTCACTAATTATTATGGTGGAGGACAAAAATCTGTTTCGGGACAGACTCCCCAAATCTTACTTCCCTCTCATTAGAGGTCATTCTTGGCACAAAAAACAAACAAAAAGGATAAGGAGAGGACATTACAGAAGTAATAACTTCCAATACTCAAGAAAACTCTTGGGTTATCTCCCAACAAGTACTTTTCTTTAATGCCTTTAAGTTAGGCTTGATAGTTTGAGAAGATGCTCACATAAGAAATATGAATTGATTTAAAAGAGAGCATCAAGAAGCAAATTATAAACACATTTAAGTCTAACCCACTTCCTATGCATAGGAATATTGTAAAGAAACAAGTCATGAAAGCACAAAGCAACAAGCATAGGGAAGCAAGACAAATGCAACTTTAAATATTTTCAATATAAAGAGGGGAAACTTAATATTTTTGAGATGCATAAGACCATGTTTCCCTCTCTCATAAAAACTTTCAGTAGCATCATGAATGAAATTAACAATCTAACTATCACAGAAAACATTCTTATCATGAGCCACATGCATAAAATAATTATTACTCTCCACATAAGGATAGTCATTCTTATTAATTGTAGTGGGAGCAAATTCAAAAAATAGCTATCACTATTATTCTCATCACCATAATCATCAAATATAGGAGGCATATTGTAATCACAATTAACTTCCTCCTCAATAGTAGGTGGACTGAAAATATCATACTCATCATTGTAATCATCATATAATGGAGGTTTGGTATCATCATAAGCAATAGAATAGCTATCTTCCAAAGCTGGGGAACTAAAAAGATCATTTTCATAAAAAATAGCTTCCCCAAGCTTAGACGCTTCCATAGCATTAGCAATAATGGTGTCCAAAGAGTTCATACTAATAACATTGCTATTAGCATGAAAATAAAGTTCCATAGGTTTTTTAATTTTCTCTTCAAACACTTCATGTCCTAACTCAAGATAGATACTATAAAGCTCTCTAATTTTATTGTTGTTTCCCATTAATCCTAACTAGTGAAAACAAGAAACAAAAAGACAAAATTGCAGAATCTAAAGGAAATAACTTCGATCACTCACACCGGAGGATGTGAGTACCTTTTACCTTACCTCCCCGGCAACAGTGCCAGAAAATAGCTTGATGTCTACGCACTTCTATTCTTGTAGACAGTTGTTGGGCCTCCAAGTGCAGTGGTTTGTAGAACAACAGCAAGTTTCCCTTAAGTGGATTACCCAAGGTTTATGGAACTTAGGGAGGAAGTGGTCAAAGGTATTCCCTATCAAGTAATCCTGCAATCAAGACACAAGAAGTCTCTTGTGTCCCCAACACACCCAATACACTTGTCAGGTGTATAGGTGCACTAGTTCGGCGAAGAGATAGTGAAATACAAGTGGTAACGGTGCCAGAAAATAGCTTCTGACTTGTTGACGTGGGGTAACGTGTGTGGGTGCCAGAAAATAGCTTGACGATGAGGTAAAGACTAAAGTAAAAAGGATGGAAGCAAGCAAACATGCAACAGATCTAGATGCAAACCGTGTTTCAATGCTTAGAAACAAGGCATAGGGATCATACTTTCACTAGTGAACACTCTCTATTAAAGCACAAAGAGTACGTATTTATGTAGGCTCAAACCTAAGTGTCACCATGGCGTGCACGCTGTCACTTTCACACACATGGGGAGAGCAGAGATCTATTAAAGCACTTGAGTAGCACGGTAGATCTACTTGATTACAAATCTCATGATCACAATATGACCATGCATAGACAGAGAGATGAACACATAGCTACCGGTAGAGCCCTTAGCCTCGAGGAAGAACTACTCCCTCCTCATCATGGGAATCAACAACGGTAATGAAGATGGTGATGTAGATCGATGGAGATGGCTCCGGGGGCACTTCCCCGTCCCGACAGGGTGCCAGAACAGAGACTTTCTGTCCCCCTAAATCTCCCTTTTGGTGGCGGCGGCGGCGCTACGGAGGTTTTTCTGGAAGTATGATTCACTCTTTAGGGTTTTCTCCCCGAGGACTTCTTATAGGCGCAGGAGGAAAGGTTGGTGGAGGGCCAGGGGGCCCACACCCCCTGTGGGCGTGACCTAGGGTGGGCCCGCACCCACCTAGTGTGTGGCCACCCTGGTTTCCTCCTCCGTCTCGTCTTCGATTTTCCGTATCGTTCAGGAAAAATATGAACTTTGGCTTTTTTCCCGTCCAATTCTGAGAATATTCATTTTTTAGCTTTCTAAAACCAAAAACAACAGAAAACAGGTAACTGGCACTGTGGCGTCTTGTCAATAGCTTAGTTCCATAAAGTGTATAAAAATACCTCAAAGTGTAGAAAAAAAAAGCAAAGTAGATACTAAACAAGCATGGAGCATAAAAAATTATATATACGTTTCCGACGTATCAGGGAGGCGGAGATGGGCCACAGGGGGCCCACACACCCCAGGCGCGGTCCACCCCTGCCCCGCGCCTACAGGGGGTGTAGCCCACCTGGCCCTCCTATGGCTCCGCCCTCTCGCCTATATCTTCTCCTTGAAACGCTAAAACAGGGAGATCGACCATAGAAATATTCCGCCGCCTCTGCGGGGCAGAAAACACCGAGAGAGAAAGAGCTCTCCAGCAGACAAATTTCTGCCGAGGAAATCCTTGCCGGAGAGGGGAGATCGTCGCGATCAACACCGTCATCAAGCTATACTTCATCGGGATCATCATCATCATCCACACCATCATCTCCACCAGCACCATCATCACCACTACATCCCGCTGTAACAATTGTGTTGAATACTTGCATAGTTCTTAGGGGAAACTTTCCCGGTGTTGATTACTATTGTAGTTGATGATTGTGAGTGGAACCATTGGATCCATCACCATATCATCCTTGATCTTGATCCATATGATGTCTTGTGAGTAGTTCATTTGGTTCTTGAGAACATGGGAGAAGTCATGTTGTTAGTAGTGGATTTGTGTTGAGATATTATTCAATGTTTTAATATTTAAGTTGTGGTTCTATTCTTCTAGTGGTGTCATGTGAACGTCGACTAGATGATACTTCACCATTTATGGGCCTAGGGGAGTGCATTGTGTATTTGGCTACTAATTGTGGGGTTGCCGGAGTGACAGAAACCTGAACCCCCGTTAGGACACCATTGCACAAGGGAGCATAGGATCTCAGAGTTTAAGGCTGTGGTTAGGTTTATATCTTAATTTCTTTCCTGTAGTTGCGGATGCTTGCAGGGGGTTTAATCACAAGTATGTATTAGTCCAAGTAAGGTCGGTACATTAGCACAGGTTCACCCACACAACACTTACAACACCAAAGAAGGGTACTCAGCTATTTGAAGCGAAAGCACTTGACATAATTACCATATGTCCTCGAGAACATTTGGTCCTTATAAGTATTTCCACCGGCTTGTCCTTTGCTAAGAAAGGATTGAGCCACTTGCTGTGTTTGTTCGTTGTCTTTATTATTTGCACTTTGTTTCTTTGATTTACCAGAAAACCCCTAAAAATCCGTTTGCTAAGTATTTACAGAGATTTCCTGCTCCATACCACTAGTTAACACCTTCTGCTCCTCGTTGGGATCGACACTCCTATTTATCGAAAGTACTACGATACACCCCATATACTTGTGGGTCATCACCTGCCAAGGTGATGTGGTATGCTCCTATAATACCATGGTTGTTTGATGTATGCCATGGTGTGCACTAGGCCTGATATTGTCTATGCAATTGGAGTTGTTAGCCGGTTCATGAAAAATCCAGGTGAACCTCATCGGAATGCAGTGAAGTGGATTATCATGTATCTCAAAGATACTTCTAGACCGTGCTTATGATTTGGAAGTGGTGATCCTGTATTGCAAGGCTATACAGATGCAGATTATGCTGGTTATGCAGATTCTAGGAAGTCTACTTCTAGATACTTGATGACTTATGTAGGGGGAGCAGTGTCATGGCAATCAAGGTTGAGTACATAGCAGAGGTTGAGGCTTGCAAGAAAGTGTTGTGGATGAAGAACTTCTTGCAAACATTGGGCATGAAGCAAGAGAATTACAATCTGTTTTGTGATAGCCAGAGCGCTATCCATCTTGCCAAGAATCCAAGTTTTCACTCTCGAACTAAGCACATTGGTGTGAGGTATCATTGGATTCAAGATGTTGTGAGTTCCAAGTTCCTGAAACTTGAGAAGATCCATACCGACAAGAATGGCTCAGATATGATGACCAGGATATTGCCAAGTGAGAAGTTGCTTGTATGTTGCAAGGCAGCGGGCATGGCGGTGCCCCCACATGAGTCATATGGGCGAAAATGTTGGGTATACTCCTCATGTGGGATGTGAGAAGATGGCCTTATGAAGCCTTTCAGGCGGCCTAAACAAGTGCAAGAGCCTATCAACCTTTAGGGTTATGACCAAGGGTCATTTTGGACATTGCACATGAGAGAAGGGAGAGGATAAGCCTTCCATCCAGCCACTACAAGGTGGAGTGACGAAAATCCAGGTTAGCCTCCATTGGAGAAGAAAACCAAGAGAGAAGTAAAAGAGAAGTTGAAGGAAGAAGCTAAATCAAGCACAGGGCTCTGCCCACAAGGTTGTGAAGACCCAGATCTACTACCTTGTCTCCTTCAAGTTGTTGTTCCACCATCTTTGATGAGATTACTCCGATCCCTAGCTCCTGTGCCCCAAATCTTGTTATTGGCATCCAAGATCCGTGTGTATCTTGATGTATGAGATCCTCTAGTGCTCTCTAGAGAAGATCAGGTTGTATCACCATTTGATAATAGTGGAAAAAGATTTGGGTGGCTTTGGACCGTGGTATTTCCTCTCAAGTTGAGAGGTTTTCACATAAAAAATATTGATTTTTGTGTGTGTTGATTTGCTACTGCTGCTGCTGTGCTGAGAACTTCTCTCCCTACCATAGACATCGTATAGGGTCAAGAGAGAGCTCCTTACCAAATGGAGACACTGTGAAGTGTCTTGTTTCCTCCATATATGTTTGATGCATATGTTTCCTTCTGTGAAGAGGAGTGATCCGTGAGTTAATATACAAGTGCAGTTAAAGTTTACACTAATTCTGTCGTGTATTTTCAGATCACTTTTAAAAGTGTGTTAACCGACTTCTGTCCTAGTAATTTCGCCAACACGTTGTGCTCTAATAGTTCGGTGTGAGCTCCTAAATTGTTACCCTTATATATGATAGTTTCTTTACACGGGCGCATAATATTAAATCTGCAGATACAACATTCAGCCTCATTATGAATACTTATATTTCTGCTACGTACACGCTTAATTTTATTGTTACATATCTCCTTCAGCTACCAGAAACATGATTAGAATAGACAGTTTCCCGATTCTGGTTGCTAACATATAAAGCCATCCTCCTTATTGTCTACGCATTAATTAAAGTCTTATCAATCGGTTTCGCTAATGGACAACGACATTAATGGCTTGTGTCCTGCTTTCGCCATTTGTGCCACCGACGCATCAGGTCATCTAGTTTAACCAATTCGGCTATAAAAACCCAGGAGTAGCTTCACTGCTATCGCAACACAGGGCACAGAGATCCGAGCTGCATAGATCCTCATACTAGCTAGCTAGGCTATACTACCTCAACTTAGAGCTAGCTAGCTCACCACGATGGCTGCAAGCAAGAGTTGCCGAGGCAGCAAGAATGGCGACGCCTGGGACGACATCGTGGTGGACCTCTACCCATTCATACGCAAGTACAAGGACGGCCACCACGAGCGGTTCCTGCACAGCACATTCGTGGCAGCGTCGGAGCACGCGGCCGGCAACCGTGGGGTGGCAACCAGGGACGTGGTCATCGACCACGGCACCGGCGTGTCCGCACGCCTGTTTCTCCCCTCTCGCGCCGCCGCGACAGGCAGGAGGCTTCCCCTTGTCATGTACATCCACGGCGGCTCTTTCTGCTCCGAGAGCGCATTCGGCCGGATGTACCACTGTTACGCCACCTCCCTCGCCGCGAGCTCCGGGGCGCTCGTGGTATCCGTGGAGTACCGTCTAGCGCCGGAGAACCCCATACCCGCGGCCTACGACGACGCGTGGGCCGCCCTCCGGTGGATGGCGTCCCTCTCTGACCCGTGGCTCGCCGACCACGCCGACCCTGGCCGCACGTTCCTCGTGGGTGACAGCGCCGGTGGCAACATAGCGTACCACATGGCGGTGCGAGCCAGCGAGCAGAAAGACAGAGTAGTCATGGTGGACGTGGAGGGGCTGGTCATGGTGCAGCCGTACTTCTGGGGCGCCGACCGGCTGCCTTCCGAGACAGACTCGGACGACGTCGTGTTCCCGGCATACGGGGTGGACAGGCTGTGGCCGTTCGTGACCGCCGGCGACGCCGGCAACGACGACCCACGGATCAACCCTCCCGACGAGGAGATCACGTCGCTGAGATGCAAGCGCGTACTGGTGGCCGTGGCCGAGAGGGACACCTTGCGGGATCGTGGCTGCCGGCTGGCAGCACGCGTGCGCCGCCACTGCCCCTCCGTCGGCGACAACGTGACCCTGGTGGAGTCGGAGGGCGAGGACCACGCCTTCCACCTCCACAGCCCACTGCGCGCCACCAGCAAGAGGCTCATGGAAAGCGTGGTGCAGTTTATAAACAAGCCGCCGGTCGTGGTCCCGCCGCCCATCCTGCCATCGGCCGATCAGCTGCACAGCGAGATACCGGACGGCGTAACGAGCTTGTGGGCAGAACAGTATATGTTCGGCATGCCGACTAGGCCGTTCAAGGACGTATTTGATTATCGGATGCGAGTGAAATTTGCCGACGATGGCCCGACCTCCGCGGCTTCCTTACTAAACATTGCACAGGGGAAGCCGACGAGGAGACGTTACGGGTTATTTCTCGGCAGGCCGATGCCTCCTCGTACTATGGCCTACAAAAATCCCGTGTCTGTGGCAGCATCATCATCGTTGCTACAATGTTCTTCCATGCTCAACAGCTTTTTCTAGCGGATCCCAGACGTACGATCCCCGATGGTCCATAATAAAATCCCAGACTACTACAAAATATGAGATATATATTGGAGTATATTGTGTATATATCTTTGTGTACTCTATATGTGAACTTATTGTTGTATAACTAACGCATGTGTAATTGTGTAATTATGTACACCTACTCCTGTGGGCGAGCTGTCATATACGTAATAATTGGCGCCATCCGTTTTTTCGGTGCAATTTTTTTAAAATAATAATTGTTTTTTTCCAAAAAGAATCACTAAGAAATCCCTATCACTGGGAAGTGTTTATCTAGGCGTGGCTGCGGATATGTACGCTTCTCTTCATCACCACGAATCGCCTCGATCATCTTCAAGTTGCAACCTGACATGCAACCCATGGGGCATGAAAAATGTGGTCTCGTCAACGCAAAGTTACAAGAGAAATCATAACCGGACCTGCAACCGGTGGCAGTGGGGCATGACAAATGTGGTCTCGTCAATGCAAAGTTACCGGACATCTGGTCTCGTCGTAACATGCATCATTAGAATTATTAGGATTATTAGGATGTATTATTTATGGCTAGGATTTAACATGAGAATCGAAATTACGTAACAATATAATTTAAGTACATACCTGATGGGACGTGGCAGCTCACAAGGTGTCGATGCCTGGTCGGTATCCAAACTATAGTCATATGACAGTTCACACGTTTAATTCACGGAGTCTTTATCAGGTCGGTATCATACATACGTAATCACTTCCGGGCCGCGGTCCTCTCATGTTCACACAGAAATACGAAAATTCTATTCTTATACCGGTAGCTGATTTGCAAAAACCGGCAAGAGGTAGAATCCTATTAAAATTCAAAAAAAATTATAGATCAAACCGTTGTCCGATTTAAGATCCATTTTCACGGTTGAATTAGTCGCTGCGAGATCTTTAAAATTAGATCTCATGTTGATATGTTTCGAGAAATAAAATTTCAGACCAAAAAGTTATTCACCCTAAACACATGAGTTATTCATGTCATAATATGTAAGTTATCAGCCCACTAATACATAAGTTACCAACCATATAAACATGTTGGATAGAGATGTTCTCGTATACGTATTGAGCAAGTTTAATTATAATGCCATAATCTAGTTATTAGGGTACTGAGAGTTTTAATGCATTAGCGTCTACGAGCGAATAAGGCTCGGTGCCCTAACACCATTCGAAGCTTCTTCACCCGTACTCCACGATAGCGGTGACGGACAATGAAGTCGAGCCGCTAGATTACTGGTTGCGTGGTGGGTGAGCATAAGACCCCATTTATTTCGTATGCAAAAGAATGTTAAATTTAGTTCTTTTAAAAAAGTATGTTTGATGTTTGACGCAGTAGCCTTTCGCTGTTGAGTACTTTGTACGCTGTGAGAGCGGCGGCGGGCGACGAGGCCGAGCCGTTAGAATAATTTTTTATATTCTATCTGTGGGTAAATTTTTATAATAGTGGATAACTTACATATTATTTGGCGTGTAACTTACATGCTAAAATCTGAATAACTCTCCTGTTATTGATGGATAACATGTGTCCATCCTGAACATATGATCCATGGGTAAATTTTGTAGTGGTGGATAATTTATATGTTGTTGGGTAGATAACTTACATGCTGAAGCCCGGATAACTCATGTGTTACGGGTAGATAACTTTTAGTCCAAAAAAGTTGTTAGAACGTACCAACATGGGATCTAGTTTCGAATATCTCGTCACGACTAGCCTAACTCTGAAAACGGATCTTAATTTGAACAAATGATTTGACCTAGAAAACATTTTAAATTTTTGTATTTAAATTGCGTTGGCTAATTAAAAATCTTGTCCTTTTAGTAATTTTTGTGTGAAATTCCACCGATCTATTAAAAATCATCAACAGTAGTATAAAGAGCCCTAAAAGTAATAAAAATTATAAATAGGTCATTGGACCACCTAGCGACGACTACAAACACTAGCGCGAGCCGAAGGCGCGCCGCCGTCCTCGCCCCTCCATCACCGGAGCCGGGTAAAGCTTGTCCTAGTAGAGCTTATTGTAGTAGAAAGACGGAAAGTCGTCGTGTTAAGGTCACGATGGACCAGCGCACCAAAACAGCTACCATCGCCAATAATGACAACCGCAGATTGGAAGAGACTGACCTAAAATCACACCAACGAACACGAAAATGGACCAGATCCCAGAAGATCCGCCGGACAAACGACTCCACGCGCCCTCCGTCGGTGCTAAAAGCACCACCGGAGCACGGATAGAGAAGGAAGTACCTTATTCTGTCTTTAGAACTGTTATCGCCGTATTTTGGCCAAAGACGGAGATGGGCCGTGATCAAGATGGGCTTAGAAGATACGTATATTCAACGTGTTGTTGAATCGGCCTTGTGCGTGGATTTGGGCTAAATTGCCCGTGTATCTTGTATCATAGTAGGATTCGTTTTAGTTTAGGTAAAGATAGAGTTGTAGAGTTATTCCAAAGATAGAAAGTCTCCGGACTATAAATATGTACCTAGGGTTATCAAGAAAAGGAGGACAATCACGTTCACAACAAACACAATCTCGGCGCATCGCCACCCCTTGTTTCTAGGGTTTCTTTCGGGTAAGTGTCATGCTGCCTTTTTGATGGAGAGTAACACTACTATCATAGATTGGTTGAGGCTAGCATCGGTACTTTTCGCTATTATCGTTGAGTTATGATGCCTCTAGTTATCTCGCTACCTTTGCACCTTTTCCCAAGTGCAAGGGTAGCATCTTGCTTGATCTTTATTTAGCTGATTCGATCTGTTACGGTTGCACCTTGATCTCCAAGGTTTAGTTTGATATCCACGTAGTCAGGCCTTATAAACGGGTTGAACGATCCAGTGGTACGTAAGGACGTGGTTTGCTAGTTCTAAGAGAAGTTGTTCCGGTAATTGACTTTACGTCGGTTGTTAGGCCTACTCTAGGGCTAGTTTTCTATTATCTTCTGTACCTATTAGGCTCAATTACGTGTAAGACGTTCCAGTTACGTGGTGAAAACGTCAAACTGTCGTAGATTGATTTAACTTGCAGTGATCAAGCAAAACCCCATGTTATCATAAATCTAATGCAGAACCATGGGTTAATCGGCTCTAGGAGCCGATTCACAGGGAAACCTGGGAGCCGGTCACGGCTCGAATTTTACGTATACTTGTTTACCATGCAGGAAATCAATCGGAGCAATCCATCACCTTCCTGATCAGGTATAGGTCAGGTGGCACGCCCTCGAACCAAGCCAGGACGTGTGCCGGAGTTTTGCGGGCCGTTGCCCGAGGGACCAGGGCCCACCAGCAGTTCTGGGAGCCTCCCGGCTCTTCGTGTTGCTCGTCGCTGCTCGCCGGTGAGTTTTGGCAGGCAACACATTCTGGCACGCCCGGTGGGACATTCAACAACATCTGCATCAACATCCGACGCTGAGATGGGGGACAGACCAGTCACGTACGACGATCTGCCTGAAGAGCACAAGGCCAAGTATGACGAGATCAAAACTCTCTTTGAAGCCGACCTCATCGGCTCTTTTGAGAGGACCCGTAAGCATGGCATCAAGTGGAGGGGGTTCTCACCCGAGGGTGCTCTTGATGAGGTGGATCTGTCTGTTCCTTCAGAGGAGCGCACCAGAGCTCTGCGACAGGAGGTCAACTACATGGTGGCTCATTCTCTTCACCGCCATTCTGAGAGCCTGGTGAACGCTTTTGAGCGGATCGCAGTTCGCGTAGTTCAGGAGATCATGAAACATCAGTATTCTCCGACGGGGCCTACTCTGGGGACTCACCAGGGAGAAAGACCGCTCCAGGACAGGCCACCACTGCCATTCACACTTGCAGCTCCGGAGCCGCCAGGGGCAGCCGCGTATGTCGTCTACAAGGTCGGAGGCGACCCAGGCGATTGCCAGTTCCTGTTTGAACCACCTAAAGAGATCCCACACGGATATGTGTGCACTTACGTGCCGGACTGCAATAACCTGACACGCACCAACCAGATTGCAACCGCAGGGATTTCCGCGGCAGGAGTTCCTGGAGCTGGGGTTTCAGTAGGCGTTCCTGGGGCAGCGATGCCCGGGATGGACGCCGACAAACAGGCGTGGCTAGCCAAGTATGCCACTGGAACGAGTCATGAGAATCTAGCCCCTACAGCTCACACAGTGGAGCAAATCCGTACCATCCTGAGAGACCAGTTCGGCTTCGTGCCAAAGAGAAGGACAATCGGCTATTCAAAGCCGTATCCCAATGAGTTTGATCTGATCCCGCTGCCTCCCAAGTATCGGCTCCCTGAGTTCTCAAGGTTCAGCGGATCGGAAGGATCGAGCTCGATCGAGCACGTGAGCCGATACCGCACAGCTGGGCGGTTTCAAAGATCGGATCATTGCGCGTAAGGTTCTTCGCGCAATCTCTGACAGGACCAACTTTTGGATGGTACACCTCGCTACCACCTGATTCGATTCAGACCTGGAAGCAACTGGAAGACCAGTTCCACACTCAGTATCATTCAGAGGCTACCGAGGCTGGCATTGCGAACTGGCGCAGTACGGGAAGGGAGAAACCGAGCGAGTATATCCAGCTTCAGACCGCTAAGAACCGATGTTACTCAGCTCGTTTAACTGAGAAAGAAGCAGTCGAGCTAGCAGTGTTGGGTCTCTCAGCACCCATCAAGGATCTGGCTTTCCAGGTGGAGTACAACTCGTTGGCGCACATGGCCCAGAAGCTGACAATGTACGAACAGCGCCACCCTGAGTTGTACCAAGACAAATTCAAACGTCCGATAGGCCTGGTCGATGCAGAAGAAGATGATCCTACACAAGACCAAGAAGTGGCCGTAGCCGAATGGGCTCGGGGGGCAGATCCTGTATCCTGCAAATGGGTGAAACAGCAAGGGCCTGCAAAAGGGTTCGACTTCGACGTGAGCAAAGCCGAGCAGATATTCGATTTACTGCTGAAGGAAAAGCAGCTGAGGTTACCCGAAGGCCACAAAATCCCTACGGCTCAGGAAATGCACGGGAGACCATACTGCAAGTGGCATCATTCGTTCACCCACACCACCAATGATTGCAAGGAGCTACGTCGCCAAATCCAAACGGCGATAGAACAAGGCCGTCTGATCCTTGGGCAGTTCGCCATGAAAGTGGACACAAACCCATTTCCTGGCGTCAACATGGTAGAGCTCAGTCGCTCCGCGAGGCGCCAGCTGGATTTCTCGTTCGGTGTTAATATGGCAGGGTCTGGGTACCACCATGACACGTACAAGGAGGAAGGTAGTCGCTCTCGGGGCAAAGAAAGAGAGGAGGCTAGTCCACGCGACCGGCCCAGCCACAATGACAGGCGGTACTTAACAGAGGAACAAGTGAGGAGAGTGCGATATCAGAAGCCACATTCCACGCATCTCCTTAACAAGTATGAGCGTCAGTACGACCAACGTCGCCGGTGCGACAAAGACGACGAAGGATATGAGCACCTCGCTAGGGGACCGTCAAAAGAAAAAGAAGGCGCAGACAAACATTGGGATTGTCCTTTCTTCAAGTATTGCTGGGACGCGGGGATGAGCCGATTGCCTACAGTCGACAACTGCCCGGAATGTGGTCAGCAGAGGGAGGACACGGGGCCAGTTTCGGTGTTCCAACGTCTAGGGCCTCTCCCACCTCAGAGCCGTTACAGGGAGTCCGCTCGAGCAAAAGTCCTCGAGAAGCCAAGGGATGACAAAGAAGAAGACAGGTATCACCGTCCAAGGTGGTGTCCCGACGGACTCAGACACACCCAAAAGCGTAGAGTGCAGCGGCTACGTAACTTGGAGGAAGCCGAAGCGCAGTATCTCCACGCTTTAAAGAAAGCACGGCCCGATCTGGCCGTCAAAGTGAGGCAGACCTTGGAAACGGGAGACCGCCCGAGAAGGAAGGAGTGGCGCCCCAAACCGGTAAAAGCCGATGCAAAGACATCGGCTGGCACAAACATGGTGTTCATACTTCCGTCAGAATTCTGCGCGCCAAGAACCAATGAGCTACCAGTGGCACAGTTCGACTGCGGCCCACGGCCAGTTATCTTTGAGAAGCCACGTGAGAAGGGTTACAAACATCTGAAAGCCCTGTACCTACGAGGTTACATCAATGGGCAACCTGTCAGCAAGATGTTGGTGGACACCGGAGCGGCAGTCAATATCGTGCCATACTCCATGCTACGGCGTTTGGGACGCTCCACTGCAGATTTGATCAAAATCAACGTCACGCTAAGCGACTTTAACGGTCAGACTTCGGAAACGCAAGGCGTACTGAACGTGGATCTGACCGTAGGCAGAAAAACCATCCCCACGTCATTCTTCGTCGTGGACAGCAAAAGCACTTACACTGTCTTGCTAGGAAGGGATTGGATTCACGCTAATTGCTGCATTCCGTCCACAATGCACCAGTGCCTGATCCAGTGGGATGGAGATGAAGTGGAGGTCATCCACGCAGATGATTCTATCGAGATCTCCATAGCTGGCATGAACGTCTGGGAAGCAGAAGACCAAGAGCCGATCTCTGGAATCAGTCTAGACGGCTGTGAGCGCATTGAAGCTACAAAAAACGGGGTGAGGCTGGTCTTATCCACTGGCCTTACAGAGTAGAAAAGCCCACGATCATCCGTGGTACGGCCGATCCCTGCGATCGGCCACAAAAAATAAAAAGCAGCGATCATACGACAAGCAGATCATGTAGTCATAGCAGAGAGATGTTCTGCCATTGTAAAACAATAAGGTGTAAACCGTCCTTGACTAATGCAAAAGGGGCAAATTCAGCAATCGCCCAAATTATTTTTGTTATCCTCACCTACCGCTTGCCCCGTGTTTAGCATCGATTTGACAGTGACAGAAAGCTAGGGTATGGGTTTACATCCATTGATGAACTAGAAGAAATCGACATTGGTCCCGGGATAAGCCACGACCAACATTTATCGAAGAAGTTAGATCCGAGTATGCGGGTCCTATGATAGCCACTGTTGAAAAAATATCCGCCGCTTCACCGGGACTACACAGAAATGCAGGTTAGACAGAGCATCATTGAGCATCGACTCCCGCTTAAAAAAGGATTTCGGCCATTTCAGCAGCGAGCACGACAGATGAAGGCCGAAATTCTGGAAGAAGTCAAGAAGGAGGTCGAGAAAATGTTGACAACCAAGTTAATCAGGCCATGCAGGTATGCTGAGTGGATTTCTAGTATTGTACCTGTAGAGAAAAAAGATGGCCGTTGGCGTGTTGCCATAGATTTTCGGGATCTCAACAGAGCTACCCCAAAAGATGAATATCCAATGCCGGTGGCAGAGACATTAATCAACGCAGCGGCTGGCCATAAGATCTTGAGCTTCATGGATGGAAATGCCGGTTACAACCAAATTTTTATGGCTCCAGAAGACATACACAAGACTGCATTCCGAGTACCAGGGTCGGTGGGATTGTTTGAGTATGTAGTCATGACATTTGGACTGAAGAACGCCGGCGCCACGTACCAAAGAGCCATGAATTATATTTTCCATGATCTGATCGGCAAACTGGTGGAAATTTACATCGATGACGTGGTGGTAAAGTCTGCTTCAGTGCAAGGACACTTGGACGACCTGCAACGCGTCCTAGACCGAACAAGAAAATTCGGACTACGGATGAATCCAAAGAAGTGTGCCTTCGGGGTGACGGCCGGTCAGTTCTTGGGTTTTTTGGTCCATGAACGCGGAATTGAGATCGGCCTGAAAAGTCAGGAGGCGGTGCGAACAATGAAGCCACCTGCCACAAAGAAGGAACTGCAGTCTCTCATCGGCAAGATCAACTTCGTCAGAAGATTCATCTCCAATCTGTCAGGAAGAATAGAGCCGTTCATGGGATTGGTGAAAATTAAATCTGACGAGGAATTTCGCTGGGGGGCAGAGCAGCAACAAGCCTTTGACGAGATCAAAGAATATCTGACGAAGCCGCCAGTGTTGGTTCCGCCGCAGCCGGACAGACCATTCTACATCTACTTGTCAGTAGCTGACACGTCCATCGCCTCGGTGGTGGTGCAAGTTTATGATGGGCTGGAGCGAGTCGTATTTTACATAAGCAGAAGGATGCTGGACGCAAAGACAAGGTACCCTGATATCGATAAGTTGTGCCTCTGCCTGTTTTTCACCTGCACCAAGCTACGCCATATTTTGCTATCAGCAGATTGTCATCATATGCAAGTCGGGGCGTCATAAAGCACATGCCGTCGGCTCCTATGTTGAAAGGCCGATCGGGAAAATGGATGTTTGCATTATCGAGTTTGACATCCGTATCAACCCGCGAAAGCGATTAAGGGACGTTGGCTACGACCTTATCGCTGAAAGGATCAACACTAATATAGCAGCACTGCAGATCCGAGCGTGGGCTATGTTTTTCGATGGATCGGTTTGTGACGATGGGAGCGGCATCGGCATGCTACTCGTATCGCCCCGGGGGGCAACATTCTCTTTCTCCATCAGGTTATCGGCCCCTCGCACCAACAATGTCGCTGAGTACGAGGCGATACGCAAGGGAATGGAGTTGCTCATCGAAGCTGGAGCAGAAGCAGTGGAAATTTTTGGAGACTCCAAGTTGGTGATTTCTCAACTCACGGAGGAATACAAATGCGAGAGTGAGTCCCTCTACCCATTATGGCTGCACTGCCGCGAGCTGATGGCACAATTCCGGTACATAAACTTCACTTGGATCCCACGATCGCAGAATACCGAGGCGAACGATCTTGCACAAATGGCTTCGGGCTATAAGGACGTAGCAGAAGGAGCCGATGTTCAGGTACAGTTCCTGGAAGCAGACGACTGGAGAGCCGATATCTTCAATTACTTGAAGGATTCGGCTCGGGGGGCACCTAAACGGATAAGATACAAGGCCATGAAGTACGTGCTTATTGGGGATGACATGTTTTACAGGACTCTGGAAGGGCTATTGCTCAAATGCCTGGGGACAGCCGAGGCCAATCGGCTCCTACACGAGGTACGAAGGCGCTGTGGAACTCACCAATCAGCTCATAAGATGAAATGGTTGATCAGGCGATCAGGGTTTTATTGGCCCACCATGCTTGAGGACTGTTTCAAGTACTACAAAGGGTGTCAAGCATGTCAGAAATTTGGGAAAATTCAGATGGTACCCGCGTCAGCAATGAACCCCATCATCAAGCCTTGGCCATTCCGAGGTTGGGGCATGGACATGATTGGCAAAATCAATCCTCCATCAAGCAAAGGCCACATGTGGATTTTGGCCATCACTGATTACTTCACTAAATGGGTGGAGGCTGTCCCGATGAAGTCAGTAAACTCGAAGGATGTTATCAATTTTGTGAAAGAACATGTCATCCATAGATTCGGGATTCCCCAAACTATCACGACCGATGGAGGTTCGGTCTTTATTTCTCACGAGTTTAGAAAGTTCTGTGATGACATGGGGATCAAGCTGATTAGATCATCTCCATACTATGCTCAAGCAAATGGGCAAGCTGAAGCATCCAACCAGAGCCTCATCAAACTGATCAAGAGAAAAGTCGATGAGCACCCTAGGCGTTGGCACGAGGTTTTGTCAGAGGCGTTATGGGCTTATCGCATGTCATGCCATGGAGCAATAAAAACCTCGCCATACCATCTAGTATATGGACAAGAAGCCGTACTACAGGAAATTAATGGATCGAGACGCGTCACTTTTCAGGACGATCTAACGACCGAAGAATACGCAACCCTGATGAGTGACAGTGTGGAGGATTTAACCGAGCTCAGGCTGTGGTCACTGGAGAAAATCAAAGAGAACAAGGCCAAGGTAGCTCGTGCATATAACAAGAAAGTGAGGCCAAAGGAGTTCCACGTTGGTGATCTAGTATGGGAAGCTGTGTTGCCATTGGGAACTAAGGATGCAACATATGGTAAATGGTCTCCAAATTGGCACGTTGCAGGTCGATCAAGTATTAAGAGGAAGCATACATGCTCGAGCAATGGGGACGGCGTAAAATTCGATGGCGGTCAACGGCCAACATCTCAAGAAATATTTCCCAAGCATGTGGGATGATGGACAGTAAAATGTGGAGGCCGATACATGAAATCGGCGAACAAAAAAAATATAGCCGAACGGTCATCGACTCTAGAGGTCCACACGTTACAACAGATGCGGTTTACACATACGAAGCCATCAAGAAATGCCTCGAAGGCGTGGAGGGCGTCAGCACGGACACGATCCACCTCGGCGATCTCGGCTTCGTCATGTTCATCCTTGCCCGTCACTAGCTGCTTGCTCAGGGCACGTATGTCTGCCAGATCGGTCTTCAGTTGAGCTTTGAGGCCTTCCGCCTCGTCTTGGGAACGGGCGATGGATTCTTCCTTGTCGCGGATGAGCTGTTTAGTCACCCGGACCTTCTCCTCAAGATCTTCCAGCTCCTTTTTCAAGGATGCGAGCTCGGCGGTACTGACGGAGGTGTCAGTTTTAGCATCCAGAGACGCCTTTTTCTCGTTGAGCTGCTGACATCTGTCTGCAATATCGGCTTTCAGCGGAAGTTGGGCGTGGCGTAGGTTGATCCTTTCACGAGCTAACTTCACCCGTGGCCCGAAGAAGGACAGATTTGCAACTGTCCAAAGCTTCACTTGCAATGCTACTGGAAGATGGTCCTAGATTTCGGCAAGAACGCTCTTCACTTCCTCAGAACCCTCGATCAACTCCTCGATCGGGGAGGACAGCAAGGTTTTAAGACGCTGGAATTGAGGTAGAGCAACCACGCTTGTGGTTCAACAGGCAACAGAGGAGTTGGTTCGATGGATTCAGGGTCGAACGACAAGAAACACGAAAGATCACAACTCGGCAGCCAAAAGCGTCAAGATGCATCCAAACGTGTAAGGATGAGCCGAAAGAACCTAAACGTACCTCTCCTAAGATCGAGGGGATAGCCGATGAGGAGACCATTGGCTTGTGTGTGGTTGTTGGAGGCTTGGCGAGAGTAGTAGCCGTTTCATCTGCACCTTCGGGGATTCCCAGATCCGGCGTCGCCCCAAGCTTTCCCATCGAAACGCCAGCGCTCGCATAAAAGGTGTTCTTAGCCGGTGTAAATAATCGGCAGACAAAAGGAAACAAGTAGTAAGAGTATGAAGAGTTGGTGATTTTCGAAACCTCCTGACTCGACGAGGAAGCTTGTAGTCCTTTGAAAGTTCTCTTGGGACCCGCAGATGGCCCCGCCTCGACTGGCGCTCGGGGGGCAGCAGGTTCAGGAGCCGACCTTTTCCTAGAAGCCGATGGTGGTGAATCTGGCTGGTTCGGTGTGATGGTCCTTTCGGAATCCGTTGGGCCTAGTTCTCCTCGATTGGTCTGGGTATCCTCACTGGAGGTGTCTTCGACGGAAGCCTGTAAAAGAGGAGAACCAGTAAGCACGAGCATGTCTGCAAGAATAGAAGAATGACAAGGATCGACCAAGGCCTGAATTAGCTTACATGCGAGCTGTCTGGAGAAGGGCTCCGGCGCCTCAAGGTCTTCCTAGCAGCTACCTTCCTCACCATCGTTCTGGTTTTAGTCGGAACTCGAGGGGCAGATGACTTGGGAGTTGTGGGTTTCTTGGAAGCCGATTGTGGTGTTATCGGCTGTTTCTGCATTATGACCTTTTTCAGAGGTGGTGAGTCTTTGCAGAAAAGAACCACAGGAGCTGGCGGGAAGAACTCGAAGGGGGAGCCATCGCTATGCGTAGGCTCAGGGCCATCGTGTTGCTGCAAAGAGAAAGAATGGATTAATAAAAGGATCAATTGCAAGCTGCATCAAGAAAATTTGCAAGTAGTGGTACCTGATCTGCGGGGATGTCATAGTCGGCATCGAACTATTTCAGCAACGGTCCCAGAGCTCTCCTGAAGACGTGAGTCTTCCACATCGACCACCAGTCTTCAAAGCCATCGGTTGATGAGGCAAAGGTGAGGTCGTTGGGAATTGGGATGGTCAGAGCATCAAAGAAGGAATAACACCTTTGGCTGGTGAGAGGATCAGGCAGATCGGCTCTGCTCTCCGTAAGGTGATGGAGAAAGAAGTGGGGAGCTACTTGTCCAAGGCCAAATTGACGAGCCATTACGACTGGCTGGTAGAATTCATACCCAGGTTTGATTATTCTGTTGGACGTGCTCATGCCAACTGGAAGGAAACATGGACGAATAACGGTGGAGAAGAGTTGCCGAGTGCTAGTGTCATCGGCAAAATTATCCAGCCTGAAGGAGAGTGGATTTTCAAAGTGTTCTGATTCCTCCATGTAAGGGAAGAAGGTAGGGTTGTCCAGGCCTTGGAAGAAAGTGCTGAACCACTTGGATGCCTCCTGAGGGTCGGGCCATTGCTGGCAGTTGATACAAAGCTTGGCCATAGCTGGTGCATCGGATCTGCTTCCTTTTTACGTCTGGAAAGGTGCAGCTCGCCAAAAGGGGGAAGTTTGGGATGTAATTTTGGAAATACAGCTGAGCCCATAGCTGAATAAACCACCAAGGACCACCTGTTTTGACTGCTATGCCGGAGAACAGCTTGACATACATCAACTGGAGGTATCGATAGACTTCTCCAAGAAACAATTTGCCAAGGCCAAGTTGAGTACCTTTGGCCAGTTCATGGGCTAAGGGGAGATAGTTTTTGGTTGGAGCAAGGGAAGGGCCACAGAAGATGAAATGCTCTAGCCAGAAGTTGAGAAAGGCTGTATGTTCTTTCTCTGAAACAGGGCCCTTTGTTTTCATATGGCGTTGGAGGTAAGCACCCCAACTTGTACAGTCTGTTTTGGAAGACAGTTTGTAGGGGACTTTGGTCAGTTTGAAAGCAGAAGGGCTGGGTGATGTAACATCCAGACCAGTGATCATCACCACATCTAGCAGGGTTGGTGACATAGGTCCGTGGCCGAACATAAAGCAGTTCAGAGCGTCAGACCAGAAGTAGCCGATGGTTTTGAGAAGATTCTCGTGTTTCTCAAGAGGAGACAACGATAGATGCAAGGCATCGGCTATTCCCGTAGTTTCCCATTGGGATTGGTAAGCTCTAGCTACCCTACTGAACCAAGAAACCCAATGTTCGGGGGGATTAGGCCGGGCTGCATGGCGGCCCAAGAGTTCAGATCTAGGTCTTGGCTTACGAAGGGATTCTATTTGCCAAGAAATCGATGGGCAGGACTAGAATCAGACGAGGCCAAGAGAGAGAATTTGGGAGAGAAGGATGCGCAGCAGAATGTACGAAACCTAGAAAGTTTAATGGTGGAATAAAGGCATTAATTCAGGTGTTCGCCATTAAATTCTAACATTGCGTGATCGCCAAGGGTAGGCATACCTTCGACCGGAGACCGGATTGGTGTTGGACGATTCCGCCATCTAGTTTGGCGAAGATGAATCTATGCAGTCAAGGGTTCTTGTCATTTGTGAGCTCGATCCGTCTGGCAATTGGAGATCTGGGTCGCCCTTTTTGAAGAAGGTCGTAGGTTACCGTTTGAAACTAAGAAGTGGCCGTTTAGATTTGCCTAAGTATGCGACCAAGTTTTGACCCTGTCAACGTTTTTTGGAGGAAAGCCGATGCGTGGTCATCGGCTCTTTGCGATTTGACTTGTTTGACTATACGAGTGCAGTATGATAAAAGCCGATACAGTGTTATCGGCTCCTGGAGTATCGACCTATTTTGTTATCAGCAAAATTGGGGCGAAAAGACAATCTTCGAGAAACGGATTTTTCATTCATTCATTCAAAAGCAGATTGCTTACAAACGGCTGATGGATTACAAAAGGGAGCCTACTACTACTACTACTACTACTACTACTACTGGTTCCTAATCTAGGCCGAGGTCGTCGTCGCTGCCATCGCCGCCGTCTTGTTCGCTGTCTTCGCGCCGCTTGTCGTCGTCTTGATCTTCTTCTTTGAAGAAGCCGGGGCCTCCTAAATCCTCGTCGTCTTGGTGTCCTCGCTGACCCGACGGAAGCGCCGTCGGCGGGTACTTGCCGGAGGAGGTGTCCTCCGATTCCTCCTCCTCGTCGGAGAGGACTCGACGCCGTCCCAAGACCAGGCGTCGTCGCCGCTTCGCCCGCCTCGTCAACGAGGAATCAGAGGCTCCTCGCCGTCAGTCAGGGATGCATCGTCCTCCGACCAGACGGCGAAATCCCAGTCCCTTTCGTCCCACCATCATGGGCGAAAATCAGACGCCGTGGCAAGGCGTCGGCTCTCTCAGTCCATCTTTGTTGGAAGCATGGGAGGATAGGCCAGAGGAAGCAGAGGAGGCCATGGCGGAGAAAGAGGGTTTTTTCGCCGGAGGAAGAAGGGTTTTCTGGCTACTGGAAGAAGATGGGGACTGCGAACTGCTCAGACGAATTTAAATAAGGGGAATAGTGGAGAGACGGTTCAATGCCATAGCGGTTTCCAGTTGTCTTTGCCAAAATCAAATCATGCACTGCGGAGGAGTTGAGAAGACAGGGCATCATGATGAAGGGGTAGCGTGACGATCCTGTTCTGCAACGCATTCTGTCAACGCGCAACCCGATACAAAAAAAAAGGAGAGGGGGAGAAGAAGAAGAAAAAAAAAACAGAGTGGTTTTGGAATTATTATTGCCAAAACCAGGGGGGCATGTGTTATCGCCGTATTTTGGTCAAAGACGGAGATGGGCCGTGATCAAGATGGGCTTGGAAGATACGTATATTCAACGTGTTGTTGAATCGGCCTTGTGCGTGGATTTGGGCTAAATTGCCCGTGTATCTTGTATCATAGTAGGATTCGTTTTAGTTTAGGTAAAGATAGAGTTGTAGAGTTATTCCAAAGATAGAAAGTCTCCGGACTATAAATATGTACCAGGGTTATCAAGAAAAGGAGGACAATCACGTTCACAACAAACACAATCTCGGCGCATCGCCACCCCTTGTTTCTAGGGTTTCTTTCGGGTAAGTGTCATGCTGCCTAGATCGCATCTTGCGATCTAGGCAGTATCTTTACTTATGCGTTAATTGGTGTTACTCGTACTGAAGCCTTTTTGATGGCGAGTAACACTACTATCATAGATTGGTTGAGGCTAGCATCGGTACTTTTCGCTATTATCGTTGAGTTATGCTACCTCTAGTTACCTCGCTACCTTTGCACCTTTTCCCAAGTGCAAGGATAGCATCTTGCTTGATCTTTATTTAGCTGATTCGATCTGTTACGGTTGCACCTTGATCTCCAAGGTTTGGTTTGATATCCACGTAGTCAGGCCTTATAAACGGGTTGAACGATCCAGTGGTACGTAAGGACGTGGTTTGCTAGTTCTAATAGAAGTTGTTCCGGTAATTGACTTTACGTCGATTGTTAGGCCTACTCTAGGGCTAGTTTTCTATTATCTTTTGTACCTATTAGGCTCAATTACGTGTAAGACGTTCCAGTTACGTGGTGAAAACGTCAAACTGTCGTAGATTGATTTAACTTGTAGTGATCAAGCAAAACCCCATGTTATCATAAATCTAATGCAGAACCATGGGTTAATCGGCTCTAGGAGCCGATTCACAGGGAAACCTGGGAGCCGGTCACGGCTCGAATTTTACGTATACTTGTTTACCATGCAGGAAATCAATCGGAGCAATCCATCACCTTCCTGATCAGGTATAGGTCAGGTGGCACGCCCTCGAACCAAGCCAGGACGTGTGCCGGAGTTTTGCGGGCCGTTGCCCGAGGGACCAGGGCCCACCAGCAGTTCTGGGAGCCTCCCGGCTCTTCGTGTTGCTCGTCGCTGCTCGCCGGTGAGTTTTGGCAAGCAACAAGAACGTAGCCGTCGCCACAATGTCTCAAAGAAGACACTAAAAAACTAGCTAAACAAAGATCGGAAAACCTTCCACCGACGAGAGGTCATGGTCCGCCATACCCCGAAGGCCCTAGGACCACTGGAGGCGGGGCGGACCGGCTATGTCGCCGGCGAGGGGACGAAAACCTAGATAGCAAGCTTCTTTTCCTTGGCGACGACTATGTACCGGTTATTGTCCTTTAGTAGTTAACAAGACGCATGCATATAATTGCTGGCTGAGACGCCCATCAGATTTTAACTTTTTCAGACCAGTTGCTACGTCCGATCTTTTACGGGCTGCCCTCCTCTCAACGCATGCCGCAGCCGCTAGCATTGATGGCCTTGGATGAATAAGCAGTCCTCTCACGACACACGTCAGGGCAATTTTCCTTGATTCCCTCGGCGGACCGGCCCTCTCGCTTCTGAGTTGTCCTCCCGGTGCAGCGATTAGCATGGATGCCCTTGGATGACCTGCCCGCTTCCCATTATTGTCGTGCATGCAAAACAACAGGTCAAGTTTCAGACTTGCCTCACGTGTAAGCAATTTTAGACCGATCCAAAATTCGTCCCATCTACAAGAGTATGTGATGTGTATCTTTAGTTTTTTGTCTCTTAATTTCTAATATATACAACATGCAATCTATAGTGCCAAGTGCCAATATGGTTGATCAAATGTTTTTTTGCGGGTAGTACAACACTAGTATAAAAAGTGTCATTCGTCCATTCCAGTTCGGAGCATTAATCCCGGTTATAGTTGGATCCGGGACTAATGTGAGCATTAGTCACGGTGCAACGGCTAGAACGCCAGCAATCTTTAGTCCCGGGTCAAACGGGACCTTTAGTACCGATTCATATCACCAACCGGGACTAAAAGGGGTGTCCCGGTGCCAATCGCTTTAGTCCCGGTTCGTATCACCAACCGGGACTAAAGGTGTGACTTTTAGTCCTGGTTCGTATTACCAACCCGGACTAAAGAAAGTGGGCAAAAAAAATTCTCAAGTTCTGCCGTGACAGTAAAACGGGCATAAATCCTTCTAGAGATCGTATTTTCAAGATTCAAAATCATGCCAAAAAGTTATAAAAAATTCTAAAAATAAAATCCTTCGAACAGTAGTTATATTAAGTGATTTAGTTGTTACAAAAATTAACAAATATAAATTTCGACATAATTTACAAAAAATGTTATAAAAATTCAAATGGCCATAACTTTTGTATACCATGTAAAAAAATTACAACTTATCAAAAGGTGCAGAAAAAATTAGCTCTTTGATTTCAACATACTTAGGCCGTTTTGGATTCTTAAAATTCGAAAAGAAAAAAAATTATTTCAGAAATTAAATTATTTTAGTATTTTTTATGTCATATTTGAATTCCTCGCATTTTTTTGATAATAATGGATATATTATTTGTTAAATTTCGATTTACAGATTTGAAGATATTCTTTATGTCATATTAAATGAATAAATGGCAAAAATGAATATAAAATATTAATTTAATTAGTTTTTACTTTCATTAGAATAAAATGTTATTATTAATTATTTATTGTTGTTTACTGAAAATAGTTGTTCTTAATTTCAAAAATTAAAACGTGTCACATATCGATATGAGTTAATAGAATTGATATACTAGTCTTGACAACAAGATATAAGGGTCCTTCGCGCGGGTGGGAGAGATAGAATGAAAAAGTTAAGCGTGCTGGGGGTGGAGTAGTGCTAGGATGGGTGACCGGACGGGAAGTTTAACCGTAAGTACGATTTGAACTAAGATTAAGTATAATTAGTGTTAAAAATGAGAGACGTGGGAGATTAATGAGTCAAATAATTCAAAGATTAAGTACGATTTGAACTAAGATTAAGTATAATTAGTGTTAAAAATGAGAGATGTGGGAGATTAACGAGTCAAATAATACAAAGGTTTAAGAAAAATTTGAAAAAAAAATCAATTTTTTTTTTGGAAAAAAATAAAAAAAAACTTTAGTCCCGATTCGTATTACAAACCGGGACTAAAGGTCCTGCACACTTGACGCGGCCCCATGAGTGCCTAAAGGGGTAGGCCTTTAGTCCCGACTTCTTTGTCCCGGTTAGGAAACCGAGACTAAAGGCCTTTACAAACCGGGACCGATGGCACGTTTTCCACTAGTGCAACAAGTCAAGATGTTTTCTCCACGTGATCAATCATAGATGAAGAAGGTCTATAGCACATGTTGATTTTTTTTATCCAACATATTTGACTACTGAACACGGTGCACAAGTTGCGTAGATATTTACCCTCCGGTGATACAAGATAATTGATAATTAATACTATAGACCTGATTTTTTTGGATCAGAAGAAGAGATTCATCTTACCCTCTATCACAATCATCGGGCCAGAGGGGCAGTGCAAATTAGATAAGTAGTTAGTGTGGAGTAGGGTTGAGTCTTCCTAATTACCACACCTGCACTAATAATCCATCGCCATCTTCAGAAAGGTGTGTAGTCAGTGTGTTACTGCTAGCAAATATAAATTAATACATGAGTGTAGTTATGTCCCTCAAAAAATCCAATTATAGAAAATCCATCTTTAGTGAAATAATTATGATGATTGGGGTAGAGTAATGCAGTTATTTTTGTAAGGGAAAAATAATGATTCGATGTATAATATTTACTTAGAATTAGCTCCTTTAGATCATTATCATGTGGTATCCATTAAACAATGTCATATTATTATTCTGTGTATATTAATCGGAATTAGTTTCTTCAGATCATAACCATTGTGTTAACTCATGCAACGTGTTATTGGTCCTCCAATACTCTTCATCCCAGTTTGTTCACAAAAATCAAGTAGAATGTAGGCAACTAGAAAAGTTTCAACAAAAGAAGCCGATCATACGACACACATCCTCAATTTGTCGAAGGTATTTGCAAGGTTTACAAAAATTTGTTGTTATTGATTATGGGGTGTTTTTTAAGTTAATTATGGGGTGTTTTTGTTACATGGGAATCAATACATTAGAGCCAACCCAAAGAAGATGAGTTTTACTAAATTAGAAGATTGTTGGAAAGTTCAATGAAAAAGAGAACAAATTTTCAGTGTATTAAAGGTCTACATGTCGTTCACTCTACTAGGATTAAAAATATAATCTCAGTCTACATGTGAGTTTGATTAACTTTGTTGCACATTTGTAAGTGAACAATATTAAATTATTATTTACACCAATGAAAAAATGCAAACATAGAGAAAGTGGAACGTTTATTTGGTAAGCTCACTCAAATGAATTTTCTCGCGAGATTACCCAAGGATCCAATATTTTATTCCCCGAAGGAAGTATTAGGAAATCCTTGATTTACTTCGAGTAATAAACTAATAAAAGCCTAATCAATGCTACTCAAATATCCTAAAATAACTGCCCTTAAGTGGAAGAGTTTTTTTTTTTGAAAAAATCTATAAGTTTGAAGTTGAACTTAATTGAGCAAGTCAAGAAATTCTATTTGACACAAACACAAGAAATATTCCACTAGCTCACCTCAGCCTAAGTAAAAGTAAACAAAAACCAAGAGACATACCTAAATAAATAAAAACATAATAGTAATATTTGATGTATTAAGAAGAAAAAAATAGTCTTATTCTCGTACAAGAAGAATCGGTCTGATTATAGCAAAAATATAGTTCATAAGATAATTCTAGCAATTAATTTATAATGAGGCGGGTGAGTCAAGTAGAGTACATGCATGTTTATTTATACAAGATGGTCTGATTGTAGAAAACATCGATGCTTTTTTCTATATGGGATATGTGAATACACAAGATGGATTACTCTTTATAATCATGCACCAAACGGCAGGGGGATATAGTTTCTGATCTATATTGGCGAGCATATGACAATTGATCTAACCTATGTCTTCATTGCTGCATAGTTGTGTTAGTGTCGTCAAAACGTCACATCTAACTACAAAAATAGACATCGAGGAAACAAACCACCAATATCATTATGTGTTTTCAGAAAATATTTTATTGTTATTCTTAGTAAATGTAATTATATACTAAATAAATGTCAGAGTTATAACTTGAGGATTGTGTCCACATCAAAGCACTATGTATTATTAAATAGGAGAAAAGATATCCACATATTATGGAAAGAAATGCTTCATCGGAAATGATGCCCTCGCATTTGCAAGGGCCACTGTGCTAGTTATATACTAAAAGCAATATAAGATTGTTTTTTGAGGTACCACGTTAATCTACATTATTATAATTATTCTAATTGAATATTATGTAATTATGGTCTGTACATACATATTAGGTAGCTATCATCGCGTCAATGTTACGTCTCACGTGATGGTTCAATAAAAAGAAATCTATTTGTTGATTAAGGTTAGGATTTTATTACCTGGCACATGGTCTGTGTTTTCCGCCCGGCCGCAAAAGAAAAAAGAGTCCATGAATTGGAGATGGACATGACTAGCTAAAAAATACGATCTAACATCAGAAATTCACAACTATGTGCAACCGAATACACCTGAGCTGCTACACTACTACTTTAGGCAAAAAAAAATAACGTTATATAGAAGATAGTTTATTTTTTGTCTTGCGTTTGCATATGCTATTCTTTAGAGAGAAAGATGAATTGTGATACCGATGTAAGGATTCTACAAGTAAGAAAAAATATGAATGGCCGATAAAGTTATTTGGGCTTCCATGAAGCATGGTTGTATATCCAACACACAGATTATTCAATGATGACAAGAAAATCTTCGACATATGAACGATTATATGAAGTAATACACTACAGATTTACACACTCTGTACTTCTATTAAAAAGGTAGCAAAATAAAGAAAAAAAAGACCAATCCAAACACTAGCACCTGTTGGCTCTTTTTATAGAAGAAAACTCCGCGAGCACGCTGCCGAATCTAGGATTCGAACCAGCACGGACTGGGTAGCAAAATAAAGAAGAAACAGTGTTACACATAGATATGTCATCGTTCCAAATTGCGAGATTAAGAAAAGATCTTATTTTCGAGAAAATAGTGAATAAGTACCAATTTGATCTAATAATATGGCATGGTTTTCCAACAAAATTGCACCGCATGTGATGTTTCTATATAAGTATTAAAATATCAATATTAAACTATGCCTAAAGGGAAGAGATACATACTAATATCAATATAAAACTAAGTCTAAAGGGAAGAGAGACATACTTCTCTTAAATCTCTAATTTGGCGTATAATTTATTTTGCCTACAATATCCGGGCTCCAACTAATATCACAAACATGTTTGGAAATTTGTTAAACAGGGGTAGATAAGATTAATAAGGGACGGATACGAGTTGGACTATCGGTTTTATGTTGGTCTATTTGGAATTACCAAAATGACTTTATTTTTAACAGGAAAAGGGGTACTAACTTCTGCAGGTTATTGTACTTGCCACCCACTATATTCAACTATGATCCTACCTTCTCCTGTTGGATCAACGGGAATCCATGGTTATTAGATGCAGACAACTACTAATGGTCGCTCAGGACTTCTATACCCAGGACGGTTGGCAGCGTTTTAGTACACTATAGGATGGATAGTCACTCTTTACCGCCAATGCCTTTGCTTTTATTTTTCAAATGGTAGATTTATATTTCAACCCTTTGTGATTCTTGAATGTAATAAATAGAGTACTTGATGATTTGCAATAAATTGACTGTGTCATCTATTGAATGCAGAGGCTGGGGCGCAGCTTCCCATTTCAAAAAAAATTCTCTTAAATCAAAGTTTGTTGTCACTACCGTCATTTTAGAACTGCACAATCATTCGGTTATGTAGAAACATTATTCATGGTTAAAAATATTGCCAAATTGTCAAAGATTCCTCTTATTGAAGCCAAAACCTTTAACGTAAACCGTCAAGAATATGATTCCTAGAAAATATATTCATGCTAGGAAAAACTTTAAAATCCTTATAGAAACGATAAGCTATTTTGTATACATAACTAAAAACAACAGTCCACACAAAAAAGCCTACGAAATAAAAAAAGTGCGAGCACACATGGATATGTGCATTCGTCTTAAGCACCAAGCAACCTTAACACACTTTGAATGTGGAAATTACTCCTTCAAATCAATGTATAGCCCTCTATATAAATATGTCAGGTCCCACAAGTTCAACCATACACTTGGTTAGGCCCAGGGATTCTCAAAACATAAAACTATGTGAGTTTTTTCTGCTATCAAGCTATGTTTGAAAGAAAAAAAATCACCGATTCTAGCCTGTCTATAGCTTGCAAGTAAAAAACAATTTTGAAAATTACATCTTCGAGACCATTACTTGTCTAAAATGTCATGTGTTTCAAAATAGACAATGGAAACTTCATTTATATTTCTTAAAACCAGATTAAACGAGAGGAAGAAATACGTGGACAAGCTAAAATGAGAATTCTCATTATTTAGATGTAAATACGGAGAAAAAATTTAGACAAAAAGTTGTCATTCTCACTTAAAATTTGGCCGATGAATTATATGCTAAGAATTTTCCCCACCTTCAAGCCGAAATAGGTTCATGACTAGGATTACAGCCTCGACAATAGATGCTTCAGATAAATGGTTGGAAATGCAAACTCTAGGAAGCAAATAAATTACATAATTTTAGGTCAACAATGTGAAATATTTTACAGTCTGATTTACTCAAAATCCAAAATATTATATTTGCAAATTTCTAATTGTAAACTATTTTTATGTGTATTTATTCTGTAGTATTACCGATCAGCCCTTTTATCTTGATTTAACTAAGTCACATCTCAGTGTTGATTATACAGACACATAGCAGAAGCGAGACACGAACATTCACAGGTTTATAACACAAACACCGATAGTACACCCACAAGTACGAAGGAAGTAAAAAATCATTTACTTTGCTAAGAATCATTGGACTATCTAGATTTGATAGTTTTAATAACTACATAACATCACTTTTATAAAATTATAATTTTTTGGGAATATTTTGAAATTTTAAATAGACTTTTGAGATGTTGCCCTCGCAATGCGAGGGCCACTATGCTAGTTACAGCAAAAGACACCAAAATTTGGTTGTGGTTCACATTCGTGGACATGCTTACCTACCATCTACGACAACTCCATCAAGTTGGTAAAGACACATCAAATCTACAAGTCATGCCCGGTCCGGCTGCTCCTGCCACGAACACTGAGCCGTCCTCAAACTCAGTCTTGTGTCTACCTATAACTTGCATCTAATATATTTTGGATACTCCTGGTTCCTTTATATATTAGAACAGGTTACATGTGTCCGACACAGACATCTAACCTTCCGTTAATTACAAGTACAACTATAGCCAAACTTGTACATATATTCGAGACATATGCAACAAATTCCACCTTGGCGAATATGCCATTTGCCATCTTAAAGCCGCAAGGCACAAACCTCTGTGTAACTAGACTTGAACCATTAATCACGAGCCTCGTTGCTACTCTCTTGACTTTACATGAATCCACCTACAACTTAGTTCCTTCCTTGCCGGGTTTTTCGGAAGGGGAAGACCACGGCCTCTGCAAGTCTCTTCCTTGCTTCATCACAGCCAATGCTCTAGCGACAATTAAGTTCTACCACACTCTTGTCTTCTATTCCCAATTTCCCGGAGTATAACTCACATATTAGGTGTCACATATAAGATTACTGAATTCATCGTCCTCGCTAAAACCTGAAAGAATTTTGCCATTGCCTCTCGTCATCCATTTCAAATTGATGGTTGAAGGCAGAGTTTGTTTCTAATAGACAATTCAACTCAACTAATGGAGGGGCTACGAGGTAAGCTAGCAAAGAGTCGAAGCCTATTTCAGTGTAGTGGAATATTCTACTATCCAGGATGCTCGTCTTATATGTGTGACACCATATCCGACTGTAACCATGTTTCACCTTGCGCCGTATCATCCCAACATATATTGTTATATTATTAGACAAAATTTGTTAAATATAAATCATGATTGCAGCAGCTACGATCATGTGAAACTCTAACATACTAGATGTAATAGTCAACATGAACAGTAGCAGTGCAGACTCTACAGCAGCCCTTTTCAAAAAAAAAAAACTCTACAGCAGCCATAGTAAAAGAATAGATCAAAACACAATGCACATACTGATTGTTTGTAGACGAAGAAGATGTTGGTTCAGAGGTTGCAGACACCGATCAAAGAATACATCGTTGAAGACAATACGCATGCGGTCCTGCCTGACGACTGGGAAGACGCGTCGTGATAACGAACTTGAGCAGTCATGCGGAGTGTTTACCAAAAACCTTATTCGTCCTCTCCCATACAGATTCACAAGGACGAGTGGCTCGGGGGAATTGGCTCTCCCGTTCGCCGGTGCACGCCGACGCTCGGGATAGAGTAGACTACGGTGGCGGCGCAAGCAAAGAGAAGGCAAAACCAATCTAGGGTTCTCGTGTGTCGCGTGGTGGAAGACACACATACGCTTATATAGAGCCGCTCGGGAAAGCCACATAACGAACATAATGTGGGTCAATTCCAGGTGGCGTACGTTCGGGTTGGTTACTTATCCCACAATTCAGGAGCGACACGAACTGACTAACTATTGACATGTCTGTCAAAACGATCCGAGAACGACCCGAAATGACTAACTGTTAACACTTATATCAAACCGCAATAATTTTTATAAGAAGCAAAAAAGATAAGCTCGGATCAAGACAACGCAACGAGCGAGCAGGCGAGTGAGCGGAGTTAAAGGAGGAGGAGCGTGCATCTAGCACTTCTCTTCTCACTTACTTATCAAGTGGAGAGACACTCCATTGTATAAGGTGGTTTAACTCTCCTTCAACTTTTTATGTGGGAATAAACTTAGCTCTCACTCCTCTTGCCACTCACACATGAGCTGCCACCAACATGAGCTACATCATATATGGATTTCCACACACATGGAGTTTGAGATTTAGAGGAAATCTAAAATCACACATGGTCCAATGGTATTAGCCTGTTCAGATCTCAAATGTCCATTTGAATATTTTCCAATCCTTGCTATTTGTTTATATACCAATGTTTCGGCAACGACTGTTAAGTTGAACTTTTTCTTAGAGTTTTGAGCTACGTCTGTCAGCAACTTGAACAGTGGACGAACCATGAATTGCGAGTTTGGTGCGAATAGATTTTACTCAGAATTATAACCAGTACCTAGATGCTACTAGTCTAACCCGCAGGTTGAATCATATGCATCATATTCTCTGGTCTCTTAATTAGTTTATTAGATATCATCCAAGTCGTTTACAGTCGATCTCGTATAGGTGTGTTCTTTTAGAAATGTTATAGGAAAACATCTTTGCTAGTTATAGCCAATAGAAACACACTAATCCATGTCGCGAACATGCCTTACAGAATTATAAGAGTTATGCATCTTCACACAGAGAGGGTTACCAATACTCTCCTTATAGTCAAACCACTAGTTTATTCTTCACATATCCTAATTCACGGGATCTTCAATCACATAGGTTGGGTTTTCTTCTTGGTACTCGGATGACAAGCCACCTTGCGTATTGTTTATCAGTTCACTCTTGGTCATTCCACTTGACACAATACTATCTACAAGTTAACCAAGGGGACATACACTATTATTTGTGCTACTTAACTCTTGTCCATTTCTTATTCGGGCACCACTAGGCATCGGATGTCGATACTAGTAAAACCATCGGACTAGTACATTGCCATAGGATGGGAATCACATGGAGCGTCCGATTGGTTTGGCAACAAAAACATGTGTAGTCTCGTTGTTTGACTAGTTTCCTATTTGCTTCACTGTAGTAACCACTTTCGTGTGTATCACGCTAAATCTCACATTTCAACATCTTTATTTTTTTGGTAATTTATTTTTCTCCAGTAAATGATGACTTTTTAAGATGTACTTCCTCTGTTCGGAATTATAGGTCCTACACGCGTATCTAGGTTGTTAATTTGACTAACAAAATATAACTTATATATCATAAAAGTTATACCATTAGAAAATATAATCTCTAAAGTTTCTAATGATATAATTTTTATGCTATACTATTTATATTTTGTTGTTCAAATTAGCAACCTAGTTATCCGCGCGGGACTTATAATCCCAAACAGAGGGAGTATTTTCCAGAATACATGGAAGCATCATTGGCAGGAATCATCCCTCCCCGTGCATCGAAGCATTATTTTTTAGGGCGTTTGACTCTAGAAGTATCATTTTTATAGTGTGACAGAGCATATTATTTCTGATTTTGAGAAACTAATTATTTTGGATTTGAAAGACACTAATTAAAATGTAGGCTTCCGGTGTAGTTCAAATTTGCTTCGGATGTAAATGAATTTTCTTCTTTATGAAAGAAATTCTTTTCTAATGTAAAAATATGTTTCAATGCAGAAAATATATGTTTTCTTTCACCAAATTTTTTGCTTCCTCCGTGAATGAGTTTGCTTCAATTTAATATAATTTTTGTTTAATTCATAAAATCATCTCGGTCAACTAGCACTAGTAGAAAACAGGCAATCCGTTCGCGCCCCCTTAGAGCATTAGTCCCGGTTGCGCCACCAACCGGGACTAATGCTGGCACGCGTCACGATTCGAGCGGGCACGGGGCCCGGAGGCATGCGTCCCGGTTGGTAACGGGGCATACGTCCCGGTTGGAGCCAGCAACCGGGACTAAAGGTATGGCCACAGCCACGTGGCGTGGCACACACCTTTAGTCCCGGTTGGACCGGGACATATGCTCCCGCCCTCTATAAATGCAACGCCCTAGCCCCCTCTGCCTCCACTCTGTTTTTTCTCTTGGTGGAAGGTGTGAGGGGTGTGCTAATTTTTTCTCCCCTATGCATGCATTCAAGGTGTTTGATGAAATGTTTGAGTGAATAATCCCGTCCAATTTCTCATAGAACAAAAATATAGAAGGTGTCCGAGACGCACTTGAGATTTTTCCTCTTTATTTCCCTCGATCGAGGTTAGCAATCTTATCTTTTCTCTCTCATTGATACAATGCATGTGTCGATGTGAATTGGTCATTTCACTATTTATGATGTCATGTTTTTTGATAAACTTACTTATATGATGCAGATGAACGGTCGGGAATGGATGTACGGTGACGGCGCGTAGACGGGTATATGAAAGGCGTGGATAAAGTTATCGATGTGGCTACGGCAAACAAAGAGAATGGTTTTATACGTTGTCCATGTGTTCAATGTCAGAACAACAAGGAGTACTCTTCCTCGAAAATCATTCGCGGCCACCTGATTATGAAAGGTTTCATGTCCAACTATAATTGCTGGACCAAGCACGGGGAAAGAGGGGTTATGATGGAAGATGGTGAAGAAGAAGATGATGATAATAACTATCATCATATGTTTCACGAATCTGATATCTGCAATGGAAGACAATGGAGAGGAAGGGCGTGAAGAGCGAGGATCGGATGGTAGGCCGATGAACTTGGTAGGGTCATTTCGATGCAAAGCGACTGTAAACGAAAATGAGAAGTTGAAGTTAGGGCATGTTAGAAGATCACAAGAAATTGTTGTACCCAAATTGTGAGGATGGCAGCACAAAGCTCGGTACCACTGGAATTGTTGCGATGCAAGGCGTGTGGTCTAACTGACTCCTCATTTGAAAAGATCTTTGTAAATAATGAAGCGAAGTTTCCAAAATATAACGAACTTCCGAGAGTACCTCTGAAGCAAAGAAGACTCTCATCCTCTAGGATTAGATGTGCAAAAGATACATGCATGCATTAATGACTACATCCTCTACCGCGGTAAGGAGTATGAGAATTTAGATAAATGCCGGTATGCAATGCGTTGCGGTATAAGATCGACGAGATGACCTGGTGATGTTGAGGAGAGCCCCTCGGAAGAGGGTTCTGCTAAGGTTATGTGGTATGCTCCTATAATACCAAGGTTGAAGCATGTTCGAGAAACAAAGAGCATGCCAGGTTGTTGCGATGGCACAAAGAAGACCGTAAGAAAGGCGGAAGTTGAGACACCTATTGATGGGTCAAAGTGGAGAAAAATCGAGAGACTTCCCGGACTTTGCGGTGGCGCAAGGAACTTATAGTTTGGTCTAAATACGGATGGCATGAATCCTTTTGGGAAGCGAGCTGCGATCCAGCACTGGCACGTGACTCTATGTATCTACAACCTGCCTCCTTGGTTATGCATGAAGCGTAAGTTCATTATGATGCCAATGCTCATCCAAGGCCCGAAGCAACCGGGCAACGACATTGATGTGTACCTTAGGCCATTAGTTGAAGAAATCTTACAGTTTTGGGGTAAACCAGGTGTACGTGCATGGGATGAGAACAAACATGAGCCATTTGATCTGCGAGGGTTGTTATTCTCAACCATCAATGATTGGCCTGCTCTTAGTAACCTTTCAGGACAAACAAACAAGGGATATAAGGCATGCACACACTGTTTAGATAAGACTGAAGGTACATATTTGCATAAATGCAAGAAGGTTGTGTACCTGGCGAATCGACGATTTCTTTCGACCAATCATCCCATAAGAAAGAAAGGCAAGCATTTCAAAGGTGAGGCAGATCACCGAAGAAACTGAACTCCCTCTGGTGATGATGTATTTGGTATGGTCAAGGACATAGAAGTAATCTTTGGAAAGGGTCCGTGGTCAATCAGTTCGAGCGATGTCGCTCGGGACAGACACGCACCCATGTGGAAGAAGAAATCTATATTTTGGGAGCTGCCATATTGGAAAGTCCTGCGTGTCCGCTCTTCAATCGACGTGATGCCGGACGGATTTAAGAATCTTTATGAACCTGCTAGGATTCCTAGGCGTGTATGGGAAGACAAAAGATACACTAGAAGCACGGGAGGACCAACAAATTATGAAAGACCCAAAGAACATGCATACACATAACAAGACGGATAAAGGGCGTCACTTAAGTCATGCCAGCTATGCTCTTACCAAAGCAGAGAAGGAAATATTTTTTGAATTCCTTTATAGTATCAAGGTGCCGTTGGGCTTCTCATCTAATATAAAGGGGATAATAAATATGGAAGAGAAAAAGTTCCAAAACCTGAAGTCTCATGACTATCACGTGATTATGACGCAGTTGCTTCCGATTGCATTGAGGGGGCTTCTACCGGAAAATGTTCGAGTACCCATTGTGAAGCTGTGTGCATTCCTCAATGCAATATCTCAGAAGGTAATCAATCCAGATATTCTGCCAAGGTTACAGAAGGATGTGGTACAATGTCTTGTTAGTTTTGAATTGGTGTTCCCACCATCCTTCTTCAATATTATGGCATCTCTGGTTCACCCTCTTTGGAAGAGATTGCCATTCTCGGTCGGTATTTTTGCACAATATGTTCCCCTTTGAGAGGTTCATGGGAGTCTTAAAGAAATATGTTCATAACCGTGCTAGACCAGAAGGAAGCATCTCAAGGGATATGGAGCAGAGGAGGTCATTGAGTTTTGTGTTGACTTTATTCGACCTTAAGCGATTGGTGTTTCGACTCGCGGCATGAGGAAGACTAAGTGGAAAAACCATTTGGGAAAGAAAGCAATGATATGTAGGGACGAGGATTCTTTCAATAAAGCACTACCAGTTCTACATAATTCCACCTTGGCAGCTCCGTATATCGAGGAACACAAGAATATTATGCGCTCAAAAACCGGGAAGCTGAATCATGGATTACATATGAACACATGAAGTCTTTGGTGGTTGGATGCGGACACATCTCTTGAATGACACCTTGTTGGAGATCAGCTATACTTGTTGGCGCGTCACCATCTTCTCTTGTATTGAATTTCCAAAGTGCGAAATAAATAGGAATACATTCTACGATCGCCCAAGATAAAAAGAGCACCAACCAAAATAGTGGTGTCCGCTTTGATGCAATAGGCGAGAATGGACAAAAGGACACATATTATGGTTACATAGAGGAGATATGGGAACTAGACTAGACTATGGAGTCTCTTTTAAGGTCCCTTTGTTTATTTGCAAATGGGTCAACTGAATGGGGAAGGGGTAAAGATAGACCAGTTGTACGGAATGACAACGGTGGATCTCAACAATCTTGGTTATAGAGATGAACCATTCGTCCTAGCCAATGATGTGTCTCAGGTTTTCTATGTGAAGGACATGTCCTCCAGACCGAAAAAAGAAAAAAATATGCAAACGAATACATCATATGATGAGCCAAAGCGTCACATAGTTCTTTCAAGGAAAAGAAACATCGTGGGAATCGAGGACAAGACAGACATGTCAAAAGATTATATTAAGTTTGATGAAATTCCGTCCTTCTTAGTGAAAACTGACCCAAGCATTCCGTTAAGTAAAGAAGATGCTCCATGGTTACGTCTGAAGCGATCATAAGGAAGGACATATGCCAAGAAGGATATCTTTCGCGGTTTGTGGTCTTTAGTCCCGGTTTTTATAGTCTCAGTTTTTAATATTAATAAATGTCTTGAGTGTTAGTCCCATTTTGTGGCTAGATCGGGACTATGAAGAAGTTGTCCCGATTCGTACTTACCATTAAGATCTGATCTCCAAACACGCGCAGTCACATATTAGGGAGTGCCTCTATGACCAGTTTCTTGGAGATCTTGGGAGGCTGGGATCCGACATCTTCCCAAACTGGTCGTAGTGGTGTCCCTGCCTCGAAAACCATCTTGCAGCTTGTAACTTCACTAACTAGATCAATCGCCTCGAGCTAACTAATTTCACATATTAGGAGTGCCTCTATGACCAGATTTCTCGGAGATCTTGGGAGGCCCAGGCTCCGTCGGCATCTTCACACTGGCCGTAGTGGTGTCCTCTCGAAAACCATCTTGTAGCTTGTAACTTCTCTAACTAGATCAATCGCCTCGGGCTAACTAATTTCACATATTAGAGTGCCTCTATGACCGATTTCGGAGATGCTTGGGAGGCTCAGTCGGCATCTCCTGGCTGGCCGTAGTGGTGTCCCTCTCTCGAAAACCATCTTGGAGATGCCTCAAACTGGTGGAGGACTGGACTGCAAGAATGCCTATTTATAGTACAAGCAGCTCGGCATAGTGTCGAAACTTACGAAATAATGTCGACACTCACCCTATTATTAGTCTTGACTCGTTTTTGTCGGTTGGTGTCTCCAACCGGACTACAGTTGATCTTTAGTCGGTTGGTGACACCATCGGGACAAGGTACACGCCATACGAAATAATGTCGACACTCACCCTATCATTAGTGCTGCTGGCCCAACTGCGAAAATCGTCCATCCGGGTAAAGGACAAATGCGCGAATCGGCAGGAAGTGGGTCCGGTTTATACTACAGAGATCCAATGCAAGTTCTAACGATGCTCGTCCCCTATCTTCATGCGCACCGGTTCGACCATAGTTAGAAATTCAGATAATTCAAAACGGGCATAATAAATTCAAAAAAAATCCAAACAATGAAAATCCTTCGCGTGGTGTCATATTATGTTACATAGTTGAAAGGAAAATACCAGACTTGGTATATTGATCATGTTTCGAAAAAACCTTCACAAAATGACCTATCATGTTCGAGGTTTCATGGCTTTCGGTCCAAATGACCGATGTTATGTGCTGAATCACGGCATAGTTTGTGATGTTGTGCCCATATTATGCATGTGTGTGGACATTGGTATGGAGAACAATGTTGCAGGAGGAAGTTTTCCTTTTTGTCACACGAAAAAAACCTTTTCCATTTTCCGAACGCAAAAAACGGGTCGTTTTGTGAAGTAACCACCAAAATGCCGTTTCAGAATGCTACCGTCCCATTTTCCTAAAATACTAGACCACCTTACATGGACTATCTCCCAACCAGGACATCTCAAGCCTTTTCGTCCATCCCGGGTAAAAAGGACAAATGTCTGCCCGCCAGTTCAAAAAAAATCCGAACAATGAAAATCCTCCCGCCATTTTTTCCCGCCAGTTCTTCCCGCCATTTCTTCCCTTGATTTTTCTGCGGTTCTTCCATGATTCTTCCCTCCGATTATCTTCCTGCCATTTCTCACTATATATATATGTAGGTTGGCCTCCATTGTCATTGCACATCTCTAGACTCATATCGCAACCTCATCACTCTTTCCCATGACTTCCATCGTAGCACTAACTTCCGGGGAGGCGGGCGCTTTGCGCCTCGAACTGCCCGCCGAACTCTGTCCCCGTCATTTGGATGTTGGCCTTGAGGCGTCTTGAGTTCCTCCTGTCCCTCTAGGTGTGGCGCGTCGGATGGCCATCACGAACCACTATTTGAGCTCACGCCGGAGCAGCGGAGGAATCCCAGATGGCATCCCGACTATTTCCCGACTTGGGAAGCCTTCTTTGTGGATCGGCGTGAGAGGGCACTCGCCAGGCACGAGGAGGACGACCCACCTCCTCCGAACTTCAACGAGGCCGCCCGTCGGCTGTGGTGGCCCGGCCGGACTCTCTAGAGCGTCATGTCCTACGACACAGCCGCCAACTCTAGCCCCCGCCTGCGCTACCCTCAAGTCCAGCCCACTTGTACCCAGCCTTCAAGGTTCAACTCTGACCCGACAACGATAGCGGCGGCGGTGTGGCCAATCTGACGACTCTGATGGCGAGTATTACAGGTGTAGACAGGAGCATGACTGAATTATTCCAACATTGCAAAACAAGTTCGACCGATTGTGGCTTAATCTGGCCATGTATCTTAATTTTCAGTTCTTCTATTTAACATTGTGTTAGTTGCATTATGTACTTTAATTCCAGTTCTATCCTAATCAAAATTTCTTTCTGCCCATTATTTTCCGTCCTTTTTTTTCCGCCCATTAAAAACAGAAAATGGTTTTGAATTACTTATTCAAATCCAAACACTTTTTATGTTTAAAGTTTTTCTAAATTCCAAATTAATATTCAAAAAATATAAGTTAATTCATTTTTAATTTTAAATGGTTACATTAATTATTTTCTAAAAATAGAAAATGGTTTTGGATTATTTATTCAAATCCAGACACTTTTTATGTTTAAAGTTTTTCTAAATTCCAAATTAATATTTAAAAAATATAAGTTATTTCATTATTAATTTTAAATGGTTCATAGTTTAAATGGTTACATTAATTATTTTTTAAAAACAGAAAATGGTTTCGAATTAGTTATTCAAATTCAAACACTTTTTATGTTTAAAGTTTTTCTAAATTCCAAAGTAATTATCATTTAGAAAATATTACAAATTTAAACCCCAAAATAAAAAATAAGGAACAGAGAAAATACGAAAAATTTGAAAGCAGAATATGTCGGTTGGAGCCACCACCGGGACTAAAACTCCACTAGCGCCTTTATCTGCTGAAAAATTGGAGTATCGTCGGTTGGTGGCTCCAGCAGACGTTGATTCTACTCCCGGTTGGAGCCTCCAACCGGGACTAAAGGCCCTTCCCCTTTATACACGACGCCCGTTCTCCTTCTCCTTCTTCCCCGTTCCTCATCAACCGCAACAGATCATCGCCGCCGCCGCAAGGACAAGCGCTCGACGCCGTCAAGCTGCCCAACCACCGCCCCGCTGTCGGCCTCCACGCTCTGCCCCGTCGTCGGACTCCACACGCTGCCCCGCTGTCGTGCCTCCACGTGCTCCTCGCCGGCGCTCCAAGCCTCGCCGACTCCGGCCACCACCTCCACCGCTGATTCCGGCCACCCCGAACCCCTCCGTCTAGTTTTTCGAGCTCCTGGTGAGTATCTGAAGCTCAAGGCGAGCTCCGTTTGCCTGCTTGCTTGCTATAGCCGCCGCGTGTCGTGTCCGAGCAAGCTCCGCCGCTCGCCTCTGTCGTGACCACTGTTCCGATGACCTGGCGGCCGCCACCTTGGGTCGCCTCGATCTCCTCTTTCCAACTAGCCTACCCACTAGCCCGCGTGTGCGACTAATCGACGGATTCGAGCCCCGAGGATCACCATTCGTTGTCATCGACATCGCATGAGGCAATATATCCTTTTTGGAAATAATTATAATAACCCATGGGGCTGACATCGCGATTGTGGTAGCCCCAGATCGAGTGAGAAATGTTTCCCAGCCTATGGTGACGTCAGCCTGAGGTCATAAATGTTTTAAAATTGATTAAATAAATTTCAGAAAATGATTTAATATTGTAAAATCAATAACTTATTATTTATAAGTATGAAAAATTTGTATAATATACCAAAATGTTCAGAAAAATGAAACCTATCTATTTAAGCTATAATCATACATTGTTAAGCAACTTAAATGACAAGTTTGATTAGAAGAACATAGTAACCCCTCACATGTGATTCCGGAGTTTCCCCGAGTTAGGGTTTGCGCCCCTCGGAACCCTGTTTAATTTGTCGAGCGTGCTTTAGGGTTACTTTTCAATACAATTTAACTTGTCATATCATCATACTTGCTTGATCATTGCATCGATGCTTTAGGGTTTCCCTTTCTTTTTGGTGTTTGGATTATTAGGTTTATTATTAGTTAGGTATTATTAGGTTTATTAATTAGTTTGGTATTATTGGTCTTCGGCCCCACTGGTCAGTCACTGTGGGTAGCCCCAGACCCGATTCACATTGTCAAGCAACTTAAAAGCCCTATCTTAGATAAGGAATCATTAATACCCCTTAGGTGCAGGTGGGTTCGACGATGTTCCTTCGCCAGGGCATTCCGAACCCTCTTAAATCGATTCCAATATGGTATTTTGTTCGTATCTAGTGTTACCTATCTGCTGGATAGTTTCCCTTTTGTAGCCTTATACTCATGTTCCCCTCTCATATGCATCCAAGGTTTCTCCGAACTAGGTTTTACACCCCTCGGAACTCCGAAATATTGATTTTAGTTGATTTTAGCTAGAGTTACCTATCTACTACATAGATTCCTTTTTGTAGCTAGGTTTAAGGTTTCTCTTCATTTTTATTATTGTGTATGTATATATTAGGGTTTCTCTTAATTAGGGTTTATATCTCTCAACACCGTACCTAACTTTCTCCCTTATCCGCTTTGACTTATTCGTTTTTCCACCTATGCAGAAAATATTGACCCACACGTTAGAGACGAAGAAAATGAAGAGTTGATCCAAGGTGTGATCCGTGGGGAAGAAAATTTAGACGTATCAACGTTTCTGAACAACTCCGTTGAGGGTGATCCTATTTTTACCGGAATAGACGACTTGTTTGAGGTTGAAGGTGTTTCCTTCCACGCGGGAGAAGGCGATGCCTTGTGTAATCGAGAAGACCACCGCTCCGGCGAGGTGCATGTAATATAATTAATTCATTAATTAATCATCTGCTATCTATATAGAAATAGTAACGACGATCTTTCTTCTTTTAGCCCTCGGATCGAACAAATCTCTTTGAAAAGAGCGAGGCCCAACCAAAAATTTGCAAGACCATGAGAGGTTCATGATCGAAGAAGATGTCGCTGAAAGCGGCAAACAGGACGACTCAAGTTATGCGAAACAAAATTGTGGCACAATGCGGGGTAATCGTTAGGGACTTATCCCGATCACCATTAGAAATTGGAATAGGCCTACTAATGCGGATGAAGAGGGAACATGTTTATTTGTCCCTAACCACACCAAAGATTTACTGTGGAAGAGGCTTATGGTTAATTTGAAACTATCAAAGATAGAGCTGGATCCAAATGCGGAGGATCCAGTTGAGGATGCCTTAGAACATGGGAGAGCCATGGAAGCTAAGGTCAGGGAGTGGGCTTTGATTAAGATGGCCCAGTGTTTCACCAACTGGAAGAAAAGATTGCACCTTGACTATGTCGTGAAAGAGAAGACTCCCGATTTCAAGAATATTCAGTTTGAGAAGATAAAACCATTCTGGGCTGAGTTTGTGGAATACAAGACATCAGAAAAAGCTAAGAGAATGTCTGCAACGAATAAGCTGAATGCTGCTAACAAGAAGTATCACCATACTATGGGGCAAGGTGGCTACAGGGCTGGCATTCCTAAGTGCGAGAAACTTGAGAATGAACTGCGTGCTAAAAAGATCACCCCAGAGAGAGACGATAGGGTAGAACATGCAAGGAATTGGTTTTACGGGCATGGGGCACGTTGGACTCGGAAGGGAGGTGTATATATAACATACGACATAAAGAAGACCCCTTGTCAATCGAGAGGATGAGAAAAGCAGTAAAGGCTGTTAAAGATGGGGACTTCATTCCTGATAGAGAGAATGATGAGCTCACACTCGCCCTTGGAAATAAGGAACATGATGGACGAACACGAGGCACAAGAGGCTCCCAACCATGGAGGACTGGGTTTCCCGAAGAGAGGAAGAAATATCCTGATAGAAGCCGTCAGAGGAGAAAGGACAGGGCGGAAGTTGAAGCAGATAGCCAGAAAGAGCGAATGCGTTTAATTGAAAAACGAATAAAGCAACAACAAGATGAAATTAACACACTTAAAGAGCAAAGTACTACCGGCCCATCTCAGCAGCACATTGCATTCGATGCTACCGGCCTATCGAATAATCGAAAAAGCAGTGTGGCTTCCACCGAGATCCCGTGTGATGACAATGGCGATGACGATGGTGCACCGACGATGGCTCCTGTTGGCTACCCAGTGGATGATACCACAGAGATGAAAAAACTGCGAGCTACATGTCAAAGTTGTGAACATATCAATGAATGTGGCGGTCGGCTATGCCTTACCAATTGGACCCACACCAACTTACCACTGTCGTCTGGTTCCAGAGGGCTACGCTGTTGTCGGGATGGATGAAATCATGCCCACCTTTGAAGTTTTGGATCTTGACTACCCTCCAAAAAAAGTCACCATTCTATGGCCAAAGGAATGTATCGTGCTTCGAAATCACATGCCAAGGCCATCTTCGCCGCCGCCTCACCTGTCTCTAGCGAGGTCGTTGCCGCCGCGGCAGCCGTCTTCGTCGCCTCACCCGGCTCCGTCACTTCACCCGGCTCCGTAGCCTCACCAATCTCCGGCGCAGCCATCGCCGTGGGAGCCATTGCCGACGCCTCAGGATAAAAAGCGTAAGCGTACCGCTACTCTGCATCGTGGTAAGTGATCACCTAAACATAAACAAGATCCTCTTCCAAAAGTACCAAAGGTTCCTCCCAAGAGAGCTTATGACTGTACTGAAGAGGAGACTGCGACGATCGTTGATGCGGAAGCAGCGGTTTTTTCGCTAAGGCGGCGAAAGAGCGAGTTCCCCACGAAGAAGAAAAAGCCAAAGTGTTGAAAATGCTAAAGTCTCTTCATCAACCCGAGCCAAAGTCATCGGACTATGAGCGTTCTATTCTCAAGTCACATGGCATAAAAATCCTCGAAGAAATCTTGATCTGGCGAAATCTGTTGCCCAGCTCGGAGAACAAGCAAAACAGTCTTGCGCCCCTCTCAAGGTGATCTCCCAAACCAATGTAGGGTCGAGAAAATATGGGGCGAAGAGCGGTATGATCGGTAGTTACTGTCTGGAGAAGCTGCCGCTTAAGGTATGAGTATTGCCAGTACTTATCGGTTAGAGTACTTTCCGTGAGTGAAGTAGCATACAAATACTAGTACGGCAAACCTCTCGTTAAACCTGAGGAGGTAAATAATCTTCCAACAAAAATGCGAAGATTGCATAACTGGTACTTGCATGCCACAAAGGCCGGGGCTAACTGGATAGTGCTGAAGGTTACAAAAAAGCATTATGGGAAAGATATGGATGACATGATATCCATTGAATTTGATGAACTATTTCAATTATTGAATCAAGACGCCTTGGACAAATCGATCATCGGTGCCTATTGTCTGTAAGTACTATTTCTGTAATTAATTTAGTCTCCAGCTATCTCACCGTGTTTATTGCATGTATATAATCATACTGTAATATGCAGAATGAAGATTCTCGAATGCAGCAGAGGACAAATCTATGACATTGGCTTCATTGACCCATATTGGGTTCATCAAGCTAATCTCAAAACAAACCCCCAGGATACGGAGGATAATATAGTACACGCGTTAAGGTTTCAAGAAAACAGAAGAGCAATACTATTTCCTTACAACTTCGAGTGAGTGTTATTGTCTTGTATACACTTTCTATTTCGCTTACTCGATGTTAACTATATAATTGATTAGTTATGCATTCGCAGCTACCACTATATTCTGTTAATCATTCAACTTGACAAAGGGCGTGTACTAGTCATGGACTCGAAACATAAACCCCTTGAGACGTGGAAGGATATGCAGATACTTCTCCAGCGGTAATTCTAATCATTATGATACTATATCGGCAACGTTCGTGAATTTTATGATATCAAGTACTTAATAACTTATTTTATTCGTTTTCTACGCCGGGCAGCGCTTGGAAAATGTTCACCAAAAAGGCTAGGGGTGTTTGGAAAGAGGAGCTTACATTTCAACCACTAGATGTAAGCACCACTAGCTATATCCGCGCATCTCTTTGATTCTAGTTTTTCTACAGTTATTATCATGCTTGATTATTATTTTGATTGAACTATGTTCTCGTAAAGTGCCTGACGCAGGGACCAGGTAACAATCTATGTGGATACTATGTTTGCGAGTTTATCCGACAGACGTGCGATGAGAAGGGCAGAAATTTAGAGCAACTCCACGTACGTAAACAGTTTCCATAGTTTTTAATTACAATCAAATTGTGTTTAGTTTCATTCATATAGGCTGACTCCTTTTTTAAATCAGATCGAACGGGACGGTCTTCTGCCAAAGGATCGCGTACAAGCAATTCAGGAGGAATTGGCGGGATTCTTGGATGCAGAAGTCCTAGACCCAAAAGTGGAATACTATTCGGCTGTATATAGACAATAGGGATTGTATAAAGAGCAACTTTTGTATGTAGTGCATGAACTCGATCCGTGTATCGAATGTAATATTGCCATGATGATCTTGTGTAATATAATGGTTCCTTCATTGATGAGTGCAAAACACTAAATAAACAATAAATCAACCTAAATGAATTCTCTACCGCGGCACAAAAAGTGGCGAAAATCTGCATGGCAACAAAATGTAAAATGAATTCTCTGTGGCGAAGAAATGGGCCAAATCTCGCAGAAGGTTATTGTCGGTTATTACTAACGGGACTAATCTCCACCCCTCGCTACGGCGCCACGTGTGCCCCCATTTGTCCCGGTTGGTGGGGCAACCGGGACTAAAGGTTGGGGCTTTAGTCCCGATTGCCCCGTCCCGGTTGGGCAACCGGGACTAAAGCCCCTTACCAACCCGGACGCATGACACGTTTTCTACCAGTGTAGATAAATGCTTTGAAAGAACTAAATTTTTATGTCCATCAACTAGAGAAATGCTTCAACAAAAATACATGTTGTTTCCAATGACTAGAGAAATGATTCTTCTTTCTACCGGCTAGAGAAACGCTTCCAATAAAATAAATATTTATTTCCTTCAATAGTAAAATTAAACAAACCATGGACAGGCTTCCAAAGAAATACTAAAATGCTCCTGTCAAATTGGGAATTTGCTTCCATGCATATAAGCTTGAGATGCAAGTCACGTATTGCTTTGATTGATCCTGCTAGTATATGCTTCCTAGTTTCTACTCGCTTCCTACATCACTATCCTCACAAATGCTCCTCAAGAGTTAATACTATAACGGTCACGCCAACATGGACATGAGCCTAAGAGCATCTTCACTCGTTGGGCGAACCCAGGCTAAAATCCGGACCAAACACTGGTGGAAACGGGGCTATAGCTCCCGGTTGGTACGGGGCTTTAGTCCCGGTTGCCTAACCGGGACGGGGCAATCGGGACTAAGGCTCTAACCTTTAGTCCCGGTTGCCCCACCAACCGGGACTAAAGGTTGCACACGTGGCGGCAGCGAGCGAGGGTGGAGCATTAGTCGGTTCGTAACACGAACCGGACTAACTCTTCTGGCCAGAGATTTGCCCATTTCTGCCACGGAAGAATTCATTTTGGCACATTTTGTTGCCGCGGCAGCATTTTCGCCACTTTTTGTCCCGCGGCAGAGAATTCATTTAGGTTGTTTTATTGTTTATTTAGTGATTTGCACTTATCAATAAAGGAACCTTATATTACATCATGATGACAATATTATATTCAATACATGGATCGAGTTCATGCACTACATACAAAAGTTGCTATTCGATGCTACCGGCCAATTTTTTCAAAGTTGCTATTTTAACAATTCCTATTGTCTACACACAGCCGAGTAGTATTCCCCTTTTGGGTATAGGACTTCTGCATCCAAGAATCCCGCCAATTGCTCCTGAATTGCTCGTACGCGATCCTTTGGCAGAAGACCGTCCCGTAGACGTTCGATCTGATTTAAAAAAAGAGTCAGCCTATATGAATGAAACTAAACACAATTTGATTGTAATTAAACACTATAAAAATTGTTTACGTACGTGGAGTTTCTCTAAATTTCTTCCCTTCTCATCGCACGTCTGCCGGATGAACTCGCATACATAGTATCCACATAGATTGTTACCTGGTCCCTGCGTCAGGCACTTTACGAGAACAGAGTTCAATCAAAATAATAATCAAGCATGATAATAACTGTATCAAAACTAGAATCAAAGAGATGCGCGGATATAGCTAGTGGTGCTTACATCTAGTGGTTGAAATTTAAGCTCCTCTTTCCAAACACCCCTAGCCTTGTTGGTGAACCGTTTCCAAGCGCTGCCCGGCGTAGAAAACGAATAAAATAAGTTATTAAGTACTTGATATCATAAAATTCACGAACGTTGCCGATATAGTGTCGTAATGATTAGAATTACCGCTGGAGAAGTATCTACATGTCCTTCCACGTCTCAAGGGGTTTATGTTTCGAGTCCATGACTAGTACGCCCTTTGTCAAGTTGAATGATTAATAGAATATAGTGGAAGCTGCAAATGCATAACTAATCAATTATATACTTAACATCGAGTAGCGAAATAGAAAGTGTATACAAGACAATAACACTCTCAGTTGTAAGGAAATAGTATTTCCTTTTGGTTTCTTGAAACCTTAACGCGTACTATATTATCCTCCATATCCTGGGGCTTATTTTAAGATTAGCTTCATGAACCCAATATGGGTCAATGAAGCCAATGTCATAGATTTGTCCTCTCGCATTCGAGAATCTTCATTCGCATATTACAGTATGATTATATACATGCAATAAACAAAATAATATAGATGGAGACTAAATTAATTACAGAATTAGTACTTACAGACAATAGGCACGATGATCGATTTGTCCAAGGTCTTGATTGAATAATTGAAATAGTTCATCAAATTCAATGGATATCATGTCATCCTTTTCTTTCCCATGATGCTTTTTGTAACCCTCAAGACTATCCAGTTAGCCCGCCCTTGTGTCATGCATGTACGTTATGCAATCTTCGCATTTTGTTGGAAGATTGTTTACCTCCTCAGGTTTGACGAGAGGTTTGCAGACGTATCTTTATGCTACTTCACTCACGGGAAGAACTCTAACTGGGATAAATCTTGGCAATACTCATACCTTGAGCAGCAGCTTCCAGTATTACCCGGATCATACTCTTCGCCCCATATTTTCTCGACCCCACATTGGTTTGAGAAATCACCTTGAGAGGCGCAAGTCTGTTTTGCTTGTTCTCGAAATGGGCAACAGATTTCGCTTGCATCAAGATCGCTCTCGAGGCTTTTGTGCCGCATGTGACTTGAGAATAGAACGCTCATAGTCTGATGACAGCTTTGGCTCGGGTTGATGAAGATTCTTTAGCATTTTCAACACTTTGGCCTTTTCATCTTTGGTCTTGGGGAACTCTGGCTCTTCGGCCGCCTCAGCTTAGCAATGTCGCTTCAAGATCAACGATCGCCACAGTCTCCTCTCCAGTACAGTCATAAGCTCTCTTGGGAGGAACCTTTGGTACTTTTGGAAGAGGCTCTTGTTTATATTTCGACGATCGCTTACCACGAGGCACAGTAGCGCTACGCTTATGCTTTTGACCCTTAGGCGCCGGTGATGGCTCCCGTGGCGATGGTTGCGCCGGAGATTGGTGAGGCGACGGAGCCGGGTGAGGTGACGAAGACGGCTGCCGCGGAGGCGATGACCTCGCTGGAGACAGGTGAGGCGGCGGCGAAGATGGCCTTGGCGTGTGATTTCGAAGCACGATACATTCCTTCGGCCATAGAATGGTGACTTTTTTGCGTCTCCCAGGTTCACATCCCTTCACTGCGGGGTAGTGAAGATCCAAAACTTCAAAGGTGGGCATGATTTCATCCACCGACAACAGCGTAGCCCTCCGGAACCGGACGACGTGGTAAGTTGGTGTGGGTCCAATTGGTAAGGCATAGCCGACCGCCACCTTCATTGATATGTTCACAACTTTGACATGTAGCTCACGCGGTGTCATATCCGTGATATCATCCATCGGTAGCCAACAGAGCCATCGTCTGTGACATCATCGCTATCGCCATTGTCATCACCGGGACCTCGGTGGAAGCCACCGCTTTTCGATTATCCGATAGGCGGTAGCATCGAATGCGTGTCTTTGCTGAGATGGGCCGGTAGTACTTTGCTCTTTAAGTGCGTTAATTTCATCTTGTTGTTGCTTTAATCGTTCTTCAATTAAACGCTTCGCTCTTTCTGACTATTTGCTTCAACTTCCACCCTGTCCTTTCTCCTCCGATGGCTTCTATCGGATATTTCTTCCTCTCTTGAAACCCAGTCCTCCATGGTTGGGAGCCTCTTGTGCCTCGTGTTTGTCCATCATGTTCCTTATTTCCAAGGCGAGTGTGAGCTCATCATTCTCTCTATCGGGAATGAAGTCCCCATCTTTAACAGCTTTTACCGATCCTCTCGATTGGCAAGGGGTATTCTTTATGTCGTATGTTATATACACCTCCCACCGAGTCCAACGTGCCCCCATGCCCGTAAAACTAATTCCTTGCACGCTCCATCCAATCGTCTCTCTGGGTGATCTTTTTTACGCAGTTCATTCTCAAGTTTCTCCCACTTAGGAATGCCACTCAGAGCCACCTTGCCCCATAGTATGGTGATACTTCTTGTTAGCAGCATTCAGCTTATTTGTTTCAGACATTTTCTTAGCTTTTTTTGATTTCTTGTAGTCCACAAACTCAGCCCAGAATGGTTTTATCTTCTCAAACTGAATATTCTTGAAATCGGGAGTCTTGTTTTTCACGACATAGTCAAGGTGCAATCTTTTCTTCCAGTTGGTGAAACACTGGGCCATCTTCTTCAAAGCCCACTCCCTGACCTTAGCCTCCATGGCTCTCCCATGTTGTAAGGCGTCCTCAACTGGATCCTCCGCATTTGGATCCAGCTCTATCTTCGGTAGTTGGAAATTAACCATGAGCCTCTTCCATAGTAAATCTTTGGCGTGGTTAGGGACAAATAAACATGTTCCCTCTTCATCCGCATTAGCAGGCCTATTCCAATTTCTAATGGTGATCGGGATTAAGTCCCTAACCATTACTCCGCATTGTGCCACAAATCTGGTTGCGACAACTTCGGGAGCTGTCTGTTTGTCGTCATCAGCGACATCTTTGATCCTGAACCTCTCATGGTCTTGCAACTTTTTGGTTGGGCCTCGTCTGCTCTTTTCAGTAGATTCCTTCGATCCGGAGGGCTAAAAGAAGAAAGATCGTCGTTACTATTTCTATATAGATAGCAGATGATTAATTAATGAATTGATTTATTTACATGCACCTCGGAGTGCGTCTTCTCGATTACACAAGGCATCGCTTTCCCTCGCGGAAGGCAACACCTTCAACCTCAAACAAGTTGTATATTCCGTAAAAGAGGATCACCCTCACCGAGTTGTTCAAACGCGTTGATACGTCTAAATTATCTTCCCCACAGATCACACCTTGGATCAACTCTTCCTTTTCTTCGTCTCTGACATGTGGGTCCATATTTTCTGCATAGGTGGAAAAACGAATAAGTCAAAGCGGCTAAAGGAGAAAGTTAGGTACGGTGTTGAGAGATATAAACCCTAATTCAGAGAAACCCTAATATATACATACACAATAATAAAAATGAAGAGAAACCCTAAACCCTAAACCTAGCGAGGTCGCGGCGCGTGCACAGGCGTCGAAGGAGATCGACGGATGTCTGACGATGGTGTACCTGCTGCTCGACAACTTTTGGAATATTTTTAAGCCATTTCGGCATAGATTAATTAAAGAAATCAACATTACATAAGCAAACAATAGCATATCTAAACACATACAGCCAAACACGCACATCTAGTAGATCTATAAATCTAGCAACGGCTAGTGCAAACAAAGTGAATAATATCACATAAACTTCATCGCAGGAGCACCATGTTCATTATTGTTGTCGCTCATGGTGTGGTCGACGCAGCGATTGCCGGATCCTGCAGTAGTGCATGCGGTCGGAGGTAGTGGCGCTCAGAATTTCACAATGGGTATTCATAGTAAAAAATGAAGGAAAAATAACAATAAATGGTGCAAGACTAGCACTTGATCTTGCGATCAATTGGGTTGTAAACATTTGTCCTAACCAACTACTCCTATGCATCGGTGCTAAAATTTCAATCAGTTTTCTATACAAACATACTAAAATATAAGACGATTCTCCGTCCATGTAAACCAAGATACTTGAGGCGATTGAGAGGACCCGACTCTTCCAAACTACACCAATCACCCTCTACCGTGGTGAATCTTGCCGCTTGACGATGAGCCGAGTTCGAGTTTGTGTTATCATTTCAACTATCGATGTCAAATACATGTATTTCTACTGGGTTTTTTAATATTTTTTGCTGAATTTATACTTGTCAATAAAGGATTTGCCAAAAACCTGTGTGGTCAAGTGACCACACAGCTCTCTATGTGGCTACGCCACTGCCGCCGGCAGTCTCTGCCCGTGGTGGCCGGTGCACCGGCGCCCCTCATCTCGCGCTCCCCATGGCGCCACCCCTCTCCCCGGCCACCCTCTCCCGACGAGCCCCCGCCGGTGGAAGGCGTCGTCCTCCTCCGTCTTCGCCGGCTGCCGGCCGGGCTGCACAGCGGCCACCCTCCTCCTCTGACCTGTAGGATTGAGGCTCGTCCTCCTCCGTCTTCGCCGGCCGCCGCCGCCCACTAGCAGCAGCACGAGGGAGGGGGAGGACAGGCGAGGCGACTGACGACGCGGTGGGGAAGGCGGGCGCGGTCGTCGCGGGAAGAGACGCGAGCGGTCGCCGAGGCGGCGGCTGTCGTCGGGGAGCGCCAAGTGGCGGCCGGGCGAGGCTTGGGCAGCCTGGCGTCGTGGATGAAACAGAGAAGCAGAGAAGAAGAAGATAAGTTATAAAGGGGAGGGAGTATACGTCCCGGTTGGTGGCTCCAACCGGGACTAAAAGGGCATACATCCCGGTTGGAGCCACCAACCGAGACGTATACTCCAATTTTCAGCACCGAAGAAGCTACAAGGTCTTTAGTCCGGTTGGTGGCTCCAACCGGGACGTATTCCCCTGTTTTCAAAGTTTTTCAGTTATTTTCTCTCTGTTCCCGCCTTATTTTTTATTTTGGGGTTTAAATTTGTAATGTTTTTAAATGATAATTACTTTGGAATTTAGAAAAACTTTAAACATAAAAAGTGTTTGAATTTGAATAACTAATTCGAAACCATTTTAACTTTGCTTCCGTTGCCGTGCGCCACAGCTGTCTCCGGCCGGTAGTAGCCTCGCCCCTCCGCAACCAACCTCGCATTTTCCCGCATCTTCGATTCCGCATCGGTGGGAGCTCATATCTAGCGATTTGACCAGTACCCCTTTGCTGACGCAGGTTGCTAAGGCCGTCGCCATGGATGCATCGATGCCGGCCGTTTTGGCCACGCCGTCGACCTGAGCGGCTTGATTCGGCCATCCCGCAACCGCAGCAGCTTCTCCACGAAGATTTGTGAAGGGGAAGCTTCGAATCGACCGGTGGCCCTGGTCACATTCAAACTTTTCTTGAGACATATCAGGAAATTGAAAACTCCTCCACGCATATCCAGCTTCAACATGACCTCATTCAACATCATTGGTTGTGCCGTGGACGACGAATCCCCTCCTCTTTTATTCATTGAGTTAAAACTATATTTATCCCTGAAAACATTGTTTATTTGTTCAATTATTTGATTTGAACAATTGCTGTAATTTAATTTGAACAAATTATTGTTGTAAAAATTTCATTATTGGATGATATGTGTTATATGATGTTAAAACATTCATTAATTTGATCTATGTATCTGTCATATGAACTTTTTGTGTGAAGAAATTGTTGAAATATGGCTATGATTTGTTTTGCCACCCGCGAAACAGACACAGCAAACCAAACCAGTGAATAGGCAAAAATGGGCCTCAAAAACACGTTTTGAGCGGCCAGTAGACGCTTTTTTTGGGCCGTGTGTTTTCAGTGTCCAGTAGAGTTGCTCCAAGATGTGTCCGGCGGACCGGGTTAAGCTAACCAAAAAAAACTGGAAATCATAAGATAAAATCATTTAACGTGACACTATATTATTGTTTGGGACAATCTCTTTCATATCGAACTCTTGACTGTTTTCAACAAAAAAAAGTTATAAAGGTTGATTCAACTTAAATTTATTAAGCGAAGCGTAAGAACGGAGATTTTTGGCACCCGAGCTCTAGTGCTCTTGCTATTTAAAAATATTCAAAATAATATTTGTGAGTTCCAAAAAATATTAATAAAAATATGGATGTATCTCATGATTTATCCCACAAACTGCAAAATGTCAATTTTAAATACTTTGTATTCTAAGCTATACAAAAATGACAAGAATGTAGATATGTGCAAATATGTTTTCAACCTCCTAAATTTTATCATATTTTTCATTTTTGTGTAGGCCAAATTACAAAGAATTTCATGTCACGGTTTTGCATGTTTGTGGGATACAACATTGATAATATCCGGAATTTTTTCTAGATATCTTTGAAACCTGTAAAATATGTTTTTAATTTTTAAACAAAGGGAGCACTATTGCTTAAGAGCCAAAGACACTTTCCGGCGAACATCAGGATTTTACTTCGGAGCGAAGCATCCTTGATCATTCATTTTGTAGTGTATGGTAGATGGTCATTGTTCTTTATAAACTTATGGCCAAAGTGGATTTCCTATTTGTTTTTTTATAGATTTGTTAGACACCATCTCTATAAAAAAATTCTTTCTTTGTCCCAATTTATATTGCATATCAGATTTTATCAAAGTTAAACTTTACAAAGTTTAACAAAGTAGTTTGATATAACTATGAACCTATATAAAATTCCAAATCAATATTATCAGAATTGACTTAAAATATATATTTTATATTATATGCATTTCGTATTATATATATATATATATTCATATGATTTTGTGTATTCTTGGTCAAACTTTGTAAAGTTTAACTTGCACGCAAAGTTATGTGCAACATATTAGTCTAGTCATAGTGGAAGTATCATAACTAGTATCATGCGTATGTCATGTTTGCAAAAATCTGACGTGACACAACAATTAATAAAGAAAAAGATAGTCAGAGTATCATAGAACGCAAAACTAGAAATCCTAATGGCAAGTAAATCTTGTACACAATTTTAAATAGGGATTCTATAAATCAATAAATATACTATTACTATGATACTAGACGAGGTTTGGACTCATCAACACCATTGTTATGGACTTGAGTTTTGATAAAGAGGGTGCGCTGGAGATCTTGTTGCCTATGGACAAGCAACACGGACAAATGATTTACCCAGGTTCGGGCTCTCGGAGGTAAAAACCCTACTCCTACTTGTCTGCTCGATTGATGGAGAATCAAAAATTATAATGTCGCCTATGGCGGCGGATGCGCGGATTGGATCTGGAGTCTAGATCTATTGTGGAGAGAGAGAGAGAGAGAGAGAGAGAGAGAGAGAGAGAGAGATGTGGAGAGGTTCTATTGTCTATTGTGGGGATCTCCCTTACTCGTTGGACTCTTCTAGCCTTTATATATGGGAGAGGGTAGGTCTCAGATACCAATACAAGTAGGTTACAATTTGGACTCGAACTTTAGTCTTGAGCTTTTCTTGTCTTATGTGCTTGTAGTCCGTGTTTATATGGGCTTCGTACCAACCAAACCGTTATAGGCTTTATGGACTTTGGCAGATCATCGAGTGGGCATTACGTCGGACCGTACCAGATAGGCTATAGGAAGGTGCCCGTTAGGCATACCTATGATACTAGCAATATAGACATAATATCATACACTAGCAATACTACTACATTATAGACATAATATCATACACTAGTATCTATACATGATACTAGCAATACATGATACTCCCACCATGGAGGGAGTAAGAACATAGTGGTTTAATTTGCAATTAATGATGCATTTATCATAGTGTTTAACCATTCAGAGGTACTAAACAAAATAAGGAAAACAGAATTAAATAGCATGTATGCTTGCACGTACGTTCAGATATATACGATCTTGATCGTGACCTTATTTGTTTTTAAGCACGTGCGAATCGTATCAGAGCTGCCTGGGACCCTCTTTATTAAGTTGCAGGTGGCAGTGATGAGAACGAGCACACATCAACTAATCATGCTTGCAATGTTTGGGATCGGATCGGTTTATTAAGTTGCAGGTGGCAGCTCGCGCTCGGATCGGATACCCTACAGCATAATCTCGCGATTGGATCAACGCAAAGGATACGCTCGCAAATCAAAAGGATTTGCCAAAACGACATTTCCGTTGACTAGAGAAAGAATATTTTCTTGATCAGGCATAATTATACTTCATTTTCCCAAAAAGATAAAACACATTGCACGTTTCGCTTGCACCATTTGCCAGAGGCTGAGCTGTGTCCGGCTGGGTCAAGCCAACAAAAAGTATTTGCAAATCCCAATTGATTTGCTGAACTAAGAATATTTTGGTTAACCAAAGAAAGTAACATGTACTTATTCCAATAATATTGAACTAAATCATAGATACTTATTATGTATCAGAGAGTAAGTACCATTGACACGGCTAATCGCTCCAACTATTTGGGACGTTATTTTATCTCGGCTAGATACATGTGTGTGCATATGACCTCACTATGGATCGTTAAGGACATGACACATAATGGTAACAGATAGTAGAGCTTCGCAACGCTTCTATGGATTACATAAGGCTCATGTCTAGAGTTTGCTGGATCAGGAGAAATTCGGCCGTGTCCACCCTTGTTTTTTGATGTCTGATTGGTTTCAGATGGAGCATTGTGAAGCTATGCTATCTTTTACCATCACGTGTCATGTCTTTAACGATTCATGGTGAAATCAAATGCGTAGAATATCATGAAAATAGAGACATGAGACTAGCGATGGTGGTTTGAGTTTTGTGGCGATGCGGATCTGGAGATGATCAGCGGCTCGCAAGAATGACTTCTAGAGGGAGTGATAGCACAAAAAAAGTTCACGATCTTACCTTGCAGGGTGAAAATACAAGATCTGACCTTAATTGGTTGTATCTAGCAATAGTCTTATTGAAGGCATTGTTTTGTGACCAAGGATTTTCTCCAGATTGAAAACCTGATCTTTGATTGGGTGACGACATTGCTTGTGGATTGTTTCCTTCTTAAAGGCAACACTATTGGAGAGGTTGAACTTCTGGTGTTGTTTTGGTGTTGTTTGTGTGGCTGCTACAAGGAGTTGTCGCTGTAGAGGGATTTTAAAAAAAAATCTTCTTCTTTCTAGGTGGTGTACATCCGTAAAACCGTTAGGGTAATGCGTTATTGTGAAGGTTGTGTAATTAATATCTTCGTGATATTAATATATGCTCCTTTAAAAAAGGATACATGCTAGCTATCTACATTTCGAAAATCTCCAGCTCTTCACGAAGATATTAATTACACAGTGTTTTGCTGCTTTAATTTGAAGTTTCTCACAGCCCTTTCCCATCTAGTCGTCAAGATTGTCCAGCTCCCATCTTATTCGTGTAGAATAAATCCATGGCCGTATTAGTTTTTTTAGAGATGGAGTAAGTGAACCAAAAGTACCAAACACAACATATCTTGTTCGTGTACATTGCCACAGGTTCACTAACCCATCCCTAAAATATCTAACACCATCAAATGTGTCACCCTTGCACTCTTTTAGGTCAAATTTGGATTACTGGCCTCGGTGAGAAATTGAAATGTAATATATACACTATGTAACATATATGCATGGTCCGTATTAAAATTAACATTCCAGTAACAACAATCCCTAAAACACCTAAAATCAAATATGTTGCAGAAATTTACAGCACAAAAAGAACCGTATGAACAACAACAAGCAAATGTAAATTTGCTTGATGGCAGATGAGCAGATCTAATCAAATCTCCAGAACAGTCAACCATTTGAATAATATATTATAATATGCCTACAACAAGAAGGCGACAAAGCTAAAAAATCTATAGATTGAGCAAATCCTATGTATGAACGGTGAAATCTGCGAATGTGAATAGAGAAGCAAAGTAGTACCTTAGATGCGGAGAAGCAGTCGCCGCCCCCTGCAATGCCCCTCATCCAGATCTGCCATTGGCACCACGACATTATCTTTCACCTACTACTCGACGGCGATGGCGACTAGCTGGACGGAGCCTGAAGCAGCGATGGTGAAGCGACGGGCGGCTTGTGTGCCCGGAGAAGCCGCCTCCGCCTGCTCGGCGACGACCGAGCCATCTGCTGCACGACCAACTGGCTTCACCTCCGACTTGTCTCCATAGGTACGCTTCATGGTGCACCTAAGGAGAGGGTGGTTCTATGGAAGGAGCTTATGTGCTTGCTGAAGGTGCATATTGAGGTTTTCTAACTAGACAGATTGAGAGGAAAGGACGCTCTCTAGCCCAATAGGTTTTCCAGATGCTCTCTCCTTTTCTGACATAGTTCGGAGAGACATCCCTAGCCCGGCAAGCTACTAGGGCAGTTGGCAATGGCCTCGAGGCCATCTTCTTCCTTTTTCCAAATGGCTTTGCCACTCCGTATTCTTACCGCAGTCCACTCTGGACGGGTTCGCGCAGGGGCTTTCTTCGAGGGATTGTCACCAAATCATCCTACCATGAAGGACGATTCGACCCCTCTCCCTCCTCAATTCTAGCGCAGTTGTTTGCAATAGAGAATATTTCTGCCATTATCTCGATGACACTAGTGATCATCACCTTATCATCAGGGGGATTTGCACCCCCTAAAGAAGGCTAACTCCACCCTCTCGGTGGATTCCACCGGGAGCGCGATGAGGAATCGGGCTAAGCGGCGAGTGAAATCGCTCAGTCATTCGCCCGTTCGCTGCCTAACCCGAAGGAGGTCGATGAAGTTTGGATCCTGCCGCTCCCTCCCTTGCTAGGGAGGTGGCGGCGAGATTATTGCAAGACGGGGTCCACTCGATGGTTCGCCCCTTTTAGGGAAGGGCTGCCGATAGGAGAAGAGCTTGAAGATGCGTCGAAGTCATCCTCAAATTCTTCGCAGACTCCGAGGAGGCAAAATGTCGCCCATGCGCTAGGTTGCAAGAGTCCAGGCATGAGACCCGTGACAAATATATCTCCTTAGGAGCGCCCCCTACCTGGCGTGCCAATGTCGTGTCTCGATTTTGACATTGGGGATGGGGGATCCCCTTTGTTAGTTCGGATAGGGGTGCAACATCCAGCGAGATCGATCAGCAAGCTAGATGAACACACAGAGAGGGGCACATGTTGTACCTAGGTTCAGGCCCTCGATGTGAGGATCCCTACATCCTGCAACTATCGACTATCCGGTGTATGATCACAGGTACAATGCTTCCTTCCCCGGGAAGGATCTATCTTGATCTCTCCTCTCTCTCTCTACGCTCGACCTGGACCTTCTTTATAAGAGCAAGGGGCTTCCACAATGGTCGTGAGAAAACATGAGCAAACCTAGCAAGTCCATGTGGAAAGACAAGGCCTGCATGAATACAACATGGAGGGGCCTTCCTGTGCGGTCTTGGTGTGGCAGAGTAGGTCTGAGGCCTAGCTCCCTAGGCCTGAAAGCTATGACTGTCCTATCCCCGCCAGTGGATTTGCCAGCTGTGATTCTCCTGGCTACATGGGACGGGAATAAGCAGACCCCGGGCAGAACATCTAGACACGGATCGCTTAGGCGGTACCCTCATACTCTAGGCTTTTCTCAGGCATTGCGTCCGCCTAGCACGCGAGTTCCCGGGGAGCCCCTAGGGCCTCCGGGGGTCGCCCCTATTGGGACCCCTCAAAGGCATTTCGTCGGGGCGGTGGCCCACCCTTCGGCTCCGGGTACCCCAAGCCGACAAATGTGACAAAATATAAGAGTAAATATTTCCAAAATTTTATTTGGGCATTAAAATATTCAAATAATGCTATTAAATTTAACATTACAAAAAATTATAAAATTTTGGGATGTTACATAATTGCTACCATGAGCATGAAAGAAATCATTACTTTGAAGGCACGTCTAATTAGTGAGTTTTTTATGAAGGATCTTGTTACTGCTAAGAAGATCTTAGGCATGGAGATTACCCGAGACAGAAGAGCTGGTTTGTTACATCTTAGTCAGAAAAGTTATATTGAGAAAGTTCTTCATCATTTATGTATGCATGATGCAAAGTCAGTTAGTACTCCTATTGATCCACATTTTAAGTTGTTAGTTTCACCATGTCCTACTATTGATGAAGAGTTTGAGTACATGTCAAAGGTAACATATTCTAGTGATGTTGGTTCCTTGATGTATGCCATGGTTTGTTTTTTTCCTGATTTATCATATGCTATGAGTTTGATAAGTAAATACATCACTAATCCTGGTAAAGAACATTAAAAGGTTGTTTTGTATGTTTTCTGGTACCTTCATGGCACTTCTAGTGCTTGTTTGAAGTTTGGTAGGAACGGTGAGGGACTTGTTGGCTATGTGGATTCAGATTTGGTTTCTGATTTGGATATGGGAAGATACCTCACAGGTTATCAGGTTATGTGTTTAATGTTGGCGGTTATGTTGTTAGACGAAAGGCAACATTGCAGGCTGTTGTTTCCCTATATTGTAGGGTTCGCAACATAGAAAACAAAAAAATTCCACGATGGGAACAACTATGTACCAAGATCTATCTACTAGATAAAAGCAACTGGCGGATATTAATTCGTAGAGAACATACCCTTCAAGACCGACAAAGCTTAATGAGGTTGAACTCGTGGTTGATGTAGAAAAACTCTTGTCGATCTCAAGATCGAGAGGAAGTCCTAGCGTCGCAAATCAGTGGCTCATCCATGACCGCACACACGTCCGAGGCACCGAGCAACCTCCGCCTCGTCGCTCCAGCGATGCAGCGGAAGCACAAATCTTTCTTGTCGAAAAGCCACCGGAACATGTATCTCGCTAGTCCGAGACCATGGGGGATAAACTAGAGGGGGAGAGAGATCCTTCACGAGTAGGTGTGAGTGAGAGAGAGAGGGAGGGGTGTTCCTTTTCTTTTAGTTCAAGAGATCCTTGCTCGATCTGTGGAGTTGGCCTCTGCTGACGTTAGGATGACGGCAATATTGCATCATATTCCCTTTCTTTTAGTTAATGTTTCTTTAATTATTTTCTAGAAATAACAAATATCCCGTGGGGCCCAGTCGTTAGTGACTGGGGGTAGCCTCAGTCCCAGTGAGAATAGCCCCGACCCCGTGATGACATAAGCCTGAGCTCAGAGTGACATATAATAAATCCTTTAAACCTTTTTAATAAATCCAGAAATTGATATAAACTTTATAAATTCAATAACTAATTATTTATAAGTCAGAAAAATACAAATAATATATCAAATTGTTCAGAAAAATGAGATCTATCTAATTACACTATAATCATGCATTTTTAAACAACTTAAATGACTAGTATAATTAGAAGAACATAGTAACCCCTCATAGGTGATTGCGGAGTTTCCGAAGTTAGGACTTGCACCCCTCGAACCCGATTAAACCGCCGAGCATGCCTTAGGGTTTATTTCAATAAATTAACTTGTCATATCATCATCCTTGATTGAGCATTGCATCGATGACATGTGTTGATTGTTTCCTTTTTACGGTGATTTGGTTCTTCCCGGTAGAATACGATATCGAGATCAAGATCGAAGCTCGAGGTCAACACCATCGAAGATCGAAGGTCGACGAAGAATAGTTGACCAACTGAAATGAAGTCAAGTACAAGGCTTCTGAAGATCTATTTATTGGATATCAACAGGCAAAGGCAAGCATAGCCCCACCATGATATAATCCTATGATTTCGAAAGCATTTCAATTCCTGCCATGATGCATACGATTCTACTGTGGTCTTTTATCGATAGATAGAGTATCCTATCTGTTGTATTACTCCCTTTGAGATTATATTACCTGATCCACTACTCCTAGCATAACTAGGTTTGGCTTGTGTGCACTTCTAGAGCTATTATCTGTGTCCTGCTTAGCCATGCATAGCTGTCAGTGCTGGTTCATCCAGAAAATGTATCAGATGCAGAAAATCTAGTATGTCAGGAGAATGTGACGAGATGAGATCAGAGGTGATATGAGATTAAACATGCTAAGGCTTGTATGGGAGGCCACGATGGGATGTGGTTTTTCTAGTCCCATGCTCGCCACCACTAGGACCTGAGTTCTTGCCTTTGGAACCAAGATGAGCGTATAGCCACACGGGGCTTGGGAACCCCTAGCCTGATTAACTTGTTGGAATTATGCCCTAGAGGCAATAATAAAGATGTTATTATTATAATTCTTGTTCATGATAAAGTTTATATTCCATGCTAGAATTGTATTAAGCGGAAACTTTAATACTTGTGTGGTTTGTGAACAACACCGTGTCCCTAGTACGCCTCTATGGACTAGCTCATTGATCAATGATGGTTAAGGTTTCCTAACCATAAACATGAGTTGTCAATTGATAATGAGATCATATCATTGGGAGAATGATATGTTGGATAGACCCAAACAAAGCAGAGCAATTAGATCGTGTCATCGTGTTCGTCTTTGCGAAGCTTTTCCTATGTCAAATATTGTATTCCTTAGACCATGAGATAATGCAACTCCCTGGTACTGGAAGAAAGCTTTGAGGTCATCAAACGTCATCCTATGAGAGGGTGATCATAAAGGTGTCTCTCAGGTGATCGGAAAGTATCTGTTGGGTTGTATGTATCGAGATGGAATTTGTCCCTCCCAAGTCGGAGAGATATACTTGGGCCCACTTTCGTGTCGATATCAACACCTCTTGCAAGCATGTGGTTAAGGAGTTAATCACAAAGTGATATCGGATTACGGAACGAGTAAAGTACTTCGTGAACGAGATTGAACTAGGTATGACGGCACCGACGATCGAATCTCGGCAAGTAAAATATCGCGAGGAAGGGAATATATATATGGGATTAATTGAATCCGGCATCGTGGTTCATCCGATATGATCATCGATGAATGTGTGGAGTCAATATGGGTGCCCAGACCCATGTTGATTATTGATAGAAGATCATGTCGCATATTCCCGAACCCGCAGGTCACACATAACGTATCTCGACGCTAGGATAGATTGGATAATTGGTTTATGAATTTTGTTCGAGTCTCGGATGGGATCCGGGATATCACGAGAGGTTCCGGAATGGTCAGAATAAGATTCATATAAAAGGCAGTTTTGGAGTTCGAATTGTTCGTTAATCGGTATTGTACGGAAGCTTCTAGAACCTTCGGAAGGGACCAACGTGGCCCCACCTTAGGGAGGGCATGGGCCTATGAGGGAGTGTCCGCATTGGGCCGGGGCACAAGGCCCCATAGGGCCCAGCCGATCTAGATAAGTTTAAACTCGTTTAAACTAGAGATAGGATTTCTAGATAAGGAGAGTTTAAATCGTTTAAATCTAGAGATAGGATTTCTAGATAAGGGAGAGTTTAAATCGTTTAAACTAGAGATAGGCTTGGAGGAGGGCAGGGCTGGCCCCCTCTATATAGAGGGTGGTGCGCCCGCCCTCACACACACCTTCCTCCAAGCCCTAGCAGCCTTGCTACCTTCCTCTCCCTCCCATTGTTTGTAGGCGAAGCCCTGCAGCAGAAATTCTCCACCATATACACCACGCCGTCGTGTTGTAGATCCAATCTATCTCTCCACCATACTCGCTGGTCCGAGGATGGAGGAGACGTCGAGGTGCTTCACGTGTGCATCTCACGGAGGCACCGCCACTTGTGGTGCTAGATCGGATCGGATCGCGAGGAGGAGAAGCGAGTACGACTACATCACCCACGTTCCGACGAACGTTCCGCTGTGCGAATCTTCAAGGGTATGAAGATCTAATCCAATCTCTCTCGTTGATTGCATCTCTTAGATTAGATCTTGGCTCTCTTGGGAGGAACCTTTGGTACTTTTGGAAGAGGCTCTTGTTTATGTTTCGGCGATCGCTTACCACGAGGCACAGTAGCGCTACGCTTATGCTTTTGACCCTTAGGCTCCGGTGATGGCTCCCGCGGCGATGGCTGCGCCGGAGATTGGTGAGGCGACGGAGCCGGGTGAGGCGACGAAGACGGCTGCCGCGGCGGCGACGACCTCGCTAGAGACAGGTGAGGCGGCGGCGAAGATGGCCTTGGCGTGTGATTTCGAAGCACGATACATTCCTTCGGCCATAGAATGGTGACTTTTTGCCTCCCAAAGACAGCCACATCCCCTTCACCTGCAGGGTAGTGAAGATCCAAAACTTCAAAGGTGGGCATGATTTCATCCACGCCGACAACAGCGTAACCCTCTGGAACCGGACGACAGTGGTAAGTTGGTGTGGGTCCAATTGGTAAGGCATATAACCGCCACCTTCATTGATATGTTCACAACTTTGACATGTAGCTCGCAGTGTCATATCGTGATATCATCCACGGGTAGCCAACAGGAGCCATCGTCGGTACATCATCGCCATCGCCATTATCATCACCCGACCTCGGAAGCCACACCGCTTTTCGATTATCCGATAGGCCGGTAGCATCGAATGCAGTGTGCTGCTGAGATGGGCCGGTAGTACTTTTCTCTTTAAGTGCGTTAATTTCATCTTTTTGTTGCTTTAATCGTTCTTCAATTAAACGCATTCGCTCTTTCTGACTATTTGCTTCAACTTCCACCCTGTCCTTTCTCCTCTGATGGCTTCTATCAGGATATTTCTTCCTCTTCGAAACCCAGTCCTCCATGGTTGGGAGCCTCTTGTGCCTCGTGTTTTCCATCATGTTCCTTATTTCCAAGGCAGTGTGAGCTCATCATTCTCTATCGGGAATGAAGTCCCCATCTTTAACAGCCTTTACTCGCTTTCGATCCTCTCGATTGGCAAGGGTATTCTTTATGTCGTATGTTATATATACACCTCCCACCGAGTCCAACGTGCCCCCATGCCCGTAAAACCAATTCCTTGCACGTTCCACCCAATCGTCTGTCTCTGGGGTGATCTTTTTAGCACGCAGTTCATTCTCAAGTTTCTCCCACTTAGGAATGCCAGCCAGAGCCACCTTGCCCCATAGTATGGTGATACTTGTTAGCGACATTCAGCTTATTTGTTTCGTATTTTCTTAGCTTTTTCCGATTTCTTGTAGTCCACAAACTCAGCCCGTAATGGTTTTATCTTCTCAAACTGAATATTCTTGAAATCGAGTCTTGTTTTTCACGACATAGTCAAGGTGCAATCTTTTCTTCCAGTTGGTGAAACACTGGGCCATCTTCTTCAAAGCCCACTCCCTGACCTTAGCCTCCATGGCTATCCCATGTTGTAAGGCGTCCTCAACTGGATCCTCCGCATTTGGATCCAGCTCTATCTTCGGTAGTTGGAAATTAACCATGAGCCTCTTCCATAGTAAATCTTTGGCGTGGTTAGGGACAAATAAACATGTTCCCTCTTCATCCGCATTAGCAGGCCTATTCCAATTTCTAATGGTGATCGGGATTAAGTCCCTAACCATTACTCCGCATTGTGCCACAAATCTGGTTGCGACAACTTCGGGAGCTGTCGGTTTGTCGTCATCAGCGACATCTTTGATCCTGAACCTCTCATGGTCTTGCAACTTTTTGGTTGGGCCTCACCGCTTTTCAGAGATTCCTTCGATCCGGAGGGCTAAAAGAAGAAAGATCGTCGTTACTATTTCTATATAGATAGCGATGATTAATTAATGAATTGATTTATTTACATGCACCTCGCCGAGCGTCTTCTTCGACACACAAGGCATCGCTTTCTCCTCGAAGGCAACACCTTCAACCTCAAACAAGTTGTCTATTCTGGTAAAAAGAGGATCACCCTCACCGGAGTTGTTCAGAAACGTTGATACGTCTAAATTATCTTCCCCACGGATCACACCTTGGATCAACTCTTCTTTTTCTTCGTCTCTGACGTGTGGGTCCATATTTTCTGCATAGGTGGAAAACGAATAAGTCAAAGCGGCTAAACGAGAAAGTTAGGTATGGTGTTGAGAGATATAAACCCTAATTCAGAGAAACCCTTATACATGCACAATAATAAAAATGAAGAGAAACCCTAAACCCTAAACCTAGCGAGGTCACAAGGCGACATTGTATGCCAATCGGAAGGAGACCAAGGGATGTCGGACGCGATGGTGTACCTACTGCTCGACCACTTTTGGAATATTTTTAAGCCATTTCGGCATAGATTAATTACAGAAATCAACATTACATAAGCAAACAATAGCATATCTAAACACATACAGCCAAACACGCACATCTAGTAGATCTATAAATCTAGCAACGACTAGTGCAAACAAAGTGAATAATATCACATAAACTTCATCGCAGGAGCACCATGTTCATTATTGTTGTCGCTCATGGTGTGGTCGACGGCAGCGATTGCGGATCCCGCAGTAGTGCATGCGGTCCGGAGGCGTATGGCGGCTCAGAATTTCACAATGGGTATTCATAATAAAAAATAAAGGAAAAAATAACAATAAATGGTGCAAGACTAGCACTTGATCTTGCGATCAATTGGGTTGTAAACATTTGTCCTAACCAACTACTCCTATGCATACTGGTGCTAAAATTTAAATCAGTTTTCTATACAAACATACTAAAATATAAGACGATTCTCCAGTCCATGTAAACCAAGATACTTGAGGCGATTGAGAGGACCCGACTCTTCCAAACTACACCAATCACCCTCTACCCGTGGTGAATCTTGCCGCCGGCCAGTGGCGGAGCCAGAGTTCCAGGTTTGTGTTGTCATTTCAACTATCTGATGTCAAATACATGTATTTCTACTGGTTTCTTTAATATTTTTTGCTGAATTTATACTTGTCAATAAAGGATTTGCCAAAAACCTGTGTGGTCAAGTGACCACACAGCTCTCTATGTGGCTACGCCACTGCCGCCGGCGGTCTCTGCCTGCGGTGCACGTGGCGCCTCATCTCGAGCTCCCATGGCGCCACCTCCCGGCCATCCTCTCCGACGAGCCCTGCCGCCGGTGGAAGGCGCGTCCTCCTCCGCCGCCGCCGGGCCGGCTGGACAGGCCACCTCCTCCTCTAACCTGCAGGATTGAGGATCGTCCTCCTCCGTCTTCGCCGGCCGCCGCCGCCCACCAGCAGCAACACGAGGGAGGGGGAGGACAGAGGCAGGAGGCGTACCTGACGCACGGCGGTGGGGGAAGGGCGCGGGCGGCGCGGTCTTCGGCGGGAAGAGACGCGGGCAGCGCCGGGGAGCTACAAGCGCGGCCGGAGGCAAGCGGGCAGCTCTGGCGGCCGTGGATGAAACAGAGAAGCGAGAAGAAGAAGATAAGTTATAAAGGAGGAGTATACGTGGTTGGCTCCAACCGGGACTAGATACATCCCGTTGGAGCCACCAACCGACGATACTCCAATTTTCAGCACTGGCAGCCAATGAGTCTTTAGTCCCGGTTGGTGGCTCCAACCGGAACGTATTCCTCTGTTTTCAAAGTTTTTCAGTTATTTTCTCTCTGTTTCCGCCTTATTTTTTATTTTGGGGTTTAATTTTGTCATGTTTTTAAATGATAATTACTTTGGAATTTAGAAAACTTTAAACATAAAAGTGTTTGAATTTGAATAACTAATTGAAACCATTTTAACTTTGCTTCCGCTGTCGCGCATACTGTCTCCGCCGGTAGCCTCGCCTCCGCAACCAACCTCGCATTTTCCCGCATCTTCGATTCCGTGATCGGTGGGAGCTCATATCTAGCGATTTGACCAGTACCCCTTTGCTGACGCAGGTTGCTAAGGCCGTCGCCATGGATGCATCGATGCCGGCCGTTTTGGCCACGCCGTCGACCTGAGCGGCTTGATTCGGCCATCCCGCAACCGCAGCAGCTTCTCCATGAAGATTTGTGAAGGGGAAGCTTCGAATCGACCGGTGGCCCTGGTCACATTCAAACTTTTCTTGAGACATATCAGGAAATTGAAAACTCCTCCACGCATATCCAGCTTCAACATGACCTCATTCAACATCATTGGTTGTGCCATGGACGACGAATCCCCTCCTCTTTTATTCATTGAGTTAAAACTATATTTATCCCTGAAAACATTGTTTATTTGTTCAATTATTTGATTTGAACAATTGCTGTAATTTAATTTGAACAAATTATTGTTGTAAAAATTTCATTATTGGATGATATGTGTTATATGATGTTAAAACATTCATTAATTTGATCTATGTATCTGTCATATGAACTTTTTGTGTGAAGAAATTGTTGAAATATGGCTATGATTTGTTTTGCCACCCGCGAAACAGACACAGCAAACCAAACCAGTGAATAGGCAAAAATGGGCCTCAAAAACACGTTTTGAGCGGCCAGTAGACGCTTTTTTTGGGCCGTGTGTTTTCAGTGTCCAGTAGAGTTGCTCCAAGATGTGTCCGGCGGACCGGGTTAAGCTAACCAAAAAAAACTGGAAATCATAAGATAAAATCATTTAACGTGACACTATATTATTGTTTGGGACAATCTCTTTCATATCGAACTCTTGACTGTTTTCAACAAAAAAAGTTATAAAGGTTGATTCAACTTAAATTTATTAAGCGTAAGAACGGAGATTTTGGCACGAGCTCTAGTGCTCTTGCTATTTAAAAATATTCAAAATAATATTTGTGAGTTCCAAAAAATATTAATAAAAATATGGATGTATCTCATGATTTATCCCACAAACTGCAAAATGTCAATTTTAAATACTTTGTATTCTAAGCTATACAAAAATGACAAGAATGTAGATATGTGCAAATATGTTTTCAACCTCCTAAATTTTATCATATTTTTCATTTTTGTGTAGGCCAAATTACAAAGAATTTCATGTCACGGTTTTGCATGTTTGTGGGATACAACATTGATAATATCCGGAATTTTTTCTAGATATCTTTGAAACCTGTAAAATATGTTTTTAATTTTTTAAACAAAGGGAGCACTATTGCTTAAGAGCCAAAGACACTTTCCGGCGAACATCAGGATTTTACTTCGGAGCGAAGCATCCTTGATCATTCATTTTGTAGTGTATGGTAGATGGTCATTGTTCTTTATAAACTTATGGCCAAAGTGGATTTCCTATTTGTTTTTTTATAGATTTGTTAGACACCATCTCTATAAAAAAATTCTTTCTTTGTCCCAATTTATATTGCATATCAGATTTTATCAAAGTTAAACTTTACAAAGTTTAACAAAGTAGTTTGATATAACTATGAACCTATATAAAATTCCAAATCAATATTATCAGAATTGACTTAAAATATATATTTTATATTATATGCATTTCGTATTATATATATATATATTCATATGATTTTGTATATTCTTGGTCAAACTTTGTAAAGTTTAACTTGCACGCAAAGTTATGTGCAACATATTAGGCTAGTCATAGTGGAAGTATCATAACTAGTATCATGCGTATGTCATGTTTGCAAAAATCTGACGTGACACAATAATTAATAAAGAAAAAGATAGTCAGAGTATCATAGAACGCAAAACTAGAAATCCTAATGGCAAGTAAATCTTGTACACAATTTTAAATAGGGATTCTATAAATCAATAAATATACTATTACTATGATACTAGACGAGGTTTGGACTCATCAACACCATTGTTATGGACTTGAGTTTTGATAAAGAGGGTGCGCTGGAGATCTTGTTCGGCTAACAGACAAGCAACACGGGACAAATGATTTACCCAGGTTCGGGCTCTCGGAGGTAAAAACCCTACTCCTACTTGTCTGCTCGATTGATGGAGAATCAAAAATTATAATGTCGCCTATGGCGGCGGATGCGCGGATTGGATCTGGAGTCTAGATCTATTGTGGAGAGAGAGAGAGAGAGAGAGAGAGAGAGAGAGAGAGAGAGAGATGTGGAGAGGTTCTATTGTCTATTGTGGGGATCTCCCTTACTCGTTGGACTCTTCTAGCCTTTATATATGGGAGAGGGTAGGTCTCAGATACCAATACAAGTAGGTTACAATTTGGACTCGAACTTTAGTCTTGAGCTTTTCTTGTCTTATGTGCTTGTAGTCCGTGTTTATATGGGCTTCGTACCAGCCAAACCGTTATAGGCTTCATGGACTTTGGCAGATCATCGAGTGGGCATTACGTCGGACCGTACCAGATAGGCTATAGGAAGGTGCCCGTTAGGCATACCTATGATACTAGCAATATAGACATAATATCATACACTAGCAATACTACTACATTATAGACATAATATCATACACTAGTATCTATACATGATACTAGCAATACATGATACTCCCACCATGGAGGGAGTAAGAACATAGTGGTTTAATTTGCAATTAATGATGCATTTATCATAGTGTTTAACCATTCAGAGGTACTAAACAAAATAAGGAAAACAGAATTAAATAGCATGTATGCGTGCACGTACGTTCAGATATATACGATCTTGATCGTGACCTTATTTGTTTTTAAGCACGTGCGAATCGTATCAGAGCTGCCTGGGACCCTCTTTATTAAGTTGCAGGTGGCAGTGATGAGAACGAGCACACATCAACTAATCATGCTTGCAATGTTTGGGATCGGATCGGTTTATTAAGTTGCAGGTGGCAGCTCGCGCTCGGATCGGATACCCTACAGCATAATCTCGCGATTGGATCAACGCAAAGGATACGCTCGCAAATCAAAAGGATTTGCCAAAACGACATTTCCGTTGACTAGAGAAAGAATATTTTCTTGATCAGGCATAATTATACTTCATTTTCCCAAAAAGATAAAACACATTGCACGTTTCGCTTGCACCATTTGCCAGAGGCTGAGCTGTGTCCGGCTGGGTCAAGCCAACAAAAAGTATTTGCAAATCCCAATTGATTTGCTGAACTTAGAATATTTTGGTTAACCAAAGAAAGTAACATGTACTTATTCCAATAATATTGAACTAAATCATAGATACTTATTATGTATCAGAGAGTAAGTACCATTGACACGGCTAATCGCTCCAACTATTTGGGACGTTATTTTATCTCGGCTAGATACATGTGTGTGCATATGACCTCACTATGGATCGTTAAGGACATGACACATAATGGTAACAGATAGTAGAGCTTCGCAACGCTTCTATGGATTACATAAGGCTCATGTCTAGAGTTTGCTGGATCAGGAGAAATTCGGCCGTGTCCACCCTTGTTTTTTGATGTCTGATTGGTTTCAGATGGAGCATTGTGAAGCTATGCTATCTTTTACCATCACGTGTCATGTCTTTAACGATCCATGGTGAAGTCAAATGCGTAGAATATCATGAAAATAGAGACATGAGACTAGCGATGGTGGTTTGAGTTTTGTGGCGATGCGGATCTGGAGATGATCAGCGGCTCGCAAGAATGACTTCTAGAGGGAGTGATAGCACAAAAAAAGTTCACGATCTTACCTTGCAGGGTGAAAATACAAGATCTGACCTTAATTGGTTGTATCTAGCAATAGTCTTATTGAAGGCATTGTTTTGTGAACAAGGATTTTCTCCAGATTGAAAACCTGATCTTTGATTGGGTGACGACATTGCTTGTGGATTGTTTCCTTCTTAAAGGCAACACTATTGGAGAGGTTGAACTTCTGGTGTTGTTTTGGTGTTGTTAGTGTGGCTGCTACAAGGAGTTGTCGCTGTAGAGGGATTTTAAAAAAAAATCTTCTTCTTTCTAGGTGGTGTACATCCGTAAAACCGTTAGGGTAATGCGTTATTGTGAAGGTTGTGTAATTAATATCTTCGTGATATTAATATATGCTCCTTTAAAAAGGATACATGCTAGCTATCTACATTTGAAAATCTCCAGCTCTTCACGAAGATATTAATTACAGTGTTTTGCTGCTTTAATTTGAAGTTTCTCACAGCCCTTTCCCATCTAGTCGTCAAGATTGTCCAGCTCCCATCTTATTCGTAGAATAAATCCATGGCCGTATTAGTTTTTTTAGAGATGGAGTAAGTGAACCAAAAGTACCAAACACAACATATCTTGTTCGTGTACATTGCCACAGGTTCACTAACCCATCCCTAAAATATCTAACACCATCAAATGTGTCACCCTTGCACTCTTTTAGGTCAAATTTGGATTACTGGCCACGGTGAGAAATTGAAATGTAATATATACACTATGTAACATATATGCATGGTCCGTATTAAAATTAACATTCCAGTAACAACAATCCCTAAAACACCTAAAATCAAATATGTTGCAGAAATTTACAGCACAAAAAGAACCGTATGAACAACAACAAGCAAATGTAAATTTGCTTGATGGCAGATGAGCAGATCTAATCAAATCTCCAGAACAATCAACCATTTGAATAATATATTATAATATGCCTACAACAAGAAGGCGACAAAGCTAAAAAATCTATAGATTGAGCAAATCCTATGTATGAACAGTGAAATCTGCGAATGTGAATAGAGAAGCAAAGTAGTACCTTAGATGCGGAGAAGCAGTCGCCGCCCCCTGCAATGCCCCTCATCCAGATCTGCCATTGGCACCACGACATTATCTTTCACCTACTACTCGACGGCGATGGCGACTAGCTGGACGGAGCCTGAAGCAGCGATGGTGAAGCGACGGGCGGCTTGTGTGCCCGGAGAAGCCGCCTCCGCCTGCTCGGCGACGACCGAGCCATCTGCTGCACGACCAACTGGCTTCACCTCCGACTTGTCTCCATAGGTACGCTTCATGGTGCACCTAAGGAGAGGGTGGTTCTATGGAAGGAGCTTATGTGCTTGCTGAAGGTGCATATTGAGGTTTTCTAACTAGACAGATTGAGAGGAAAGGACGCTAGCTTATGGAAGACGAAGGCCGAGCGGGTTTATATACGCGGGTTCGGTTGGTTTACCTTGAGTGGAAACGTGGGTGTGGACGCGTCGGTGATGGACTCGTGCATGATCTCCACTTTCTAATTGCATTAACAACAGACCAAGGAACATGCTACCTAGGAAACATGCATGAAGCTAGTTTTCGAGACGGGCAGTATAATTAATGGTCCGCCTCAGTAGACCCCTAGAGGTTGTTAATGTTTGTGACCGAATATGGTTTAATGATCTAGGGAGACGGTCACTATTTTACCTTGTCTCAGGTACCCTTTAGAGGTGTTTCTTTTTAAATATCGGCTAAGGGGAAAGTGGTACTAGAGACGGTGCTAATTCCCAACTATTTGAGGTTACAGTTAGAGGATGTCATAGAATTACGATCGCCTGAGGTTGATGAACACATACAGTTGTTTGTATTTTAGGGGTAAACCGCCTCTAGGCACCGCTCTAAGTAACAGGATTATACTAGTGATTGGTCATGGGTGCGGGATCCCATGATGATAGCTTCTGTTGGTGGTGTCTTCTTGGCCAAGATTCCTCCCTACTCACCCCAGGTAGATCTGGTAAGGAAGGAATTGAGGCTCCAGGGGCTGGGAGGACATGCCTTTGGGTGTCCTTGCACGCTCCCTGTGGCCTTGGCCTAGACGGGACCAGGAAGAGGCGCCAATAGGTTTTCCAGATGCTCTCTCCTTTTCTGACATAGTTCGGAGAGACATCCCTAGCCCGGCAAGCTACTAGGGCAGTTGGCAATGGCCTCGAGGCCATCTTCTTCCTTTTTCCAAATGGCTTTGCCACTCCGTATTCTTACATGATCCACTCGGACGGGTTCGTGAGGGCTTTCTTGAGGATTGTCACCAAATCATCCTACCATGAAGGACGATTCGACCCCTCTCCCTCCTCAATTCTAGCGCAGTTGTTTGCAATAGAGAATATTTCTGCCATTATCTCGATGACACTAGTGATCATCACCTTATCATCAGGGGGCTTTGCACCCCCTAAAGAAGGCTAACTCCACCCTCTCGGTGGATTCCACCGGGAGCGCGATGAGGAATCGGGCTAAGAGGCGAGTGAAATCGCTCAGTCATTCGCCCGTTCGCTGCCTAACCCGAAGGAGGTCGATGAAGTTTGATCTCGCTCCTCCCTTGCTAGGGAGGTGGCGGCGAGATTATTGCAAGACGGGGTCCACTCGATGGTTCGCCCCTTTTAGGGAAGGGCTGCCGATAGGAGAAGAGCTTGAAGATGCGTCGAAGTCATCCTCAAGTTCTTCGCAGACTCCGAGGAGGCAAAATGTCGCCCATGCGCTAGGTTGCAAGAGTCCAGGCATGAGACCCGTGACAAATATATCTCCTTAGGAGCGCTCCCTACCTGGCGTGCCAATGTCGTGTCTCGATTTTGACATTGGGGATGGGGGATCCCCTTTGTTAGTTCGGATAGGGGTGCAACATCCAGCGAGATCGATCAGCAAGCTAGATGAACACACAGAGAGGGGCACATGTTTTACCTAGGTTCAGGCCCTCGATGTGAGGATCCCTACATCCTGCAACTATCGACTATCCGGTGTATGATCACAGGTACAATGCTTCCTTCCCCGGGAAGGATCTATCTTGAGCTCTCCTCTCTCTCTCTACGCTCGACCTGGACCTTCTTTATAAGAGCAAGGGGCTTCCACAATGGTCGTGAGAAAACATGAGCAAACCTAGCAAGTCCATGTGGAAAGACAAGGCATGCATGAATACAACATGGAGGGGCCTTCCTGTGCGGTCTTGGTGTGGCAGAGTAGGTCTGAGGCCTAGCTCCCTAGGCCTGAAAGCTATGACTGTCCTATCCCCCGCCAGGGTGGACGGCTAGCCAGGATTCTCCTGGCTACATGGGTCGGGAATAAGCAGACCCCGGGCAGAACATCTAGACACGGATCGCTTAGGCGGTACCCTCATACTCTAGGCTTTTCTCAGGCATTGCGTCCGCCTAGCACGCGAGTTCCCGGGGAGCCCCTAGGGCCTCCGGGGGTCGCCCCTATTGGGACCCCTCAAAGGCATTTCGTCGGGGCGGTGGCCCACCCTTCGGCTCCGGGTACCCCGGGCCGACAAATGTGACAAAATATAAGAGTAAATATTTCCAAAATTTTATTGGGGCATTAAAATATTCAAATAATGCTATTAAATTTAACATTACAAAAAATTATAAAATTTTGGGATGTTACATAATTGCTTCCATGAGCATGAAAGAAATCATTACTTTGAAGGCACGTCTAATTAGTGAGTTTTTTATGAAGGATCTTGTTACTGCTAAGAAGATCTTAGGCATGGAGATTACCCGAGACAGAAGAGCTGGTTTGTTACTTCTTAGTCAGAAAAGTTATATTGAGAAAGTTCTTCATCATTTATGTATGCATGATGCAAAGTCAGTTAGTACTCCTATTGATCCACATTTTAAGTTGTTAGTTTCACCATGTCCTACTATTGATGAAGAGTTTGAGTACATGTCAAAGGTAACATATTCTAGTGATGTTGGTTCCTTGATGTATGCCATGGTTTGTTTTTTTCCTGATTTATCATATGCTATGAGTTTGATAAGTAAATACATCACTAATCCTGGTAAAGAACATTAAAAGGTTGTTTTGTATGTTTTCTGGTACCTTCATGGCACTTCTAGTGCTTGTTTGAAGTTTGGTAGGAACGGTGAGGGACTTGTTGGCTATGTGGATTCAGATTTGGTTTCTGATTTGGATATGGGAAGATACCTCACAGGTTATCAGGTTATGTGTTTAATGTTGGTGGTTATGTTGTTAGACGAAAGGCAACATTGCAGGCTGTTGTTTCCCTATATTGTAGGGTTCACAACATAGAAAACAAAAAAATTCCACGATGGGAACAACTATGTACCAAGATCTATCTACTAGATAAAAGCAACTGGCGGATATTAATTCGTAGAGAACATACCCTTCAAGACCGACAAAGCTTAATGAGGTTGAACTCGTGGTTGATGTAGAAAAACTCTTGTCGATCTCAAGATCGAGAGGAAGTCCTAGCGTCGCAAATCAGTCGCTCATCCATGATCGCACACACGTCCGAGGCACCGAGCAACCTCCGCCTCGTCGCTCCAGCGATGCAGCGGAAGCACAAATCTTTCTTGTCGAAAAGCCACCGGAACATGTATCTCGCTAGTCCGAGACCATGGGGGATAAACTAGAGGGGGAGAGAGATCCTTCACGAGGAGGTGTGAGTGAGAGAGAGAGGGAGGGGTGTTCCTTTTCTTTTAGTTCAAGAGATCCTTGCTCGATCTGTGGAGTTGGCCTCTGCTGACGTTAGGATGACGGCAACATTGCATCATATTCCCTTTCTTTTAGTTAATGTTTCTTTAATTATTTTCTAGAAATAACAAATATCCCGTGGGGCCCAGTCGTTAGTGACTGGGGGTAGCCTCGATCCAAAGTGAGAATAGCCCCGACCCCGTGATGACATAAGCCTGAGCTCAGAGTGACATATAATAAATCCTTTAAACCTTTTTAATAAATCCAGAAATTGATATAAACTTTATAAATTCAATAACTAATTATTTATAAGTCAGAAAAATACAAATAATATATCAAATTGTTCAGAAAAATGAGATCTATCTAATTACACTATAATCATGCATTTTTAAACAACTTAAATGACTAGTATAATTAGAAGAACATAGTAACCCCTCATAGGTGATTGCGGAGTTTCCCCGAGTTAGGACTTGCACCCCTCGGAACCCCGATTAAACTGCCGAGCATGCCTTAGGGGTTTATTTCAATACAAATTAACTTGTCATATCATCATCCTTGATTGAGCATTGCATCGATGACATGTGTTGATTGTTTCCCTTTTTTCTGGTGATTTGGTTCTTCCCGGTAGAATACGATATCGAGATCAAGATCGAAGCTCGAGGTCAACACCATCGAAGATCGAAGGTCGACGAACAATAGTTGACCAACTGAAATGAAGTCAATTACAAGGCTTCTGAAGATCTATTTATTGGATATCAACAGGCAAAGGCAAGCATAGCCCCACCATGATATAATCCTATGATTTCGAAAGCATTTCAATTCCTGCCATGATGCATATGATTCTACTGTGGTCTTTTATCGATAGATAGAGTATCCTATCTGTTGTATTACTCCCTTTGAGATTATATTACCTGATCCACTACTCCTAGCATAACTAGGTTTGGCTTGTGTGCACTGCTAGAGCTATTATCTGTGTCCTGCTTAGCCATGCATAGCTGTCAGTGCTGGTTCATCCAGAAAATGTATCAGATGCAGAGAATCTAGTATGACAGGAGAATGTGACGAGATGAGATCAGAGGTGATATGAGATTAAACATGCTAAGGCTTGTATGGGAGGCCACAATGGGATGTGGTTTTTCTAGTCCCATGCTCGCCACCACTAGGACCTGAGTTCTTGCCTTTGGAACCAAGATGAGCGTATAGCCACACGGGGCTTGGGAACCCCTCGCCTGATTAACTTGTTGGAATTATGCCCTAGAGGCAATAATAAAGATGTTATTATTATAATTCTTGTTCATGATAAAGTTTATATTCCATGCTAGAATTGTATTAAGCGGAAACTTTAATACTTGTGTGGTTTGTGAACAACACCGTGTCCCTAGTACGCCTCTATGGACTAGCTCATTGATCAATGATGGTTAAGGTTTCCTAACCATAAACATGAGTTGTCAATTGATAATGAGATCATATCATTGGGAGAATGATATGTTGGATAGACCCAAACAAAGCAGAGCAATTAGATCGTGTCATCGTGTTCGTCTTTGCGAAGCTTTTCCTATGTCAAATATTGTATTCCTTAGACCATGAGATAATGCAACTCCTGATCGGAAGAAAGCTTTGAGGTCATCAAACGTCATCCTATGAGAGGGTGATCATAAAGGTGTCTCTCGGTGATCGGAAAGTATCATTGGGTTGTATGTATCGAGATGGAATTTGTCCCTCCCAAGTCGGAGAGATATACTTGGGCCCACTCGGTAATCGATATCAACACCTCTTGCAAGCATGTGGTTAAGGAGTTAATCACAAAGTGATATCGGATTACGGAGGAGTAAAGTACTTGCCGTGAACGAGATTGAACTAGGTATGACGGTATCGACGATCGAATCTCGGGCAAGTAAAATATCGCGAGGCGAGGAATATATATATGGGATTAATTGAATCCTGGCATCGTGGTTCATCCGATATGATCATCGATGAATGTGTGAGTCAATATGGGTGCCAGACCTTTGATTATTGATAGAAGATCATGTCGCATATTCTCGAACCCGCAGGTCACACACTTAACGTATCTCGACGCTAGGATAGATTGGATAATTGGTTTATGAATTTTGTTCGAGTCTCGGATGGGATCCGGGATATCACGAGAGGTTCGGAATGGTCCGAGAATAAGATTCATATAAGGCGTGCAGTTTTGGAGTTCGGAATTGTTCCGGTTAATCGGTATTGTACCGGAAGCTTCTAGAACCTTCCGGAAGGGAACAACGTGGCCCCACCTTCCGGGAGGGGGCATGGGCCTATGAGGGAGTGTCCTGGACGCATTGGGCCAGGGGCACAAGGCCCCATGGGCCCAGCCGATCCTAGATAAGTTTAAACTCGTTTAAACTAGAGATAGGATTTCTAGATAAGGGAGAGTTTAAATCGTTTAAATCTAGAGATAGGATTTCTAGATAAGGGAGAGTTTAAATCGTTTAAACTAGAGATAGGCTTGGAGGAGGGCAAGGGCTGGCCCCCCTATATATAGAGGGTGGTGCCCCCCCGCACACACACCTTCCTCCAAGCCCTAGCAGCCTTGCTACCTTCCTCTCTCCCTCCCATTGTTGTGGAAGCCCCGCAGTGAAATTCTCCACCATATACACCACGCCCGTAGTGTTGTAGATCCAATCTATCTCTCCACCATACTCTGGTCCGAGGAAGGAGGAGACGCCGAGTCTTTGCGTGTGCATCTCACGGAGGCACCGCCACTTGTGGTGCTAGATCGGATCGGATCGCGAGGAGGAGAAGTACGACTACATCACCCACGTTCCAACGAACGTTCATGTGCGAATCTTCAAGGGTATGAAGATCTAATCCAATCTCTCGTTGATTGCATCTCTTAGATTAGATCTTGGCTTTCCCTCTTCGCATCCGTAGAAAATTTTGATTTACTATGCCGAAACCCTTGGTGGTATCGAGCTAGATCTATGCGTAGATGTGTTTCACGAGTAGAACGCAACATGGATGTTGCGGCGTTGATGTTTTCTGTTGCAAGCCTCTTGTTTGTGTTCTTCTTATGACGCGGGATAGTGAGATTGAAGCGGTCCAGGCCAACCTTACGCGGCGTCGTTCGAGACCGGCTCCGCACTTGACGTGTGGCTTGTTCCACACATGCGGTGGTGGATGTCGTTTCTCTCACTATAGTTGTCATGGGATTAACACGGAGTTTGGCAACCATAATATCACCGTTGTGGCTTTCCGTAGGTAAGAATCGTTCTTAGCATCTACTCCCATAAGCCACGTAAAACATGCAACAACAAAGTAGGCGTCTAACTTGTTTTTGCAGTGTTTTCTATGATATGGTATGGCCCAAGATGTGATGTGTATATTGTATGCGATAATCATGTTTTGTAATGTTTCACGACTTGCATGTCGATGAGTACACAACCAGCGGGAGCCATATGGTTGTCTTTATAATTGTGTATGACCTGAGTCAACTTCTTATACGCCATGTAATAGCTTTACTTTATCGCTAAGTAGTTAGCAATAGTTGTAGTTGCTATTCGTGGTGGAGGCAATCATGGTGGAGTGATGGAGATCATGCCGGAGCGCATGATGGAGATCATTGCGCGAGGATTGGCTATACCATGTCACATAAAGTTATATGCATGTGATGTTTATCCCTTTATGTATCTTATTATGCTTAGATCGACGATAGCATTATAAGATGATTCCTCATAAAGATCAAGATAAAACTGTATTACGCCCAAGTATGCACCGTTGCGAAAGTTCGTCGTGTCCAAGCATCACGTGATGATCGGGTGCTATAGACTCTACGTTCACATACAACGGGTGCAAGCCAGTTTTTGCACACGTGGAAATACTTGGGTCTAACTTGACGAGCCTAGCATGTACAGACATGGCCTCGGAACACAAGAACCGAAAGGTTAAGCATGAGTCATATGAATGATATGATCGACACTTTGTTGTCCACCATTGAAACCACATCTCTTCTCGTGATGATCGGATTAGGTGTGGTGAATTTGGATCGTGTTCACTAAACAACTTGAGGGATGTTGAATTTAGTGGGAGTTCATCTAGTAATTTGATTAAGTTGAACTATTTATCATGAACATAGTCTAAATTGTACTTGCAAATCATAGATCACATGGCCAAATCCAACTTCAACTTTAACGTTTTTGAGAAGGAAAAGCTTAGAAACAATGGGTCTAACTTCACCAATTGGTTCCGCAATCTAAGAATCATTCTCTAGCGGACAAAAGGACTATGTCCTTGGTAAGCGTTAAGTGACCCCTTTCGCAAGCTACCGGTGATGAAAGCTATCTATCGATCGCGCAAAGATGATTATGGTGTGATTAAGAGCACCATGTTGTTTGCTATGGAACCGGAGCTTCAAAATCGTTTTGAAACCTATCCGGGCCCTTCGAGATTCTCGAGCCGAAAACCATGTTTGAGACTCAGCCCGTTCGAGAGATATGAGATCTCCGAGAAGTTCTTTAACTACAAGATGGAGGAAGGGAGTTCCGTTAGTGAGCACGCCATAAAGATGTCGGGCTACACTCAACGCCTTGAGCAAGCTGGAATGCACGATTCGGAGGAGCTCAAGATTGACAGTTCCGCAATCACCTCCCAGCTACAAAAGTTTTGTAGTGACTCATAATCAGATTGGTTCCACCGACACGATCACCGAGATCTTCGCAGCTGAAGGCTGCGAAGTGGACATCAAGAAGGATAATCATGTGTTGATGGTCAACAAGCCCTCCTTTAAGAAAGGTAAGGAGCAAAGAAGCCCTTCAAGAAGGCGTGAAGCGCAATGCCCTGAGAAGAAGCTCAGTCCGGTCCTAAGGGACAATCGAGTGCTTCTATTGCAAGGACATGGGTCACTGGGCTTATCAAGTACTTAGCGGTAAGAAGGCTGGCACCATCAAAGGTATATTTGATATACATGTTATTGATGTTTTCCTTACTAGCCCTCGTTGTAGTGCAGGTATTTGATCGGTTCGGTTGCTAATATTTGTAACTCGAAGCAGAGCTACGGAATGACGGCGGCTTGCGAGGATGAGGTGACGATGCGCTGGCAACGGATCAAGAGTTGATGTGATGGCCGTCGACGCTCTCCTTATTTTTATCTTCGGATTAGTTTTAAACCTTAATAAATGTTATTATGTGCTGCTGCGTTGAGCATGAACATTATTTCCGGATCATGTTTATTGCAACACGGTTATTCATTTAAATCGAGAATAATGGTTGTTCTATTTATATGAGTAACATCTTTTATGGTCATGCACCTCTTGTGAATGGTTTATTTCTTCTAAATCTCGAAGGGATGAAACACACATCCATAACATTGAGGCTAAGAGATGCAAAGTAGATAGTGATAATACTACTTATTTGTGGCCTTTGTCGTCTAGGTCATATTGGTGTAAGCGCATGAAGAAACTCCATTCTGATGGACTTTTGGAGTCTCTTGATTTTGAATCATTTGACACATGCGAACCATGCCTCATGGGCAAGATGATCAAACCCCCGTTCTCCGGTATGATGGAGCGAGCAACGGACTTGTTGGAAATCATACATACCGATGTATGCGGACCGATGAGTGTTTCGACGCGCGGTGGATATCGCTGTTTCCTCACTTTTACCGATGACTTAAGTAGATATGGGTATATCTATTTAATGAAACATAAATCTGAAACATTTGAAAAGTTCAAGGAATTTCAGAATGAAGTGGAGAACCATCGTGTAAAAGATTAAGTTTCTACGATCCGATCGTGGAGGTGAATATTTGAGTTATGATTTTCTCACGCATCTTAAAGCAAGTGGAATCGTTTCACAACTCACGCCACCGGAACACCACAGCGCAATGGTGTGTCGAGCAGGAATCGAACCCTATTAGATATGGTCCGATCAATGATGTCTCTTCTTGATTTCGTTATCATTTTGGGGTTATGCATTAGAAACCGCTGCATTCACTTTAAATAGGGCTCCATCTAAATCCGTTGAGACGACCGTATGAACTGTGGTTTGGTGCTAAACCTAAGTTGTCGTTTCTTAAAGTTTGGGGATGCGGCTTCGCCAAGAAGTTGATCTCGGACAAGCTCGAACCCAAAGCGGAGAAATGCGTCTTCATAGGATACCCTAAGGAAACTATTGGGTATACCTTCTATCACGAAATCAAGGCAAAGTGTTTGCATGAAACGGTTCCTTTCTTGAGAAGGAGTTTCTCTCGAAAGAAGTGAGTGGGAGGAAAGTAGAGCTAGACGAGGTTATTGAACCTTCTCTTGAATTGGAGAGTAGCGCAGCACCTAAAATTGTTCAAAGGTCTGCTTTGCACCAACAATAGAGGAAGCTAATGACAAGGATCATGAAGCTTGGACGATGATGCTCTTGAACGTCGCAGTCGACAAGGTCGTGTGCCCCTCCCGGTATGCGGCAACCTGTCTTGACTGTCTTGTTGGTAGAAGACAGTGAACCTACGAACTATGAGGAAGCGATGATGAGCCTAGACTCTGAGAAATGGCTGGAAGCCATGAAATCCGAATTGGGATCCATGAGCGAAAACCAAGTATGGACTTTGGTGGATCCTCCTAGCGACCGAAAGGCCGTTGAGTGCAAATGGATATTCAAGAAGAAAACAGACGCGGATGGTAATGTTACCGTCTATAAAGCACGGCTTGTCGCAAAAGGTTTTCGACAAGTTCAAGGTGTTGACTACGATGAGACTTTCTCTCCCGTAGCGATGTTTAAGTCCATTCGGATTTTATTAGCAATTGTTGCGTTTCATGATTATGAAATATGGAAGATGGATGTCAAGACTGCTTTCCTCAATGGCAACGTTGATGAAGAGTTGTATATGATGCAACCCGAAGGTTTTGTCGATCCTAAGGATGCTAGTAAAGTATGCAAACTTCAGCGTTCCATTTATGGACTGAAGCAAGCATCTCGGAGTTGGAACCTTCTTTTTGATCAAGTGATCAAGAGCTTTGGATTTGTTCCAAATTGCTACGAAGCTTGTATCTACAAGAAAGTGAGTGGGAGCTCGGTGACGTTTCTGGTACTATATGTGGATGACATATTGATTATCGGAAATGACATCAACATGCTTAACGATGTGAAGAGTTATTTGAACAAGTGTTTTTCAATGAAAGACCTAGGTGAAGCTGCTTATATATTGGGCATCAAGATCTATAGAGATAGACAAAGACGCTGATAGCTTTAAGCGAGTACATACCTAGACAAAGTTACGAAAAGGTTCGAATGGATAAGGCAAAGAAAGGTTCAATGCCTATGTTGTCGGTAAGATATTGAGCAAGGCTCAGTCCATTCTACGGTAAATGATAGGGAAGCTATGAGCAAAGTGCCTTATGCCTCGGCCATAGGTTCCATCATGTATGCCATCTTGTGTACTAGACCAGATGTGTCCAATGCTCTTAGTTTGACGAGATATCAAAGTGATCCGAGTGGAACACTGGACAGCCGTGAAGAACATCCTAAAGTACCTAAATAGAACTAAAGGAATGTTCTTAGTCTATGGGGGTGATGAACAGCTTGTCGTAAAATGTTACGTCGATGCTAGTTTTGACACCGACAAGGATGATTCCAAATCTCAGACAGGATACGTTTATATTTTGAATGGAGGAGCTGTGAGTGGAGAAGCTGCAAGCAAAGCGTGATCGCGGCATCTCAGATGAGCGGAATACATGGCTGCCGAAGCGTCAAGTGAAGGAGTTTGGATCGAAACTTCATCATCGAAGCTTGGCATGGTTCCAAGTGCATTGGACCCGGAGATATTGTGTGACAACACCGGCACCATAACACTCGCTAAGGAACCAAGATATCATCCAAAGACCAAGCATATCAACACAAGTTTCATATAATCCGAGATTATATAGCGATGGAGATCGAAGATTAGCAAAGTACATACGGATCGAATGTCGCAGATCCATTGACTAAACCTCTTCCACATGTAAAACATGATCAACACCTCGATGCCATGGGTGTGAGATTGTTGCCAAATGTAAACTAGATTATTGACTCTAGTGCAAGTGGGAGGCTGTTGGAATTATGCCCTAGAGGCAATAATAAAGATGTTATTATTATAATTCTTGTTCATGATAAAGTTTATATTCCATGCTAGAATTGTATTAGCGGAAACTTTAATACTTGTGTGGTTTGTGAACAACACCGTGTCCCTAATCGCCTCTATGGACTAGCTCATTGATCAATGATGGTTAAGGTTTCCTAACCATAGACATGAGTTGTCAATTGATAATGAGATCATATCATTGGGAGAATGATATGGTGGATAGACCCAAACAAAGCAGAGCAATTAGATCGTGTCACCGTGTTCGTCTTTGCGAAGCTTTTCCTATGTCAAATATTGTATTCCTTAGACCATGAGATAATGCAACTCCCTGGTATCGGAAGAAAGCTTTGAGGTCATCAAACGTCATCCTATGAGAGGGTGATCATAAAGGTGTCTCTCAGGTGATCGGAAAGTATCTGTTGGGTTGTATGTATCGAGATGGAATTTGTCCCTCCCAAGTCGGAGAGATATACTTCGGGCCACTCGGTAATCGATATCAACACCGCTTGCAAGCATGTGGTTAAGGAGTTAATCACAAAGTGATATCGGATTACGGAACGAGTAAAGTACTTGCTGTGAACGAGATTGAACTAGGTATGACGGTACCGACGATCGAATCTCGGGCAAGTAAAATATCGCGAGACGAAGGGAATATATATATGGGATTAATTGAATCTCGGCATTGTGGTTCATCCGATATGATCATCGATGAATGTGTGAGTCAATATGGGTGCCTGCACCCGCTGTTGATTATTGATAGAAGATCATGCGCATATTCTCGAACCCGCAGGTCACACACTTAACGTATCTCGACGCTAGGATAGATTGGATAATTGGTTTATGAATTTTTGTTCGAGTCTCGGATGGGATCCGGGATATCACGAGAGGTTCGGAATGGTCCGAGAATAAGATTCATATAAAATTGCAGTTTTGGAGTTGAATTGTTCCGGTTAATCGGTATTGTAGGAAGCTTCTAGAACCTTCGGAAGGGACCAACGTGGCCCCACCTTCCGGAGGGCATGGGCCTATGATGGAGTGTCCTGGCGCATTGGGCCAGGGCACAAGGCCCATAGGGCCCACCGATCCTAGATAAGTTTAAACTCGTTTAAACTAGAGATAGGATTTCTAGATAAGGAGAGTTTAAATCGTTTAAATCTAGAGATAGGATTTCTAGATAAGGGAGAGTTTAAATTGTTTAAACTAGAGATAGGCTTGGAGGAGGGCAAGGGCTGGCCCCCTTCTATATATAGAGGGTGGTGCGCCTCCCCTACACACACCTTCCTCCAAGCCCTAGCACCTTGCTACCTTCCTCTCTCCCGACTGTTTGTAGGCGAAGCCTGCAGAAATTCTCCACCATATACACCACGCCGTCGTGTTGTAGATCCAATCTATCTCTCCGCCATACTCGCTGGTCCGAGGAAGGAGGAGACGTCGAGGTGCTGCGTGTGCATCTCACGGAGGCACCGCCACTTGTGGTGCTAGATCGGATCGGATCGCGAGGAGGAGAAGCGAGTACGACTACATCACCCACGTTAAACGAGCGTTCATTGTCTTGAATCTTCAAGGGTATGAAGATCTAATCCAATCTCTCTCGTTGATTGCATCTCCTAGATTAGATCTTGGCTTTCCCTCTGTTCGCATCCGTAGAAAATTTTGATTTACTATGCCGCGAAACCCTTCATAACTTTCCTAGTAGATTCCATGAGTCATATAGTTCGGGCCTTCCATTCGACATGCATTCTGGATCTTCTCGAAGGCAGTGAAGGAGGTGCATCCGGCCATAACATGTAGGTAAGCGTGGCCGGGGTTGCTTGGGGTAGATAGCGCCCCTGGTAAACCAACCTCTCCTCACGTCTTTAAGGACCGGCTTAGGGATTTGACCCGTTACGGCGGAATCATCCTTATTGCGTGACTCATGGTCTCGGCGACAGCAAGGTAAAGGTTGTGGCCAACCACCCTTTGCCGGCCTTCCAAGGAAGAGGGCTAATGTACTGGCATTAAGAGTCGGTTGGTACGTGTGGGTATAGTTGTACACCCCTGCAGGGTAATAATATTTTCTAAAAGCCGTGTTCACAGTTATGAACGCCTAATGAATAGATTCTAAGATCATAGAGAACTATAACCTAATCGTAAAACTTGGCAGATCAACGTGTGCTTAAGGATGCTTCCTCATGGGTACGAGGGGTTGATCCTAGATAGGGTTCAGATGATGATGATTTGGTGGATATCAAAATATGATGATCAATACTTTGAAGATGTCACTCTCTTATCTCCTTTAAAAATAATCTGACTATACGAGCTTCTTCTTCCTCTTGTTTTATAAACAAAAGTGGCTTTATGCAAAAAAAACTCCATCAGCCATAAGTCTTGTGGAGTACACCCTGTACTCACCCTTGCTTTGTTGATACTTTTGGCAGAGTAAGTGCTCTCTGAAGATCAGTTTGGTACTACATCGACACCGACGAGTAGCTTGGGGTTCCCGGCCGGCAGCCTAGAATCTATGAGCTAGGACGTCATCGTTATGCTTTAGGACTCTTAGGCCATTTTTTAATTTTGCTATACTTAATAGCATAATTTTCCTTATGTTGTTTGATGTTTGTGGTCAGTTACCTCTGCTTGTAATAATTTGGTTCTTTTCTCAGTTATGAGCTTGCAATAATAAATTTTGTGTCGTAGGGTCACTACCGAGTTACATATTCTTCAATGGATATTCTCGAGCTCAAGGTTAAGCTTATGTCAGACGGAGGTCTGGGATTTATTTAGCCCTGATCCCGGGGGTGTCACACATATCATGACACTAGCCCAACAACAATCTAAACTAGACGCTTCTAATTTATCCATTGCAAGTTTTACGTGGCTTAGGGATTTCGAAGATAGAACCGTTCTTACCTACGAACATGAACCACAACGAGGATAACCAAATTGTTGACAAATCGTTGCAAATTAGATATTAACTATAGTAGGAGAGACAGACACCTGCTAGCCACTTATGCAAAACTAGTTGCATGTCAAGCGTGGAATAGGTCTCATGTGCGAGGACATGTAAAGTTTGTCCGGGCCGCTTCATCCCACTATGCCACCAATATCCAAAGTACAACTAAGAAGCAATAACATGATCATCATCGCCCACATATACATATGTGTACTACCCGTGCAAAGCATCTACGCATAGATCCGGCTCTGATACCACTTTAGTGTTCGCAACATAGAAAACAAAAAATTTCCTACGATGGGAACAACTATGTACCCAGATCTATCTACTAGATACAAGCAACGGGTGGATATACATCTGTAGAGAACATACCCTTGAAGACCGACAAAGCTAAACTAGGTTGAACTCGTGGTTGATGTAGACGAACTCTTGCCGATCTCAAGATCGAGAGGAAGTACTAGCGCCACAAATCAGTGACGCATCCGTGCTCGCACACACGTCCGAGGCACCGAGAAACCTCCGCCTCTTTGCTCCAGCGATGCAGCGGAAGCACAAATATTTCTTGCTGAAAAGCCACCAGGAACATGTATCTCGCTAGTTCGATACCATGGGGGATAAACTAGAGGGGGAGAGAGATCCTTCACGAGGAGGTGTGAGTGAGAGAGAGGGAGGGGGTTACTTTTATAGAAGGAGGGGGAAACCCCAAGGGGGTGGCCGACGCATGGGGAAACCTTCAATTTTCCACTCAAAAATCCCACTCAAATTCACATTAAATTTTCACCACATTTAATGCAAACTCTCTTTAAATAAAACTCCTTTTATTTATTCAGACTTTTGTCAATTACCTTAATGACAAACATTCAAATGTAACCCCTTGATAGTATTTCACTTCGCATGGAGAACCACTATCTGTAATTTCACCCGAAAACAGTTTTGGTGTCTAGTGAAATAAATTCCTACGCTTTGTTATTCTTTTCAACATGAAACTATTTGCTCCAAATCGTGTCGGTGTATCTTAAGTGTGTCACCCTACGGTTCGCAAATAATGCGGACATGATTGAGACCCCTCTCAGATCAATAATTAGAAGCGGGACCTGGAGATCCATACTAACTCCCACACATTTAACGGTGACTTTCATGTGATCATTAGAACCTTTTACGCTAGTAACTTAATCCCTTTGTCTCGTGATATATTACATGTCCTAGATTCGATCATCGGTATCTCCATACCTAGTTTGATCTCGTTACTGATATGTTCTCTTTTCTCCTTCCTGTGATATAACATTGTAGTGATCCAATCACTTGCTTGCAAGCTAATCAATGTGATATCACCGAGAGGGCCCAGAGTATATCTATCTGTCATCAGGATGAACAAATTCCACTCTCGATCCATGGGCCTCAACATAACACTTTAGTATTACTGAACCCATCTTTATAATCACCCTGTTACGGTGTGACGTTTGATGTTATCAAGATACTCTTCTAGTGTTAGTGATTGGCATGATCTCATGGTCTACGGATTAGGATTACTTCGTGTGATGTTATAGCAATATAAACTCAATGACTTTGATCGTAATGCTATGCTTCGGATGAATTTTCATCACACCATTCCAATAATATTGTGACCTCGTTATTAACAACATCCAGTGTCCATGATCAGGAAACCTTGATCATCTTGTTAATCAACGAGCTAGTTTATAAGAGAGGCATAACTAGGAACTTTTTGTTTGTTTATTAAACACACATGTATTAAAGTTTCCGTATTAATACAATTATAGCATGCAAAATAAAAATCTATCATATACTTGGAATATACATAATAACCACTTTATTATTGCCTCTTAGGGCATATTCCCTTCAGTCTCCCACTTGCACTAGAGACAATAATCTAGTTACATAGTGATAAATCTAACACCCATGGAGTTCTGGTGTTGATCATGTTTTGCTCTAGGTAGAGTTTTAGTCAACGGATCTGCTACATTGAGATCCGTGTGTACTTTACAAATCTTTATATCTCCATCCTTGACATGCTCCCGGATGGAGTGAAATCGGCGCTTAATATGCTTGGAATTCTTGCGAGACCTTGGTTCTTTGGCATTGGCTATGGCACCATTGTTGTCACACTAGATCACCATTGGGTCCAATGCGCTTGCAACCACACCTAGTTCGGTTATGAACTCCTTCATCCAAACTTCTTCCTGGGCCGCTTCCGAAGCAGCAACATATTTGGCCTCCGTTGTTGATCCCGCCACCACGGGTTGTTTTAACTCCTCCAACTAACCGCTCCTCCATTCATGAGAAATACATATCCGGATTGATACTTGGAGTCATCCGGATCGGTGTCAAAGCTAGCGTCAACATAACACTTAGCGACGAGCTCTTCTTCACCTCCGTATACGAGAAACATATCCTTAGTTCTTGGCAAGTACTTAAGGATATTCTTGACCGCTATACAGTGTTCTGATCCTAGATCAGATTGGTATCTACTAGTTAAACTAATATCATGTGCCACATCCAGTCTTGTACATAGCATTGCGTACATTATAGAGCCTATGGCTGAAGCATAGGGGACTTTGTCCATTATCTCTCTTTCTTCCGCCGTAGCCGGACTTTGAGTCCTACTCAATGTCTTGCCTTGCAACATAGGTAAGAACCCCTTCTTACTTCCATCCATTTTAAAATAATTTAAAACCTTATCAAGGTATCTACTTTGTGATAGCCCTATTAGGCGCCTAGATCTATCCTTATAGATCTTTATGCCTAATATGTAAGACGCTTCACCTAGGTCCTTCATTGAAACTTTGCTGTTTGAAACCTAGGTCATTTCCGATCAATAGTATGTCATCCACATATAATATTAGAAATGCCACATCACTCCCACTCACTTTCTTGTAAATACAAGCCTCTCCATAAGTTTGAATAAATCCAAACTCTTTGATCACCTCATCAAAGCGGAGATTCCAACTCCGGGATGCTTCTTTGAGTCCATAGATGGATCGCTGAAGCTTGCATACCTTGTCAGCATCCTTAGGATCGACAAAACCCTTTGGTTGTACCATATACAACTCTTCTTCAATGTTGCCATCGAGGAACGCAATTTTGACATCCATCTTTCATATCTCATAGTCGAAATATTCAGCAATTGCTAACATAATCCTAACTGACTTTAGCATCGCTACGGGAGATAATGTCTCATCGTAGTCAACTCCTTAAATTTTTCGAAACCCCTTTGCGACAAATCGAGCTTTATATACGGTTACATTACGATCAACATTCGTTTTTCTTTTGAAAATCCATTTATTCTCCACATCCTTTCGGTCGTGAGGTAAGCCAAGGTCTAAACTTGGTTTTTGTACATGGATTCCATCTCGGATTTCATGGCTACTAGCAATTTGTTGGAATCCGGGATCATCATCGCTTCTTCATATGTCGGAGGGTCATCAATTTCATCGACCATGAAATTTATAACAGGATTTCCGTACAGCTCGGGAGCTGCACGCGTCCTGCTAGACCTGCGAGCACTAGAGGAAAAAGGGCCATCCGTTCGCGACCCCTCGGAGCATTAGTCCCGGTTGCGCCACCAACCGGGACTAATGCTGGCACGCGTCCCGGTTGGAGCGGGCACGGGGCCAGGGAGCATGGGTCCCGGTTGGTAAGGGGGCATGCGTCCCGGTTGGAGCCACCAACCGGGACTAAAGGTTTGGCCACACCACGTGGCGTGTACGCACCTTTAGTCGGTTGCTTCAACCGGGACTAAAGACCCTTTGTCGCCTATAAATGCAACCCCCCTCTGCCTCCACTCTGTTTTCGAATGGTGTAAGGTGTGAGGGTGTGTGCTAGTTTTTTTCATGCATGCATTGAAGGTGTTTGTTGAAATGTTTGAGTGAAAAATCCCGTTGAATTTCTCATAGAACAAAAATATAGAAGGTGTCCGAGGGCACTTGAGCTTTCTCCTCTTTATTTCCGTCAATCGAGGTTAGCAATCTTATCTTTTCTAGGTCATTGATACAATTCATGTGGGGTGTGAATTGGTTATTTCACTATTTATGATGTCCTGTTTTTGATAAACTTACTTATATGATGCAGATGAGCGGTGGGAATGGATGTTGACGGCGGGTAGCGGGTATATCAAAGGCGTGGATAAATTTATCGATGTGGCTATGGCAAACAAAGAGAATGGATTTATCGTTGTCCATGTGTTCAATGTCGAACAACAAGGAGTACTCTTCCTCGAAAATCATTCGCGCCACCTGATTATGAAAGGTTTCATGCCCAACTATAATTCTGGACCAAGCACGGGGAAAGAGGGGTTATGATGGAAGATGGTGAAGAAGAAGATGATGATAAAACTATCATCATATGTTTCTGAATCTGATACCGCAATGGAAGACAATGGAGAGGAAAAAGGTGAAGAACGGGCATCGGATGAGCCGGTGATGAACTTGGTAGGGTCATTTCGATGCAAAGCGAGGCGTGAAGCAGAAAATGAGAAGTTGAAGTTAGAGGGCATGTTAGAAGATCACAAGAAATTGTTGTACCCAAATTGTGAAGATGGCGGCAAAGCTCGGTACCACCTTTGGAATTGTTGCGATGGAAGGTAGAGTGTGGTCTAACCGACTCCTCATTTGAAAAGATGCTGAAAATAATGAAGCCAAGTTTCCAAAACATAACGAACTTCCCGAGAGTACCTACGAAGAAAAGAAGACTCTCTCCTCTCGGGATTAGATGTGCAAAAGATACATGCATGCATTAATGTGCATCCTCTACATGTAAGGAGTATGAGAATTTAGATAAATGCCCGGTATGCAACGCGTTGCGGTATATAAGATCGACGAGATGACCTCGGTGATGTTGAGGAGAGCCCCCAAGAGGGTTCCCTAAGGTTATGTGGTATGCTCCTATAATACCAAGGTTGAAATGCATGTTCAAAAACAAAGAGCATGCCGGGTTGTTGCGATGGCACAAAGAAGACCGTAAGAAAGACGGGAGTTGAGACACTCACGATGGGTCACAGTGGAGAAAAATCGAGAGAGACTTCCTTTGGTGACGCAAGGAACTTATGGTTTGGTCTAAGTACGGATGGCATGAATCCTTTTGGGGCGAGCTGCAGTCGGCCACAGCCCGTGACTCTATGTATCTACAACCTGCCTCCTTGGTTGTGCATGAAGCGTAAGTTCATTATGATGCAGTGCTCATCCAAGGCCGAAGAAACCGGCAACGACATTGATGTGTACCTTAGGCCATTAGTTGAAGAACTCTTACGGTTGTGGGGCAAACCAGGTGTACGTCGTGGGATGAGAACAAACAGAGCCATTTAATCTACGAGGGTTGTTATTCGTAACCATCAATGATTGGCCTGCTCTTAGTAACCTTCGAGACAGACAAACAAAGGATATAAGGCATGCACCCACTGCTTAGATAAGACCGAAGGTACATATTTGCATAAATGCAAGAAGGTTGTGTACCTAGCGAATCGACGATTTCTTCCACCAATCATCCCGTAAGAAAGAAAGGCAAGCATTTCAAAGGTGAGGCAGATCACGGAAGAAGCTGAACTCCCGCCGGTGATGATGTATTTGGTATGGTCAAGGACATAGAAGTAATCTTTGAAAGGGTCCCGGTCAATCAGTTCGAACGACGTCGCCAGGACACGCACCCATGTGGAAGAAGAAATCTATATTTTGGGAGCTGCCATATTGGAAAGTCCGCATGTCCGCTTCAATCGACGTGATGCACGTGACGAAGAATCTGCGTGAACCTGCTAGGATTCCTAGGCGTGTATGGGAAGACAAAAGATACACACGAAGCAGGAGGACCAACAAATTATGAAAGACCCAAAGAACATGCATCTGAGATAACAAGACGGATAAAGGGCGTTACTTAAGTCGTGCAGCCTATGATCTTACCAAAGCGAGAAGGAAATCTTTTTGAAGTCCTTTACAAGATCAAGGTGCCGTCGGGCTTCTCATCTAATATAAAGGGATAATAAATATGGCGAGAAAAGTTCCAAAACCTGAAGTCTCATGATCACACGTGATTATGACGCAGATTGCTTCCGATTGCATTGAGGGGCTTCTACCGAAAATGTTCGAGTACCCATTGTGAAGTCGTGTGCATTCCTCAATGCAATATCTCAGAAGGTAATCAATCCAGATATTCTGCCAAGGTTACAGAAGGATGTGGTACAATGTCTTGTTAGTTTTGAATTGGTGTTCCCACCATCCTTCTTCAATATTATGACGCATCTCCGGTTCATCTAGTGGAAGAGATTGCCATTCTCGGTCCGTATTTCTGCACAATATGTTCCCTTTGAGAGGTTCATGGGAGTCTTAAAGAAATATGTTCATAACCGCTAGACTGAAGGAAGCATCTCCAAGGGATATGGAACAGGAGGTCATTGAGTTTTGTGTTGACTTTATTCGACCTTAAGACGATTGGTGTTTCGACTCGGCATGAGGGAAGACTAAGTGGAAAAGGCACGCTGGGAAAGAAAGCAATGATATGTAGGGACGGGGATTCTTTCAATAAAGCACACTACACAGTTCTACATAATTCCACCTTGGCAGCTCCGTATATCGAGGAACACAAGAATATTGTATGCTCCAAAAACCCGGGGAAGCCTGAATCATGGATTACAGATGAACACATGAAGACTTTCGGTGGTTGGATGCGGACACATCTCTTGAATGACACCACTGTTGGAGATCAGCTATACTTGTTAGCCGCGTCACCATCTTCTACTGTATTGAATTTCCAAGGGTATGAAATAAATGGGAATACATTCTACACGATCGCCCAAGATATAAAGAGCACCAACCAAAATAGTGGTGTCCGCTTTGATGCAATAGACGAGAATGGACAAAAGGACACATATTATGGTTACATAGAGGAGATATGGGAACTAGACTATGGAGTCTCTTTTAAGGTCCCTTTGTTTCATTGCAAATGGGTCAACTGAATGGGGAAGGGGTAAAGATAGACCAGTTGTAATGGAATGACAACAAGGATCTCAACAATCTTGGTTATAGAGATGAACCATTCGTCCTAGCCAATGATGTGTCTCGGGTTTTCTATGTGAAGGACATGTCCTCCGCATCAAAAAAAAAGAAAAAATATGCAAACGAATACATCATATGATGAGCCAAAGGCCACATAGTTCTTTCTGTGGAAAAGAAACATCATGGGAATCAAGGACAAGATGTATATGTCAAGATTATAATAAGTTTGATGAAATTCCGCCTTCACAAAGGAAAACTGACCCAAGCATTCGTTAAGTAAAGAAGATGCTCCATGGTTACGTCAAGCGGTCATAAGGAATGACATATGCCAAGAAGTTCATGCTCATATTATGTAACTCTAGTTCATGTATTTCGCGGTTTGTGGCTTGACCAAGGATATCTTTTCGCGTTTGAGGCCTTTAGTCCCGGTTTTGTAGTCTCGCTTTTAATATTAATAAATGTCTTGAGTGTTAGTCCCATTTTGTGGCTGGACCGGAGTGCCTCTATGACCAGTTTCTTGGAGATGCCGGGATCGGGCTCGTCGGCATCTCCCCAAACTGGTCAGTGGTGTCCTGCTCGAAAACCATCTTGCAGCTTGTAACTTCACTAACTAGATCAATACGCCTCGAGCTAACTAATTTCACATATTAGGAGTGCCTCTATGACCAATTTCTGAGATGCCGGAGGACTAGGCTCGTCGGCATCTCCCTGAAACTGGCCGCAGTGGTGTCCCCGCCTCAAAACCATCTTGCAGCTTGTAACTTCACTAACTAGATCAATACGCCCTGAGCTAACTAATTTCACATATTAGAGTGCCTCTATGACCTTCGGAGATGCCGAGGACCGGGCTCGCAAGATCTCCTCAAACTGGCCGCAGTGGTGTCCCCGCCTCGAAAACCATCTTGCACCTTGTAACTTCACTAACTAGATCAATACCTCGGAGCTAACTAATTTCACATATTAGGAGTGCCTCTATGACCGATTTCAGAGATGCCGGAGGATCGGGCTCCGTCGGCATCTCCCCGAAATCGGCCGTAGTGGTGTCCTCGCTTCTAAAACCATCTTGGAGATGCCTCAAACTGGCTGGAGGACTGGACTCACAAGGATGCATATTTATAGTACAAGCAGCTCGGCATAATGTCGACACTCACGACATAATGTCGACACTCACCCCTATTATTAGTGTTGACTCATCTTTAGTCCCGGCTGGTGTCTCCAACTGGGACTAAAGGTTCATCTTTAGTCCCGTTGGTGACACCATCCGGGACAAGGTATAAGCCGCGACATAATGTCGACACTCACCCCTATTATTAGTGTTGTCCGCCCACTGCCGCAATCCCTTGATGCGGTTGGTTTCTCCAACCGAGACTAAATATGAACCCTCTCTTTATATAGGCATTTCCTCTATTTATTAGGTAACACTTAAGACATTTATTAATATTAAAAACCGACAAATCGGCACTAGCTAACACTCAGGCCTAAAGCCGCCCCTTTAGTCATAATCATGCCTAGTCCTATAAGACGCAGCTTGTGGTCTTCATCGTCGTCGTCATCATCATCGTCATCGTCACCGCCACTCCGGGATCCTCGGCCCATCCATGGCATATACCAGGGGCCATTCCAGCCTCGGATTCACGGCGGGTGGGAGGGGTCTCTGAAGACGATGCCGCTCACGATGTGGGGCCTGTGGCGGGTGGACTCGTGGGCACCGTGGCGAGGATGGTCTCCCCGGCGATGTAGCGCATCACTTGATGATAGTACGGTTCTCCCACCACGACGGCCGACTTCGTTGTGGTTAACCGGTGGGCCATCACCCTCGCACTGCGAGCTCCCTTTCCCGCCTATTAGCGAAGAAGGCATTCAGTGTCATAGTTGCCGGGATCCCACTGGGATCCATCCGGCTCTGGCGTGAGCTCGTGGTAGAAGTGGTTTGTGATGGCCTGACGTGCGGAACCTTGAGGGCGGGAGGACAGAACCCTCCGGCGCTCGGCATCCGGCCCGGCGGGCGGTACCGGTGGACAAGGGTAGTTGGGCGCCTGGCGCCTCTCTCCCTCGAGGGTCGAATGACCCGATGGCGTTGTCCATTGTTCTAAGAGAGGAAGGTGTGGATGTGTGGATAGCCATGACACGATCACCCTAAATATAGAGGAAAGGCGGAAAACTTGGCGTGAAGCTTTGGGAAATGGCGGAAATATCTTTAGTCCCGGTTAGTGACTACATCCGGGACTAAAAGCTCTAGTAGAAAGGAAAGGGCGGGAAAACTTGGCGGGAAGAGGTGGGAAATGGCGGAAAATATTTTTAGTCCCGGTTTCAGAATGCTCCCGTCCTATTCTCCTCAAATACTACACCACCTTACATGGACTATATCCCAACAAGTACATCTCAAAACTTTTCGTCCATCCCGGGTAAAAAGGACAAATGTCTGCCGAATCGGTAGGAAGTGGGTCCGGTTTGTACTACAGTACATGATCTACCGCCGTGATTTTTGAAAAAATCATTTTAGACTCGCAATATGTGGTTTCTTGAGATCCAATGCAAGCTCTAACAATGCCCGTCCCTATCTTCATGCACCGGTTCGACCATAGTTAGAAATTCAGATAATTCAAAACGGGCATAATAAATTCAAAAAATCCGAACATTGAAAATCCTTCGTGGTGTCATATTATGTTACATAGTTGAAAGGAAAAATACCAGACTTGGTATATTGATCATGTTTGAAAAAACCTTCACAAAATGACCTATCATGTTCAAGGTTTCATGGTAGTCCCTATCACTTCTTATGTTTAAAGTTTTCTAAATTCCAAATTGATATTAAAAATATAAGTTAATTCATTTTTAATTGTAAATGGTTCATATTTTAAATGGTTACATTAATTATTTTTAAAAGCGAAAATGTTTTGAATTATTTATTTAAATCCAAACACTTTTTATGTTTAAAGTTTTTCTAAATTCCAAATTAATATTCAAAAATATAAGTTAATTCATTTTAAAAGGTTACATTAATTATTTTTTAAAAATAGAATATGTTTTTGAATTATTTATTCAAATCCATACACTTCTTATGTTTAAAGTTTTTCTAAATTCCAAATTGATATTAAAAAAATATAAGTTAATTCATTTTTAATTGTAAATGGTTACATTAATTATTTTTTAAAACAGAAAATGTTTTTGAATTATTTATTTAAATCCAAACACTTTTTATGTTTAAAGTTTTTCTAAATTCCAAATTAATATTCAAAAATATAAGTTAATTCATTTTAAAAGGTTACATTAATTATTTTTTAAAAATAGAATATGTTTTTGAATTATTTATTCAAATCCATACACTTCTTATGTTTAAAGTTTTTCTAAATTCCAAATTGATATTAAAAAATATAAGTTAATTCATTTTTAATTGTAAATGGTTCATATTTTAAATGGTTACATTAATTATTTTTTAAAACAGAAAATGTTTTTGAATTATTTATTTAAATCCAAACACTTTTTATGTTTAAAGTTTTTCTAAATTCCAAATTAATATTCAAAAATATAAGTTAATTCATTTTAAAAGGTTACAATAATTATTTTTTAAAAATAAAATATGTTTTTGAATTATTTATTCAAATCCAAACACTTCTTATGTTTAAAGTTTTTCTAAATTCCAAATTAAGTATCATTTAAAAAACAATACAAATTTAAACCCCAAAATAAAAAATAAGGCGGGAACAGAGAGAAAATACCTGAAATTTTTTGAAAAAGAATATGTCGATTGAGCCACCAACCGGACTAAAGACCCTACGGCCAACGCTTGGGCTGCTGAAAATATTGGAGTATAGGTCCCGGTTGGTGGCTCCAACCGGGACGTATAACCCTTTAGTCCCGGTTGGAGCCACCAACCGGGACTAAAGGTCCTTTGGTTATAACTGGGTGCCCCTCTTCTTCTTCCCCATCTCCCCTCCTCTTCTCTTCTCGCGCACGACGCCGTCAGGCTGCCCCGCCGCCGTGCACGCCCTACCGGCCGCCCCTCGCCCAAGCGTCTGAAGCTTCGTCGCCCGAGGCTTCTCCCGAAGGAATCGGCCCTTCGCTCCCAATCGCCGCCACGACCCTCGCCCGACGATCGCCCGCCGTCGATTGTCGGCTCCCGACCTCGCCTCCCCGACACCACCACCGCACTTTGGTATGCTGGTCCTCGTGGACCCTCTCTCTCGCCTCTCGCTCTGGTTCATCCTCCCGTCGACCACCGCCACCGCGCCACCGTCGTGCTCTCTCTCCGTGACCTTTTGGGCGGCGCTACTCTTTGGCTCGCCTCAACCTCCTCTCTCTAACGCGCGCACGCACGCGCCCTAGATCGCCCCTAACGCCGTTCCCGATCATCATCCTGCAAGCCACCGCCGGCGTGACGTCACCCGTGCATCAGCGCGACCCAGCTAGGGAGCCACTTTTGCTTGTGTGGCTGCTGAGGTGGCTCCGGGCCCCTCTGTCAGTCATTGTGGGTAGGATTGCCTACGGTGTAAAAAGTTTAACCAGCTTTTAATAATTTCAGAAATAATTATAATCTTATAAATTCAATAACTTTTAATCTATAAGTCATAAAAATATGAATAATATATCAAAATGTTCAGAAAAATGAAACCTATCTATCTAAGCTATAATCATGCATTGTTCAACAACTTAAATTACAAGTTTAATTACAAGAACAAATCCACCCCTCTCATGTGTTCCGGAGTTTCTCCGAGTTAGGGTTTTCACCCCTCGGAACCCCGATTAAATCGTCGAGCATTTCTTAGGGTTACATTCCAATGCAAATTAACTTGCCATATCATCATACTTGCTTGAGCATTGCATCGATGCCATGTGTTGATTGTTTCCCTTTCTTTTTGGTGTTTGGATTATTAGGTTTATTATTAGTTAGGTATTATTAGGTTTATTAATTAGTTTGGTATTTTTGGTCTTCGTCCCCACTGGTCAGTCACTGTGGGTAGCCCCAGACCCGATTCACATTTTCAAGCAACTTAGGTGCATGTGGGTTCGACGATGTGCCTATCTACTACACGGTTTCCCTTTCTCTTCATTTTTATTATTGTGTATGTATATATTAGGTTTCTCGAATTAGGGTTTATATCTCTCAACATCGTACTTAACTTTCTCCTTTAGCCGCTTTGACTTATTCATTTTCCACCTATGCGTAAAATATGGACCCACGTCGAGCGAAGAAAAGGAAGAGTTGATCCAAGGTGTGATCCGTGGGAAGATAATTTAGGCGTATCAACGTTTGAACAACTCCGGTGAGGTGATCCTCTTTACGGAGTAGACAACTTGTTTGAGGTTGAAGGTGTTGCCTTCCTTGAGAGAAGGCTATGCCTTGTGTAATCGAGAAGACGACCGCTCGGCAAGGTGCATGTAATATAAATCAATTCATTAATTAATCATCTGCTATCTATATAGAAATAGTAACGACGATCTTTCTTCTTTTAGCCCTCGGATCGAAGGAATCTCTTGAAAAAGAGCGAGGCCCAACCAAAAAGTGGCAAGACCATGAGAGGTTCAGGATCGAAGATGTCGGCAGAGGCAGCAAGCGGCTCCGAAGTTGTCGCAACCAAATTTGTGGCACAATGCGGAGTAATCGTTAGGGACTTAATCCCGATCACCATTAGAAATTGGAATAGGCCTGCTAATGCGAATGAAGAGGAACATGTTTATTTGTCCCTAACCACGCCAAAGATTTCTTGTGGAAGAGGCTCATGGTTAATTTCAAACTACGAAGATAGAGCTGGATCCAAATGCGGAGGATCCATTGAGGACGCCACAACATGGGAGAGCCATGGAGGCTAAGGTCAGGGAGTGGGCTTTGAAGAAGATGGCCCAGTGTTTCACCAACTGGAAGAAAATATTGCACCTTGACTATGTCGTGAAAGAGAAGACTCCCGATTTCAAGAATATTCAGTTTGAGAAGATAAAACCATTATGGGATGAGTTTGTGGAATACAAGAAATCGAAAAAGCTAAGAAAATGTAAAGAAACGAATAATCGAATGTTGCTAAGAAGAAGTATCACCATACTATGGGGCAAGGTGGCTACAAGGTTGGCATTCCTAAGTGGGAGAAACTTGAGCAGGAACTGCGTGATAAAAATATCACCCCAGAGACAGACGATTGGGTAGAACGTGCAAGGAATTGGTTTTACGGGCATGGGGGCACGTTGGACTCGGAAGGTGTATATATAACATCGACATAAAGAAGACCCTTGCCAATCGAGAGGATGAGAAAAGCGTAAAGGATGTTAAAGATGGGGACTTCATTCCGATAGAGAGAATGATGAGCTCATACTCGCCCTTGGAAATAAGGAACATGATGGACGAACACGAGGCACAATAGGCTCCCAATCATGGAGGAGTGGGTTTCAAGAGAGGAAGAAATATCCGATAGAAGCCGTCGAGGAGTAAGGACAAGGCGGTTGAAGCGAAAGTCGAAAGAGCGAATGCGTTTAATTGAAGAACGATTAAAGCAACAACAAGATGAAATTAACTCACTTAAAGAGCAAGTACTACCGCCCATCTCAAAGACAATCGCATTCGATGCTACCGCCTATCGAATAATCGAAAAGCGATGTGGCTTCCGAGGTCCCGGGTGATGACAATGGCGATGCCGATGATGCACCGACGATGGCTCCTGTTGGCTACCCAAAGGATGATATCACGAGATGACACCGCTGCGAGCTACATGTCAAAGTTGTGAACATATCAATGAAGGTGGCGTCGGCTATGCCTTACCAATTGGTCCACACCAACTTACCACGATCGTGGGTTCTAGAGGCTACGCTGTTGTCGGCGTGGATGAAATCATGCCCACCTTTGAGGTTTTGGATCTTCACTACCGCTGGTGAAGGGGATGTGGATCGGCTGGTGGCCTTAAAAACGTCCCATTCTATGGTCAAGGATTGTATCGTGCTTCAAATCACACGCCAAGGCCATCTTCGCCGCCTCACCCGTCTCCGGCCGAGGTCGTCGCCGCGGCCGTCTTCGTCGCCTCACCGGCTCCGTCGCATCACCAATCTCGGTGCAGCCATCGCCATGGAGCCATCACCGCGCCTCGGGATAAAAGCGTAAGCGTCGCTCTTGTCGTCGTGGCGATCGCTGAAACGTAAACAAGAGCCTCTTCCAAAAGTACCAACGGTTCCTCCCAAGAGAGCTTATGGTCTTGAAGATGAGGCTGCGGTGATCGTTGATGCGGAAGCGTTTTTCGCTAAGTCGAGGCGGCGAAAGAGCCAGAGTTCCCCGCACCAAAGAAGAAAAAGCCAAAGTGTTGAAAATGCTAAAGACTCTTCATCAACCCGAGCCAAAGCTGTCATCGGACTATGAGCGTTCTATTCTCAAGTCACATGCAGCACAAAAAGCCTCAAGAGCAAGATCGATGCAAGCGAAATCTGTTGCCCACTCGGAGAACAAGCAAACAGACTTGCGCCCCTCTCAAGGTGATTTCTCAAACCAATGTGGGTCGAGCAAATATGGGGAAGAGCAGTATGATCCAGGTAGTTACTGTCTGGAGAAGCCATTGCTCAAGGTATGAGTATTGCCAAGACTTATCCAGTTAGAGTTCTTCCCGTGAGTGAAGTAGCATACCAATACAAGACGGAAAACCTCTCGTCAAATCTGAGGAGGTAAACAATCTTCCAACAAAATGCGAAAATTGCATAACGGTACATGCATGCCACAAGGGCGGCTAACTGGATAGTCGAGGGTTACAAAAAGCATCATGGGAAAGATAAGGATGACATGATATCCATTGAATTTGATGAACTATTTCAATTATTCAATCAAGACGCCTTGGACAAATCGATCATGAGTGCCTATTGTGCGTAAGTACTAATTGTAATTAATTTAGTCTCCATCTATAATATTTTGTTTATTGCATGTATATAATCATACTTTAATATGCATAATGAAGATTCTCGAATGCAGAGGACAAATCTATGACATTGGCTTCATTGACCCATATTGGGTTCATGAAGCTAATCTCAAAATAAGCCCCGTGATACGGAGGATAATATAGTACAGCGTTAAGGTTTCAAGAAACCAAAAGGAAATACTATTTCCTTACTACTTCCAATGAGTGTTATTGTCTTGTATACACTTTCTATTTAAACTTACTCGATGTTAAGTATATAATTGATTAGTTACGCATTCGCAGTACCACTATATTCTGTTAATCATTCAACTTGACAAAGGCGTGTACTAGTCATGGACTCGAAACATAAACCCCTTGAGACGTGGAAGGACATGCAGATACTTCTCCAGTGTAATTCTAATCATTACGACACTATATCGGCAACGTTCGTGAATTTTATGATATCAAGTACTTAATAACATATTTTATTCGTTTTCTCGCGGCTTGGAAACGGTTCACCAAGAAGGCTAGGGTGTTTGGAAAGAGGAGCTTACATTTCAACCACTAGATGTAAGCACCACTAGCTATATCCGCATCTCTTTGATTCTAGTTTTGATACGTTATTATCATGCTTGATTATTATTTTGATTGAACTCTGTTGTCGTAAAGTGCCCGACGTGAGGACCGGTAACAATCTATGTGGATACTATGTATGCGAGTTCATCCGGAGACATGCAATGAGAAGGGCAGAAATTTAGAGCAACTCCACGTCGTAAACAATTTCTATAGTTTTTAATTACAATCAAATTGTGTTTAGTTTCATATTCATAGGTGACTCCTTTTTAAATCAGATCGAGCGTCTACGGGACGGTCTTCGCCAAAGGATCGATACGAGCAATACAGGAGGAATTGGCGGGATTCTTGGATGCAAGTCCTAAACACACAAGGGTAATACTACTCGGCTGTGTATAGACAATAGGAATTGTAAAATAGCAACTTTCAAGAAATTGGCGGAGCATCGAATAGCAACTTTTGTATGTAGTGCATGAACTCGATCCGTGTATTGAATGTAATGTTGTCATGATGATCTTGTGTAATATAAGGTTCCTTCATTGATAAGTGCAAAACACTAAATAAACAATAAAACAACCTAAATGAATTCTCTTCGCGGCACAAAAGTGGCGAAAATCTGCGCGGCAACAAAATGTGCCAAAATGAATTCTCTGCGCGGCAGAAATGGCCAAATCTCTGCATGGCAAGAAGTTATTAGTCGGTTCGTGTTAACCGGACTATGCTCCACCCTCGCGCTCGATGCCGCCACGTGTGCCCCATTTGTCCGGTTGGTGGGGCAACCGGGACTAAAGGTTAGAGCTTTAGTCCCGATTGCCCCGTCCCGGTTGGGCAACCGGGACTAATGGCCCTTACCAACCGGGACGCATGGGGCGTTTTCTACCAGTGGAGGTTCGGTAGTATTCTCTTTCGGAGCTTCATGATCATTATCATTAGTTCCCTCTTAATTTGGTGAAGTCAACTCCGGAACGGCTTTCGGAGCTGCGCTACTCGCCATACTATAAAGAGAAGGTTCTACAACCTCTTCGAGTTCTACCTTCCGACTACACACACCTTTTGCGAGAAACTCTTTCTCTAGAAAGGATCCATTCTTGGCAACGAAAACTTTGTCCTCGGATTTGTGATAGAAGGAATACCCAATAGTTTCCTTAGGGTATCATATGAAGAAGCATTTTTCCGCTTTGGGTTCGAGTTTATCCAGTTCAAGTTTCTTCACATAAACATCGCATCCCCAAACTTTAAGAAATGATAGCTTAGGTTTGTTTCCAGACCACAATTCATACGGTGTGTTTTCAACGGATTTAGATGGTGCCCGATTTAAAGTGAATGCGGCACGTGCATAACCCCAAAATGACAATGGCAAGTCCGCTAGAGACATCATAGATCGAAGCATATCTAGTAAAGTACGATTACGATGTTCCAACACACCATTTCGCTGTGGTGTTCCGGCAGATGTGAGTTGTGGAACTATTCCACACTCTTTCATATGTGTGCTAAACTCGTAACTTAGATACTCGCCTCCACGGTCGGACCGTAGAAATTTGATCTTTCTATTACGATGATTTTCCACTTCACTCTGAAATTCCTGAAATTCCTTAAATTTCTATTACGATCAAGTTTCATCAAGTAGATATAACCGTATCTACTCAAATCATCCGTGAAAGTAAAAGAATAACGATATCCACCTTGCCCCAACACACTCATTGGACCACACACGTCAGAGTGTATGATTTCCAATAAATTTGTCACCCGTTCCATTGAACCGGAAAATAAGGCATGGATCACATGTATCAAATGATTCGAAATCAAGTGATTCCAACAGTCCATCCGATTGGTTCATGCGTTTAACACCAATATGACCTAGACGGTAGTTCCACATATATGCGGATATATCATCATTAAGTTTAATCCTTTTAGCATAAACATTATGAATATGTGTAACACTATTATCGAGATCCAACAGAAATAAACCATTCATCATCGGTGCATGACCATAAAAGATATCATTCATATAAATCAAACAATCATTGTTTTCAGATTTAAATGAATAACCACTATGCATCAAACATGATCTCGATACAATGTTAATTCTTAGTGCTGGCACTAGATAACAATTATTCAAGTTTATAACTAATCCCGACGGTAAGTGGAGAGGTAGCGTTCCGACGACGATCACATCAGCGCTTGATCCGTTGTCGGCATGCATCTTGACCTCACCCCTTGCTAGCGGTCACTTGTTCCGTAGTCCCTGATTCGAGTTACAAATATTAGCAACTGAACCGGTATCAAATACCCAGGTGCTACTGCGAGTACTAGTCAAGTACACATCAATAACATGTATATCGAATATATCTTTATTTTCCTTGCCGGCCTTCTTATCTGCCAAATACTTGGGGAAGTTGCGCTTCCAGTGGCCAGTCCCCTTGCAATAATAGCACTCGTTATCAGACTTAGGGCCAACTTGGAATTTCTTTTTAGGTACGGCAACCGGCTTGCCGCCCTTCTTTCCCTTCTGTTTACCCTTTCTGTCTTTCTTGAAACCGGTAGTCTTATTGATCATCAACACTTGATGTTCCTTCTTGATCTCCACTAGCATTGACAGAAGCTCGAGGAGAGACTTCTTCAGTCCTTGCATGTTACAGTTCATCATGAAGCTCTTATAGCTAGGTGGCAGAGTTTGGAGAACACGATGGATGCCTAAGTCAATGGGAATCGTTATTCCCAAGGACACAAGCTTATCGACGTAACCTGACATCTTGAGTACATGCTTACTAATGGAGCTGTTCTCTTCCATCATGCAGCTAAAGAAATTTTCTGAAGCATTATAACTCTCTACAGCAGCATGGGTGTCGAAAATTATTTTCAACTCACCCATTTTATCAAAGGCATTGCCATTTTTGAAAGGCTTTTGCTGCAATGAACTAAGTTGTGGTCCTCCTGATGAGTCAGATAGACGTTCTTTTCCTCGTCAGGGGCATCAAGTGGTGGGGGGACTAGCGGCGCTTCTAGCACATATTTCTTTTGTGCAACAGAGAGGAGAATCCTCAAATTCATGGTCCAGTCGGTAAAGTTGCTACCGTTCGTTGCAAGTTTCTCTTTCTCCATGAACACACATTGAAATTAGAAGCAGGTGGTGCCATCTACAACAAAATTTGTAAAGTTTAGAATAAGTTTATGATAGATTGAGTTCAACTAATACAAAATTAAGAATGAACTCCTACTCAAAAATGGCATCCATCATGCCTTTTTGGTGATTATATGAACCAAATCCACTACACCAAGTCCGATCATCACGTGAGTCGGTGTAGCTTTAAAGGAGATCATCAAATGGACATCATATCTTTCATATGACTCATGCTTAACCTTTTGGTCTGTGTTCCGAGGCCATGTCTGCACATGCTAGGCTCACCAAGTAATAACCTTAGTATTCGCGTGTGTAAACTGTCTTACACCCGAAATATGATCATGGATCGAAGAACACCCGATCATCACGTGATGTCTTGGAGCGGCAAAACATAATCGGTGCATACTTAAGGGAGAAGACATTTTTATCTTGATATCTAAATGAGGGATCATCTTATTATGCTAGTAAAATGCCTAACAAGCAATATAATATGAAACAAACATCTCATGTGAAAAGTGAAATGATATGGTTCTTGCACTTGATCTCCATCATGGGCATCATGGTATGATCGTCATCATTCCTCTATGTGTAAGGCCAAGGTCTATGTAACTTACACGTTATGTGTGTTATAAGAGTATCGACTCATACTTTTACTTACAACATCACCATATTGTAACACCCCAATTTTAGTTAATCTTATATTAGGGTTTTGATTGTGCATTCATAAGCATCATCTCTTAAATTATGCATTGAGAAAAAATGCCAAACTCTAAACCCTAGCTTCCTCCTTATCCTCTCAAAACAATTCAAAATGGTTTTAATATTTTGAAAACTACCAAAACTTTTGGAGCCCAAATTGTATAAAAGCGCACCTGAGTATTTTATATACTTTATAAAAGCCTCTGGAATTTTTGATTTATTAAAAAACATAATTGGAAATGAGAATACAAAAATAGAAAGTGAAAACAGAAATAGAAAACAGTCTACCAGAAAAAAGGGGGACCCTAGCTACCTAGGCCAAGCCCACCATGTCCCTCTCTTCTCTATCGCACAACGCACGAACCCGTAGCCCATCTATGCCCGCTCCCGGCCCAGTACCGCTTTGGCACCACCCCCTGTCATCTTCCTCCTCCCGCAAGCAGCTTCCTGGTGTGCCGCCCGCTGTCGATCGTCGTGCGTGCTGCGATGCTCACTGCCACTTGCGAGGAGTACGATAAGGATGGCCGTCTCGCTCTCTCTCTCTCTTCCCATACCCATTTGTTTCCGTCTGGCCTACAATCGTGAATTCCCCATGCGTAGCCGGAACCTTAGCCGCAGACTCCCTCGTTCACCGCCGTTCTGCACCACCCCAGACCCCGAAGACCCTCCCATGAGCTTCGCCATGTATCCCTCTTACTCCCTGTTGAAGCGTGCTTTCTGGGGAGCCCTGTATCTCCGTATTTGAGGTCATCTTCCTCATCACCGACGGAGCTCGCCGCTGTCGAATAGCTCGGTGCCGACGACCCCAGCCTTCCAAGACCACCTAATCGTGATTCCGGTGAGCCTGTGGTCCTCTTGGACCTCTTAAATTTACCCCTCCCCTCCTGTATCCCATTGCCATCGTGTGTCGCCTCCGTCCTCCACAGTTCCTCTTCGAGGAAGCATCTCCGGCAACCATTTCTTGGAGGCGCTGCCGCTACTCGACTCCTCGCCTCACGCTGATTCGAACTCCCTCGCTCCCACAGCCCCGCATGCAAGGATTCGAGAGATCATTGCTCAATCTATGGAGTTGGCCTCTGCCGACGTCAGGATGGCGACATCATTGCGTCATATTCCTTTTATTTTAGTTAATGTTTCTTTAATTATTTTCTGGAAATAATAAATATCCCATGGGGCCCAGTCGTCAGTGACTAGGGGTAGCCTCAGCCCCAGTGAGAATAGCCCCGACCCCATGATGACATAAGCCTGAGCTCAGAGTGACATATAATAAATCCTTTAAACCTTTTTAATAAATCCATAAATTGATATAAACCTTATAAATTCAATAACTAATTATTTATAAGTCAGAAAAATACAAATAGTATATCAAATTGTTCAAAAAATGAGATCTGTCGAATTACACTATAATCAACATAAGTAAAATAAAGTAAAGTCTTCATCTTCATGTGCCACAGGCAAGCATGTTGAGTGTAGACTCATAACCTTAATCCTCATCAGACTAACCTGCAACATCATAAGTTACAGCCACAGTGGGTCAATACATTTGGAATAGTATTGGCAAGTGATACCATATTATAGTAGTAGTATATAACATATATATGAATTTGGCTAAGTGTAGCTTAGGCTTGCTTTGCTGAAAATAGGTTTTTCCTTATCAGTTGAAAATACTATGTTTTTGTTTGATGAAAATCACCCAAGGAACCACCAATAATCATTACTAAACCTTTACCCTAGTTCAACCACAAGTTTTTAACTTAGAAATTGGGATGAGGAGATCCTTGATAGCTTCAATGTCTTGATGCTCAAATTGTCCATTGCCAGGGACACGGCTAAGTACTTAGATTTTTCCTTCTCGAGAGGTGGTGCACTTTCCCCACAAGACTCGACATGCATCGAGACGAGATCTTTCAGAAGCCTTCCCTTAGACCAAATGGACGCGTTCCATCCTATCACCCTACCACCATCTGTCCATTTGACTAAGTTATTGCAACCTATATGATCAAGGTAGAGCCCATATCTCATGTGGCTACACTAGAAGCTTCTAAACACTAAGTATCTCAAATCCCTTTGTTCCTGGGTGGCTTTCCACAAGTGAGATACACCAGGGAGGACATAAAAATGGGCCCTGAGTAACCACTCAACACAAACCATTCATTCCATTCCACCCAGGTGATTCATTCACTTAGTTGTTTTATTAAGTAAAAACATAAGTCAAAGACTTAGTAAAATTTACATAGCATGTGTATATAATCCACCCTTGTTTACTACTAGCTATGCTAAGCATGATATCAACAAGTATCTTAACTTAGAGAATAATTCTACCAAGACTACAACTACTAGGATCTCCCATAGCATAGCATATAGATACTTAGCAAAAATTTCATGCAAGCCCTATACAAAATATCACTAGTGCATATTCAAAATAATGGGACAAATACATGAAGCACCACTTGCCTTGGTAGTTGGGGGAGTAGCAACAATCTTCACAATCACAATCACCACTAGCACCAAAATCTACACATAAAATAATAGCACCAAATTCACATTCCAATATTCAAGCAAAAATATTATGAATGCATGCAAATCCCATGTGATGATTTTTCCTAAACTAAACAAGACAAGTCAAATAGTAATAAACACAAAACCAATTATTTATAGCCTAAATAAACTCAAATTGGCCTTAAAAACATTTTCCAAATAATTTATATAGTCAAAATAAGCCTATATTTGCCTCTACATAAAATTCCATTTTGCAGAAACAAAATACAAAATTAAGCCCACAGTAGTGTAGCATTTATTTTTTGAATCCAATGGTATATTATTTGCATTTTTTGGAAAAACAGAACTCAAGTTATGAATTTTCTAAGTTTGAACAATTTAAAAGATTCAAAACAGATTTATAAATCAAACCACACACGCGTGACAGCGTCTGATTGGTCTATACCGCTTCGCGCGGATCGTGCCTCCGCGCTGTTGGATCAAGTCAGATCCAACGCGCCAGATCTATGCATACCCCTTCGCGATCTAATCTAATCTTAACCGCTGGATGTAGATCCAGCGGATCTTAGTGCTTCGACCAAACACGGGCGACGCAAATGGCCACCGGGGCGGTTGCGCATCAGATAGCGATGTTCCGACGATGCCAGAGGGTACGAAAGGGAATACTGGTGCTTACCGAGGTCGCAGAGATGTGGTGATGTTCAACATGTTTGTGGACGGGGCTGGGGCGCACAGACACGACGATGATTCCTCGTCATAGTTGGCGTCGGCGTTGGGCTCGCTCGGGAGTTGGCGTTGGCGATGCTACAAGGCACGGAAAGATGAGCCAGAGGTGGAGTTATACGCGCACGAACACGGCGAGTGCACGCGTATCAACCAGAGAGAAAAGAGGGCTAGGGTTTACCGGAATCATTCGCCAGAGTAGCTCGGAACAACGGCGGCGCGAGTTCGAGTGTGGACAGCCGCTCAGAGGGTGGCGAGTGAGGGGAAAGGAGCGGAGAGGGGAGGGGGTTAAGTAGAGGGGGTCTGGGCGTAGGATTACTGCGGTATTTAACGCGAATTGATTCGCGAATCAATTGGCCAGAAACGAGCGGTGATAACGAGTCTGCGGCATTGATTGGCGAAGAAGGTGATGTGGCTACGGGGCAAGCGTGTTAGTGAGAGGGGTGCGCGGGTGAGAGGTGAAAAACAGAGAGGTGAGCACGGTGGGGTTCTCTCGGGTGGGCTGGAGTTGGGCCATGGGGGTGGGCCGAGCCAGTTGGCAGGTCTTCTTCTGTTTTTTTGTTTTTTTGTTTTTTCTTTTTATGATTTGATTTTCTAAATTAGATTTGAATGTTCAAAACAACTTCAAATCAATTCAAACTTCTTCCAAAATTTTATGTGGTCAAGATAGTGTCCAAGAGTGTGTAGAACACACAAATCTACTCAGAACCATTTTGGTCCTTTGAAAAAATAATTTAAAACCATGCCTCATATGATAGATAAAAATGGGCATTTGAAAAGGTTCTGTTTAAATTCAAATCACCTCTGGATTTTTGTAGTGTAAACCTTTTACTTATTTGTGTATAAAACACTACTGTTTAGTCAAATGCACTTTGACACTTTGAAAATAAAATAAAACCTTGCCTTATTGATATATAGATAATAGGCATATTAATGGTTTTATTTTGAATTTTGTTTTGAATTTTTTTGTGCAAGTCAAGGATGCTAGGAATGTTTGAATGAAATGCAAACTTTTACAAATCATGATTTTTGGGATGTTACTAATCTAACCCCCTTAAGATGAATCTCGCCCTCAAGATTCAGATTGGCTAGCAAATAGGTGAGGGTGATCTTTCCGAAGGTCATCTTCTCTTTCCCAAGTTGCTTCTTCTTCGGAATGATGGTTCCATTGAACTTTGCAGAATTTGATAGTCTTGGTTCGAGTAACTCTTTATGTAGTCTCAAGAATCTTGATAGGCTTCTACTCATAGGTGAGATCACTCTCCAACTGAACCTCTTCCAAAGGTATAGTATCCTTCAAAGAAGTTTCTTCCATATCCGGATGGCATTTCATCAACTGACTTACATGAAACACATTGTGAACGGCAGATAGTGATTCAGGAAATTCAATCTCATAAGCCACTTCTCCTTTGTGGCTCAAAATCTTGAATGGTCCAACATATCTTGGTGCCAATTTTCCTTTGACTCCAAATCTCTTCACACCAAGAAGTGGTGAGACTCTAAGATAAACTCTATCACCTAACTCATAGGTGACTTCTCTATGCTTTGGATCTGTCTATCTCTTCTGTCAGGACTGTGCTATCTTCAATCTGTCCTTTACCAATTTGACTTTCTCTTCAACTTCCTTTATTAATTCTGGCCCGAACACATTTCTTACTCCAACACCACTCCATAGCAATGGTGTAGTACACTTTCTTCCATAGAGAAATTCAAATGGTGCCATCTCAATACTGGCTTGATAACTGTTATTGTAAGAGAATTCTGTGTAAGGAAGACTTTCATCCCAACTAGCACCATTGTCTTGGTGGTGTCACGGCAGATGCCATGGGTAGGCTTAAGTTGGGGGACAAATGGGTGCTTGTGGTCACCGGGGAGGGAGTGCACGGTCTTGCCATGCACGAAGAACAAGATGAACTCTCCACACTTAGGAATTTTATTGATGCTCGAGATTACAAGTGCTCCTTGAGTTGTATGAACTAGTGTTCTATGAACTAGTTCCCTACTTGGTCCAACCTCCTTCTACTTCTGATATGCCCCTCCTTATATAGGCGATGCTAGCTAGGTTATACCCCTTTGGGTTCTAGGTTTACTATTTGGATCTTGGTCCCTACTATGCGGGCCGGGTCATGGGCTTGCCCTAAGCCCAATGGCCCAGTCCACAAAACTAGAAAGCTAACGGTCTTCTGGTATGTCGCCTCATGTTCCTTTTGGCATCACGCAGTAACTTTGTACGTCAGCCCTTGCTTTGGGCGTCACCCGGCTCCTTTCGCGTCACCCGACGTCGCCCTTCTCTTTTGACCATGTTTTACCATGGTCCCTCCTGAACCTCACTGGGAAAGGTGCCACGCGTCCTATCTGACTCGGCCTCTCCCCGGGAGACTCGGCTCGTTGGTTCCTGCTAGATTAACATCTTTGTCCAATACGGGCCGACATAGTTTCTATGTCGGCCGCATACGATCCTCTTACCCGGCCATACTTACTCGCCTTGGTTATTTATTCACTCGGTGTAAGCCAAGATGGGATTTGTTTTACCCCTTGTGACCCTACCGGGGGTTATCCCCCCGACATTAGTCCCCTAAGCTGGTGAGGTCTAGCAGTTCTAGCTGTTAGGCGCATCTAGGTTCCTTTAATGTAATTGGAACTTTTTCTTTCGTCCTTACTCATCGCTTATGGCGCACAGTTTGGCGTGATTTCGCTTCCTGCCGAGTCTGTCTAACAGTTTCTGGGCCTATTCTTGACTTTCTGGCTTGTTTTGCCTCGTGCCGAGTCATTTTGGACAATTCCGAGTCATTTTCGGCGTGCCTCAGTCACTGACAGCTGGTAATCATGGTAACTTGCCTCAAATTTTGTTCCAAGCCCTGACCGCATAGTGACGGATGTGCAGTTATTTCCCGTCATTGTGGCAGTCCCATCGGTCTGTGCCCCTTGTCCTTCCTTTCATGACGTGGTAGGGGATTTTTCGTGTATTATTGTCACGTGGCGCCCGCTGATTGGCTCACTTGGCCGGGTACACGGCCACACGCTGGCCGCACTGTAGGGTTCGTAGCATAGAAATTTTTTTTCCTACGATGGGAACATCTATGTACCAAGATCTATCTACTAGATACAAGCAACGGGTGGATATACATCCATAGAATACATACCCTCAAAGACCGAATAGCGTTAACGAGGTTGTACTCGTGGATGATGTAGACGAACGCTTGCCGATCTCAAGATCGTGATGAAGTCCATCTGGTCCAGCTGGTCCAGCACGATCAAGTCCAGCACCTCAAAGTAGTGGTGCATCTGTGATCGCACACACGTACGGGTACCCCGACAACCTCCGCGCCCCTCGCTCCAGCGAAGCAGCGGAAGCAACAAATCCTTCCATAAAAAGCCACCGGGAACATGTATCTCGCTGATCCGAGACCATGGGGAAATTCTAAAGGGGGGAGAGAGATCCTTCGCGAGGAGGTGTGCTTTGAGAGGAGGAGAGGGGGGACTTTTATAGGGGAGAGGGGGGCACTCAAGGGCATGGCGCCCAGCCATGGGGCTGCCCCACCTCTTCCACATTCATGTGGGTGGAGCTCCCACTCAAAATGAAAAGCCTCCACTCCCATTAAAAAGCCTCCACTCAAAAATCCACTCACATGCATTAAATCTCCACCAAATTTAATGCAAGATCTCATTTAAATAAAACTCTTTTATTTATTTATTCAGAATTTTTTTAATTACTTTAATTAACAAACATTCATATAAAACCCCTTACAACATTTCAATTTCATATGCAGAACCAGTTTCTGCAATTTCAACCGAAACAGTTTCGGTGTCTAGTGAAATAAATTCCTGCGCTTTCCTTTTTCTTTCTCTGGCATATCATTTGCTCCGAATGGTGTCGGTATCCCTTAAGTGTGTCACCCTACGGTTCGCGAATAATGCAGACATGATCGAGACCCGTCTCCGATCAATAATCAGCAACGGGACCTGGAGATCCGTACTGACTCCCACACATTCAACGATGACTTCTGTGATCGCGTGAACCTTTTATGATAGTATCTTAATACCTTTGTTTCACGATATATTACATGTCCGATTCGATCATCGGTATCTCCATACCTAGTTTGATCTCGTTACCGACATGCACTCTTTTCTCGTTCCCGTGATATAACATTCTAGTGATCAAATCACTTGCTTGCAAGCTAATCAATGTGATATCACCGAGAGGGCCCAGAGCATATCACTAGTAGAAAAAGAGTCATTCGTACATCCCAGTTCGGAGCATTAATCCCGGTTATAGTTGGACCCGGGACTAATGTGAGCATTAGTCCCGGTTCCAACGGCTAGAACGCCAAAGAATCTTTAGTCCCGGGTCAAACGTGACCTTTAGTCGGTTCAGTATCACCAACCGGGACTAAAAGGGTGCCCTGTCATCCTTTAGTCGGTTCGTATCACCAACGGGACTAAAGTGTGACCTTAGTCCCAGTTATTAACCCGGACTAAAGAAAGTGGGGCACTGGACTGCATTAGTCAAGTCTCACACGCGATGCTAGGGCCGGTGGGCAGCTTTAGTTAATTCTCACATGCTAAAGGTGACCGGTGGCTAAGCAACAACATGGTCGCTTTTTACTATTAATCAAGTGTCTCTTGTTTGAGTATTATTTTCGTTGTCCACGATTTATTGGATTTTTTGTTGATTGACACTAACTTTAAAATTTCCCTTACGTGAGGGAACATTTTTTTATAGAGAAGGACGACATGTGATCCCATGTTATCCATGGCTAGTTGCCCGTGGTTATCCAAATGCTCTGAAGCTTAGCAAAGCTTTTGTTTGCGCAGCTTGAGGATTTTTTTTAGTTGTTACAAAAATTAACAAGATTTAGTGATTTAGTTGTTACAAAAATTAACAAATATAAATTTCTACATACTATACAAAAAATGTTATAAAAATTCAAATGGCCATAACTTTTGTATACCATGTAAAAAAAGTACAACCTATCAAAACATGCAGAAAAAATTAGCTCTTTGATTTCAACATACTTAAGCCGTTTTGGATTCTTAAAATTCAAAAAAAAATATTTCAGAAATTAAATTATTAGTATTTTTATGTCATATTTGAATTCCTCGCATTTTTTTGATAATAATGGATATATTATTTGTTAAATTTTGATTTACAGATTTGAAGATATTGTTTATGTCATATTAAATGAATAAATGGCAAAAATGAATAAAATATTAATTTAATTAGTTTTACTTTCATTATAATAAAATATTATTATTAATTATTTATTGTTGTTTGCTATAAATAGTTGTTCTTAATTTCAAAAAATAAAAACGTGTCACATATCGATATGAGTTAATAGGATTGATATACTAGTCTTGACAACAAGATATAACGGTCCTTCGCGCAGGTGGGAGAGATGGAATGAAGAAGTTAAGCGTGCTGAGGGTGGAGTAGTGCTAGGATGGGTGACCGGATGGGAAGTTTGACCGTAAGTATGATTTGAACTAAGATTAAGTATAATTAGTGTTTAAAATGAGAGATGTGGGAGATTAACAAGTCAAATAATTCAAAGGTTAAAGAAAAAATTGAAAAAATCAAATTTTTTGGAAAAAGTAAAATAAACCTTTAGTCGGTTTATTACGAACCGGACTAAAGGTCCCCCCCTCCACGGAGCAGCGCCACGTGCACCCTTTTGACTGCCCGTCGGTTGGGCAACCGGGACTAATGCCCCTTACCAACCGGGACCAATGGGTCGTTTTCTACTAGTGTATCTATCCGTCATTGGGATGAATAAATTCCACTCTCGATCCATGGGCCTCAACATAACACTTTATTAGTTCTGAATCCATCTTTATAATCACCCAGTTACAGTGTGACATTTGATGTTATCAAGAAACTCTTCCGGTGTTAGTGATTAACATGATCTCATGGTCTAAGGGTTAAGATCACTTCGTAAGTTGTTATAGCAATATAAACTCAATGACTTTGATCGTAATGCTATACTTTGGATGAATGTTCATCACACCATTACACTAATGTTGTGATCCCGTTATTAACAACATCCAATGTCCATGATCAGGAAACCATGATCATCTTGTTAATCAACGAGCTAGTTTATGAGAGAGGCATAACTAGGAACTTTCTGTTTGTTTATTAAACACACATGTATTAACGTTTCCGTATTAATACATTTATAGCATGCAAAATAAACATTTATCATAAACAAGGAATATGATAATAACCACTTTATTATTGCCTCTCTGGCATATTCCCTTCACGCATGGCGCAGGGGGATCCCATGATTGGGGTTTTTATTGCCCTTAAGTAGGGGTGAGGGGGTTACAACTTCCCTCGCCCGTTCACTTTCCCCTGCCTCTTCTTCTTCCTTGCACCCCCAAAATCAAACTTCCCCCTCTACTGTTCTTCCTGCTTTCTGTTCTTGCCTTGCGATTTCTCTTTTCCTATACTCATTCCACTACGGGTCCTTGTTCTTCCAAACCTCTTCCAACGGCGGAGGAGATCGAATCCAGGAGTATCATGGATGCACGTGAAGACGCTGAGGGGGCCGAAGAACAGGAGGTTCCCGTCGGCGAGCGCGGCGGCTGGGAGGGTTCAGAAGTCTCCACCGAGGAGCTCGAATGGCTTCGCTCCACCAGGTGCATCCCGCTCCAGGTTGACTGTCGTATTCCCGCCGGTGAGATCTCCCCCAAACTCGATGCAAATGAACGGGTGGTTTTCCTCTCTCATTTCGAGTGAGGTTTCGCTCTGCCAGTAAGCAGTTTCTTTTCTTCGTTTCTTTCCACTTTCCATCTCCAGACCCATCATCTTCCTGCTTCATTTACGCTTGCAAGGCCTATTTTGGCATTTGGCCTACCATTCTTCTGTGGGCCAAATATTTTAGTTTTAGGGTGCAAGTTGTCCCTCAGCCTGGCGCTCCCTGAGCCGAGAAGAAACCGACTCGGTGTGGTGCAGCTAGCATCACAGCCAGGAGAGACTCCATCTTTTATCGGGTCACTGGCCTTGACTCTTGCAAGAAATGGCATAGGACTTTCTTCTATGTCAAAAACAGCGGGGCCACCGATAACATCCGACTCCCCCTTTCTCGGACGAGGTCCCTAGAAAGAAGTTATGGCAACTTGACCTGCGAGACCAAGACGCTGCAGTGAATGAGGCCAATGTGATCTTGGAAAGGTTGCCGTCACCGGATGAGAACTTTCATCTCGCTGACAGGGACCTCATGTGCACCTTCATCTCACGCCGGGTAAGCTCTATCCAAGCCAGGAGCCACAAGATGTGCTTCATGAGTGGCTCCCATGACCCCACTCGGCACTCCACAAAGGAGCTTACCCACGATTCCGTGGCTCACCGAGTAAGCTCGATCTTCAAGCTAAACTTGGTGGATGACTGGGCTTGGAGCTGCCCTCCGTTTAGCCGGGTCAAGCCTGTCCCATGGGTAAGTTTCCGAGTCACTTTTACTGCCGAGTCTTTTGCTTGTTTGCTACTCTTAGTCTAGTTTTCGATAGTTATTCTGATTGTCTTTCGCAGAACCTTGTTCAGCAGGTTGATGAAAGTACTATCCCTCCTAGCGCTTACAACGAGGATCGCTCCGACTCCGATGAAGTCGAGTATGATTTGGAGTGCTTCATGCCCATTCCTCATTCGGCTGCTGCTTCAACCTCGGGTAAGAGTCAATCTCGTAACCACTTACAAGATTGGTCTGACGATGATGAGGATGATGATTGTAATATTTTGGAGGTACATGCCTTGTGACCTTAGCCCTCTAACTTATTCGAGTAATAATGTTATTTACTTATGCAGATGGACAGGTACATGACACTCCACCTCTCGCCGTGGGCGGAGTCGGCAAAATCCCCGTCGCCAAGCCGAATAAGCGATGCGGGGCCTCCTCCAGTACTCAGCCAGCCAAAAAGAGAAAGGCTACTCACGCTGCTGCCACGATGGCTGAGACTCGCAAAGCTGCTGGGCGCCGAGTCACACGTCTCCCATCGCGCGATTCGGTTGTCACGGGTAAGCATTTGTGTTCTGCTTACACTACATTTTTCCTTCTTATGTGTTGTTACTGTTTTCTTATGCTTGTCTTGTTATTTTAAGAGTTGCGCCTCCGTCGGCTAACTAGGCCGCTCCTAGCATCGCCTCGCCGCTAAGGCCTGCACCTGTTCCGACTGATTCTACGGTGCAAAATCCCGTCCGAGTCGAGGCTCCCACTGTTGAGGCTCATGCTTTTCATTGTCAGTCAGACCCGGTGGCGCACCCGGCGGAGGAGTCTCGGCCCAGCACCCCTAGTGCTGGTCGGGAACAACTTTCTGATCTTGGTGACAGCAATGCTGGCACCGATAAAACCTTCGACACCAGTTCCTCTGGCACCAACCACAAGCTGGTGTGCATGAACAACTTCCCGATCTTGGTGCCAGCAATGCTGCTGAGCCCACTCAGTCGGCTCCCCTTTCTTCTCCCAACAAATCTGCTCACTCTCCTCTTTTGTCAAAGAACCAGACCCGGCCTACGGCTCCTGGTTCGGCTCGCACCTCATCCGGCAAGACCACCTCCACCAAACAAACAACTTTTGTTTGTGCTCCGGGTACCGCTCCTCAGATCCGGCCCATGACATTAGCAACAATGCTTGTGCCAACGGGCAAACCGAGTGGATCTGCGGCTGCCAGGTCGGATGATGGCTCTAAAGCTGTTACCCTTCACACTAGCTCCACTGCAACCCGCGCCAATGTGGGAACTACCCTGAAGAAGGGCAAGTTCTCACTCGGACGCTCAGCAGGAATGGACTTGGTTCCACTGAGCCCTATGTTGTGGCATGGAACGCAGCTGGCGAGCAAGAGGTCAGCACCCGCGCTGGCAAGAAGCTGAAGCTGGGCCCCAAGGCCGTTTCTGACATGACCCAGCAGGCCATCACCTTAATGGCTCGCACAGATGAAGTGAATGAGGTAAATAACCTTCCTACTCTTTTGTGTTGATGAGTACTTCTATTATACATATCACCTAGTCCCCGAGGTTACTGCCGAGTGAGGAACTTACTTGGCTGTAAGCTCCAATCAAATAACTCAGTCTATTATTTCCTTATGCCAAACTCGCATGCTAGACTTTCGGTCCCTAGTCCCCGAGGTTACTGCCGAGAGAGAAACTTATTCGGCTGTAAGCTCTTAAGATAGGAGTCACTCTTTATCCATCTTTGAGCTCGACTCTTCCATTTATTCACTGTCATTTTCCTTTATGCAGCTTACGCATAATGAGCACACCAAGGTGCATCAAGCTCTCCTCCCAGAGCATCGCAAGCTCGAAGTTGCTTATGAGAAGCTGCAAATCGAGAGTCAAGGCCTAGGTAATCTTCTTAATCACCATATCTTTATCCGGTGTATCTTTCTTTGCTTCATTTTCTTAGTCTTTTCTCGTTGTTTTCCCACAGATTCTGCCCAGTCCACCATCGACGCGCTCCACTCGCAGATCAGCAAGACGGAGAGTAAGTTCTTAGCCTTTTTTGTGTTCATGCCATTCTCTTGCCTTGTTATCCTGACGATCAAGATAGTTCTGTTGCTGCTGACGAGTAATTTGTTTCGAATAAGCAGAGAAGCACCAAGCCGAACTCCAGAAGGAGCGAGACAAGGTGACCTGGCTAAAAAAGCTGATGGCTGACATGGAGTAGAAACATTTAGCCGAGGTGAAGGGGCTGAAGGAGGAGCTTGGCGAGAAATACGGCCAACACGCCGCCAGCACCGAGAAAACCAGGGAGCTGCTCAAAGAGGCCGAGTCGGTGGTTGAGTCGCCGAACATGGACCTAGACACGCTCCAAGCCAAGGCCAAGGCATGGCAAAGCAAACTCATCACCATCAACTCTTTTTTCGGTAGTGAGTTCTTACCCTTTTTTGCACTGTGCTTTTTTTTCTTGACTTGGTCATCCTTTTTGTTACTTTGCTAATATTCTCTTTTGGTTGTAGAGAATTTTCCCGAGGCCAATTTGTTCGCCATTCGGGCCATGAAGAGAGTGACAACCAAGTCTGGTGCTCTAGCTGATGGCGAGGTGACAAACGAAGAGCATTTCGAAGCGTTGTGGGAGCACGTCATGACCCTCAAGTCCTGTGGCGTGGACTTGCTCAAATCAACCATTCATGCGTTCCGCATGCTCTGGACGGATGAAGATGCACCCACACTCATCGAGACAGGCTGGATTAGTGGCGTGAGTCGGCCGACCGAGCTGCAGCGGATAAGGACCTTTCCTCCGTGCTCTCATGGTACGAGGACATCAATCTTGATGTGCTTGCACGCATAAGGGGGGCGGGAAGTGGCTGAATGATCCTCAACTGATCAAGAGACTCCAGGAGTGAGCTTACGCCATGATTGAGTATACTATGGTGCACGCTTGGTGCGACGGGCCCAGCTTCCTCGACCTTGGCGACCCACTTGTCGAAGTTGATGATGAGGAGGGTGCTGATAGTGAGGCCACCGATTCGGACAACCCTAAAGACTCGGCGGCTAATGCGCCTGACTCGGCGGATGCTCCTAGCTCCAAGACTGCTCCTCTGAGTCCTGCTGCTTCTTAGACTGAATAGGAAAAATACTTGAACTTTGATGAGATCCCCGGTATGCCGGGTACAAATGTAATATACATTGCACTTATGTTTGGTTGTGTGCCTTTTAATAAAGCTTTAAACATCTTGTTATATTTTGAATGTGAATCATCCAAGGGCAAGTCCCTGAGTCTCATTTTGTCGTTTTACGTTTCCTTGACTTTGGCTCTTGTGTACCTTTTTTGGCGTTCGACATTAGAGTCTCAAAGTGATAAGGATATAGTTAGCGGTTATGGAACTTAGATCACTTGGCAGAGGATCATTCAACACACAATGCGATATAACGTGCAGTTGGTTAGGAAAAAGACATAGGGTCGACTCACGTTTCTCCTTGTACTTATACGGCATTCATGTTTACTCGTCATTCATCCTTTCCTCTTGCTTGCCATGAAGCCGTGTTTTCGGACAACAGCATAGTCGAAGAGTTGATTTTTTCCGAGTAAACGCTACTTGTTCCGAGATAAGCTTTGGGTGTTACGCCAGCCGAAATAAAATAGTTGAAAGGATAAACATAAGGGGCATTCCCCTAGTCAGTTTTTTTCGAGTCATACCATTTTATTATCAGCACATAGCCAGCACAAATGTCCGACATATGAGATTTCGAGTGATACATGCACTGCTTCTCCTAAGTGTAGAAGGGGCAAATAAGTGCCACATTCCACGGCTTTTTGGTCTCATCACCTGATCTGTTCGCCTTGTTCTTTTGTGCTTCACGAGCATCTATGAGATAATATGAATCATTGTGCAATGATTTGCTTACAATGAATGTACCTTCCCATGGGGGTGATAAATTATGCATTCCCGCTGTGCGCTGCACTAGTCTTAGCACCATATCCCCTTCTCGAAAAATACGAGGTTGAACTTTCCGTCTATGGTAGCGTTGGCGACTTTGTTGATATATAGCGGATCTGGATAATGCCAGTTCCCTTGCTTCTTCGAGCAAGTTAACTCCATCTTCTCGGGCCTCTTTTACCTCAGCTTCCGAGTACTGCCTTACTCTTGGCGAGTCATACTCTATGTCGGTAGGCAAAACTGCTTCTGCCCCATACACAAGGAAGAATGGTGTATAGCCTATTAATCGATTCGGAGTTGTCCTTAGACTCCATAATACTCAGGGTAGTTCCTCTATCCAACAGCCAGGTGATCTCTGGAGTGGTTCCATCAAGCGGGGTTTTATCCCAGATAGAACTAAGCCATTAGCTCATTCAACTTGTCCATTTGATTATGGATGAGCAACTGATGCTACATCGAGTCTTATTCGGTTTTTCCGCAGAATCAAGCAAAAGCTCCTTCATCAAAGTTTGTGCCATTATCTGTGATTACACTGTGTGGGTAACCATATCTCAGGATTATGTCCCTTAAGAATGTGACAGTTGTTTTGCCGTCCAATTTTTTGATGGGCTTCACTTCTATCCATTTGGTGAACTTATCAATCATTACCATTATATGAGTCATGCCTCCCCTTGCTGGCTTGAATGGTCCTACCATATCCAGGCACCATACTGCGAATGGCCAAGTGATTGGTATAGTCTTTAATTCAGACGCTGGTAAGTGTGACTTGGATGCATAATGCTCGCAACCATCCGACTAGCTCTTGTGCCTCTTCCAGTGCACTAGCTGGCAACCATCAATTTCCATTGGCTCAGCCGACATGACCTGAGGAGTCCCCGAGTGTGATTCGGCTATCCCTGAGGTGAGTGGATCAGTCCCCGAGTGACTCCGACCTGCCCCTGAGTCAATGTCCATTGGCACAACGTCTGACTCCTGATTTGCCGGGGTGAGCCTGATTGACTCAGATTCTGGTGACGGCTTGATCGATGGTTTCCTAAGGTGTTCCAATGCTACTCTTGGTGGTATTGCTTGCCGTGATGAACCTAATTTGGATAGTACATCTGCTGCTTCATTCTCTGCTCTTGGTACATGGTGGAATTCACACCCGTCAAAGTATCCCAAAATTTGTTGCATATGGAAATGATACAGTGCCATGTTTGCGTCCAACGCGTCCCAATGCCCAGACACTTGCTGAATCACCAAATCCGAATCACCAAAACACATGATCCTTTTGATGCCAATCTCTTTGGCCACTTTGATGCCGTGGACAAGTGCTTCGTGCTCGGCAACATTGTTGGAAGCAGCAAAATGGATCTGTAACACATACTTGAGCTGATCGCTCTTTGGCGATGTGAAGCACTATCTCGGTGCCCAAACCCATTTTCGTCTTGGACTCGTCAAAATGCATCTTCCAGTAATTCGGATCTGGCAGTGGTGGTTCGTATTGCATCTCCATCCAATCTACGAAGAAATATGCAACAACTTGAGATTTAATTGCATCTCGCCTATCATACTATGGAGTATATGGTGCTAGATCTATGGCCCATTTTGCGACTCGGCACTGGAATCTTTGCTTCCTAATATATCCGAGATAGGCGCCTCACATATTACTCAGATTGTGTGTTCTTGAAAATAATGTTTCAGCTTCTTTGCTTCCATATATACCCCATATATCATTTTTCTAATAATGAGGGTAATTCTGCTTCGATATAGAGAGCACTTCGCTCAAGTAATAAACTGTCCTTTGGAATAATTTGCCCTCATCTTCGCGTTTGACCACTACTACTGCACTTACAACTCGGTTGGTTGCGGCGATATAGAGCAACATTGGCTCTTTGGATAGTGGTGATGCTAATACTAGTGTTGTTGCCAACATTTTCTTTAGTTCATGGAAAGCGCTATCAGCTTGCTGTGTCCATGTGAATTTGTCTGATTTTTTCATCAGTTGATATAGTGGTAGGGATTTTTCACCTAGCCGACTAATAAACCTCAACGAGGCCAGGCATCCTGTGAACTTCTGGACATCGTTGAGGGTTTTTGGCAATTCCATTCTTTCGATGGCCTTGATCTTTGTCGGGTTAGCCTCAATTCCTCTGCTGGATACAAGAAATCCGAGTAACTTGCTAGCCGGGACACCAAATGTGCATTTTCCGTGTTAAGTTTCATATGGAATCTTCTTAAGTTTGTGAATGTTTGACGCAGGTCGTCAATTAGAGTATGACTTTGCTTGGTTTTTATCACCACGTCATCGATGCATACGTGAACATTTCTGTCCAATTGATCTTGCAAGCATTTTGCATGCATCTTTGATATTTTGCACCTGCATTTATCAATCCGAATGGCATGGTACGATAGAAATAATCCCCATACAGGGTGATAAAAGCTGTCTTTATTTGATCATTCGGATTCATTGGTATGTGATGGAATACAGAATACACATCCACAAATGACAACAACTCACACCCAGCAGTAGAATCTATAACTTGGTCGATCCGTGGCAGGGGAAATGGATCTTTTGGACACGCCTTATTGAGGTTCGTGTAATCAATACACATGCGCCACACCACTACCATGTTCGGGTCATCCTTTTTCTTCTCGACCAAGACTGGATTTGATAACCAATCCGGGTGCAGTATTTCCATGATGAATCAAGCAGCTAAGAGCCTGGCAATCTCGGCAGCTATCACTTTCCTCCTATCTTCAGCGAAGCGGCGGAGGGGTTGCTTCACTGGCTTGGCATCTGGCCTTATACTAAGAGAGTGCTCAGCTAGCTCCCTCGGAACTCCTTGCAAATCCTATGTGGACCATGCAAAGATATCCCGATTCTCACGGAGGAAGCTGGTGAGCTCGCTTTCCTATTTGTCAGTGAGCCCAGCCCCAATGGTAACTGTACGCTCCGGGAAAGTCTCATCCACTTGTACTTTCTTGGTCTCTTTGGTAGCTTGAAATGATACATTGCCATGCGGATTAGTAAGTGTCGGCATGGAGATTTGTGCTGCTTTGGCCAATGCTGCGACCTCCAACATTTGATGCTTTTCCTGTGCTATGACCAGTGACTCGGCCAGTGAAGATCTGGCTGAGGCACAAGCAATGGATCTTTTGTAATCTCCTTCAACTGTGATCACCCCACATGGGCCTGGCAGCTTCATCTTTAAGTAAGCAAAGTTAGGAGTAGCCAAAAACTTCGCCATAGCCGGTCTGCCGAGTAAGGCATGATACGAGCTAACTAAATCGACCACCTCGAACTCTATGGCTTCAGTGCGACAATTCTCTCTGTTTCCAAATAAGACGTCGACCCAGATCTTGCCAATTGGCTCACTGGAAAATCCTGGCACAATGCCATGGAAAGTTGTCTTAGTCCGCTCCAGCATGTTCTTGGTAATGCATAACTTGAGCATGGTATCCTTGTACATGATGTTGATGCTACTTCCATCATCGATCAGTACCTTGGTAAACTTCACATTGATATCAGATCCCATGAAAACTAGAGCATAACCTCCTGGGGTTGGCATGATCTTGGGGTGATCCTTTATGCTCCAAGTTATTTCTTGCTCAGACCAGTGCATGTACTTAGGGATTGCCGCCATTGTGGCATTCACCTCCATCATCCGTCTCTGTTGACTCTTTTTGTCATTCAGCTCTGTGACGAAGATTACATAGCTCTAGTGATGTTCTCTGTACTCATTTCTAGTTCCGTGGACAATGTGAGCGTCGTCACCTCTTGGATTGTGCACTTGGTGCATGACTTCTCTTCTCTCTTGATTATGATACCTTGGATGCCTATTTTCATATCTATTATCAGATCCCATAGCTTGAGCATTTTCTCCTGTGAGTGGTGGTGGGGGAGGTGGTGGTAGCTGCTTACTCGGCGAATCCACTCTATCTCCTTTCTGAAACCAAGTGCATTGTCTTGTTGTGTGATTTGCTGGCGTACTCGTACTAGGCGTGTGAAATTTACACGGCTGGTCCAGCATCATCTCATAGGTATACTTTTGTCGGTCCTGATACTGCTTCCTTCGTCATATGGCTTTTTGCCATCATTCTTTGGTACCCATTTTTGTTGTCCACTTGTCCTTTGATGTTGGCTATTTCCAGTATCTGGATGATCCTGACTCACGGCCACAACCTGGGTCAAACCATACCTGTAGTCTGGCCTTACATCTCTTCTCTTGCTTCTGTATTCAGATCTTTCCTGACGCCTTTGCAACCCGACAGCATCATAGATCTGAGTCTCAGTCATCCCATCTACCGACATGAGCAGAGGCTGAGTTGGATCTCCTAACGCATACGAGTCAGCAATCCTTATTGTTTCTACCAAGCTTGCTGGCATATCCCTCTGTAACCTTTGCCACAACACACTTCTGTGTCTGCAACCTTGAGAAAACCAAGCGATTGCATGTGATTCGATTACCCCTTCGCAAGAGTTGCGCATTGTGCACCATCTTGTGAGGAACTCTCTGTCTGTCTCATTCGGCCTTTGCTTGCACATTGCTTGCTGTTGTGGGCGATTCGGCCTATTGTAGGTGCTCGTGAAATTGCTCACAAAAGTGTCCTGAAAATTGATCCAGCTGTTGATGCTTCTAGGTGGCAAATTGGTCAGCCATACCTGTGCTGGTCCTTCTAACATTTGCGGTACATATCGTACTTCCCATCTCAAATTTCCCTGCGCTATTTTCACAGCAGTTCCATAATCTATGAGCCAATCTTCTGGATACGTGCTTCCATCATAGGGTTTCGTCCCTCTGGCTAGCTAGAAATTTGGTACAGGTGGGTCCTTCATGATCCTTGGGCCAAAGCATGGGGGGACCCTGTGGACCTTGCGACTCGATCAGCTCTCCCATCTTTATTCGGTCAAGCTTCAGCCTTGCATCATCCGGCTGGAGGTTCCTGCCTCCGAGTCTGGCTCCCATTGCTTGATAGGCATGATCCGTTAATTCATACACGTCGTTCACCATCGCCGAGTAACCATCATTGTATCTGTTTGCGTTCGGTTCAGCAAGCTGTTGTGCTGCTTTTCCCGCGCTTTGCTGTCTTCTTTTGGGTTGAGCTGGAGCATTATTCAGTCCTGGATTTCCTCCTCCTGCCGAGTGAGCTCCATGCCTAGGTTGAGGCACAAAATTTTGCCCTCCATTGTCATTCCTTTTCCATGCTTGCCTCTCTCGTCCTGCATTTTCCTGGTTCTCATTTCCTTGGGCATTATTCCTTCTCGTTCCCTCTACATGCGCTGGGTTTCCCTGAGCCATTGCCGGGTCATAGGTGATCATTTGCTTGTTCCTCCCTAAATCCACACTCTTTTCCTTTCTCGGTCTTAGCGCCGCTCCGGGTGAGGATGCCGTATGACTTGCTGATCGTGCCGAGATAGGAGTTGCCGAATGAACTAACTATGACCTCCCTGCTATACCCGGATTCTCCCTGTAGTAGGCTTCATTCAGCATGCTAGCTGCTCTAACTAGCTCGTTGACTCTCTCTTGTTGTCTTTTATTTGCATCACCCTTTAAATGGGGTAGCTCTGCCATTGCTGCTTCTGCGGCTCGCAGGTTAGCTGCTGCTGTATTGTATGTCGGCCGCATAGCTGTTTCGTTGTTGTTTTCTAGTATTATTTTTGACGTCGCATCCGCCAGCTCCTCATTGACGTTTTTTCCTCTTATTATGGTCGCATCAAGTCGGGTCTTTGCGCCCTTGACTCGATTTTTCGAGTTGAGATCTCGAATTGTGATATACACATCTTGTTTTAACTGTGCTAATTCTTTTGCTTTCTCTAGAACCTTTATCCTAGCCTCCTCTAACTCGGCTTGCGCGCGTGCTGGATTAGTTGCTTGCGCTACTGGCTCTGCCAACTTGTCTATTGAATCTTGCAACTCTTTACCCCTCTTGCTCCTAGCTATGTTTTCTGGATTTTCTGGCAGTGCCTTTGCTGTCCTTGCAGCCTTTGGTGTCTCCTCATGATTTCCTCCCTCAGCATTCTCATTCACTACTGGAGCTACTGGTGGAGCTGTTGGGTTAGGAGTTGTCATCATTACCTCAACGGAGACGAGTTGGTGAAGCTTACTAGCGACAGGAACCACTGGTGGATCCGGCGCCAGGATGATGCACTCCGGATACGCACGCTCCACGAGCACGGGGACGTAGACCTGGTGCTCGACGAACTTGATGAAGCGACTGCCCCTAGGAAACGGCTTGGTCCCGAAGCACCCCGCGCTGTAGCTGACGAAGTTGAGCGCTCCAAACCTCTGGATGAGGCTGGAGTAGACATGCTCGCCGGTCTTGGCGATGATGTTGCCCATCCGGATGAAGACTCCATAAAGCACATGCTTCTGTCCCATGGTGGGGGCAAACTGTCGTGGTGGTGTCACGGCAGATGCCATGGGTAGGCTTAAGTTGGGAGCCGAATGGGTGCTTGTGGTCACCGGGGAGGGAGTGCACGGTCTTTCCATGCATGAAGAACAAGATGAACTCTCCACACTTAGGAATTTTATTGATGCTCGAGCTTACAAGTGCTCCTTGAGCTGTATGAACTAGTGTTCTATGCACTAGTTCCCTACTTGGTCCAACCTCTTTCTACTTCCGATATGCCCTTCCTTATATAGGCGGTGCTATCTAGGTTATACCCCTTTGGGTTATAGGGTTACTGTTTGGTTCTTGGTCCCTACTATGTGGGCCGGGTCATGGGCTTTCCCTAAGCCCAATTGCCCAGTCCACAAAGCTAGATAGCTAATGGTCTTCTGGTACGTTGCCTCCTATTCCTTTTGGTATCACGCAGTAACTTTGTACTTCATCCCTTGCTGTGGGCGTCACCCGACTCCTTTCGTGTCACCCGGCGTCGCCCTTCTCTTTTGACCACGCTTTACCATGGTCCCTCCTGAACCTCACTCGGAAAGGTGCCACGCGTCCTATCTGACTCGGCCTCTCCCCGGGAGACTCGGCTCGTTGGTTCCTGCTAGATTAACATCTTTGTCCTATACGGGCCGACATAGTTTCTATGTCTGCCGCATACGATCCTCTTACCCGCCATACTTGCTTGGCCTAGTTCTTTCTTCACTCGGCGTAAGCCAAGATGGGCTGTGTTTTACCCCTTGTGACCCTACCGAGGATTATCCCCTCTACAACCATAGTCTAGGGAACATGCCCTCAACATATCCTCCAGAATAGGATTGGTCCTTTCTATCTGCCCATCAGTTTGGGGGTGAAAAGCAGTGCTGAATTCCAATCTCGTTCCCATTGACTCATGTAGTTGTCGCCAAAAATGCGAGGTGAATTGAGTTCCTCTATCTAACACAATACTCTTTGGTACTCCATGTAGACATACACTACTATTCATATAGATCTTGGCTAACTTAGCACTTGTATAGGTTGTCTTCACGGGTATGAAATGAGCCACCTTAGTTAAGAGATCTACAACAACCCAAATAGAATCATAGCCTGATCTAGTCCTTGGCAGTCCAGTGATGAAATCCATACCAATCTTGTCCCACTTCCAATCAGGAATAGGTAGTTGTTGTAGTAACCATGCCGACTTCTGGTGTTTCGCTTTCACTCGACTACACACATCCCAAGGCAATATGTTCTACGATGTCCTTCTTGAGATTATTCCACCAAAATATTTCCTTCACACCCATGTACATTTTGGTGTTACCCGAATGAATGGAATATGGTGAGTTGTGTGCTTCTTGCAGAATCAGTTTCCCAAGCTCCGGATCTTGCAGAATACGGATACTTTTTCCATACCATAAAGTAACCTGTTCGTCTTCATGGAATCCTTTAGCTTTCTCTTTATTAATTTTACCTTTGATCTCTTCAATTTCCTTTTCTATCTTTTGGGCTTCCTTGATCTTGTCCAACAAGGTGGGTTGAACATCCAATGACATGAGGTGTCCCTTAGGCACTATCTCCAACCTGAGATCTTTCAATTGGACACACAGATCATCTGGCAATTCTCCCTTAGTAAGTCCATTCACATAAACCTTATGGATTAGAGCGTCTGCTACAACATTTGCTTTACCGGGATGGTATTGCAAACTCAAGTCATAGTCCTTGATGAGATCAATTCATCTTATTTGTCTCATATTGATTTCTTTCTAAGTGAAGATATACTTCAAACATTTGTGATCTATGAACACTTCACAACGTTTTCCCAAAAGATAATGCCTCCATGTTTTGAGCGCATGGACAACAGAGGCTAACTGTAAATCATGAGTAGGATAGTTCACTTCATGAGTTTTGAGTTGTCTCAAGGCATAAGCCACAACTTTCCCTTCTTGCATCAAAACTCCACCTAATCCTTGGTGAGAAGCATCACAATAGACTTGGAAGTCCTTCTCCAAATCTGGCAGACATAAGACTGGTGCTGTTACTAGTATCTTCTTCAATTCTTGGAAACTGAGTTCACATCCTTCAGTCCAATCAAACTTCTTGTGTTTCTTGAGTAACTCCGTCATTGGCTTAGCTACCTTGAGAAATTCTCAATGAATCTTCTGTAGTATCCTGCCAAGCCAGGGAAACTACGAACTTCTTTCACTGACTTGGGAGATTCCCACTCAGTTACAGCTGACACTTTTGCGGGATCGACAGCTACACCATCTCCCGACACAATATGACCGAGAAATCCCACTCCATTCAACCCGAATTCACACTTGCTGAATTTGGCATACAACTTGTGCTACCTGAGCTTCTCAAGTATCAAATGCAAGTGCTCCTCATGCTCTTCTTTGATCTTGGAGTAGATCAAAATATCATCGATGAATACGACAACAAACTTGTCAAGAAACTCCATGAACACTTTGTTCATCATGTTCATGAAATAGGCTGGTGCGTTTGTTAAACCAAATGGCATCATGGTGTACTCATACAAACCATACCTAGTGGTGAAAGCAGTCTTAGGTATGTCTTGCTCTCTAATATTTAGCTTGAAATAGCCTGATGAGAGATCAATCTTTGAGAACACACGTGCTCCTTCTAGCTGATCAAACAGATTTTTGATTCTAGGCAAAGGGTATTTGTTCTTGATAGTCACCTCATTGAGTGAACGATAGTCTATGAATAACCTTTGACTTCTATCTTTCTTCTCAACAAACAGAACTGGTGCACCCCAAGACGAAGAACTTGGTTGAATAAATCCTTTCTTCAACTGTTCTCCAAGTTGTTTCTTGAGTTCTTTCAACTCGTCAACTGACATCTTGTAGGGTCTCTTTGCTATTGGTCCAGATCCTGGCAGCAAGTCAATCAGAAACTCTACATCTCTATCTGGTGGTGTTCCAGGCAATTCCTCCGGAAACACATCCGGATACTCTCTCACAATTATCACACTGTCTATGCTAACCCCCTTAAGAGAATTTAACTTACTCCCTTTAGATTCAAAATTAGACTTGAACCTAATCCATTTCTTATCCAGGGTAGTGAGTGTGACAGTACGATTGGCACAATCTAGTACTCCTTCATACTTATTCATCCAATCCATGCCCAAAATAACATCCAATCCTTGTGAATCTAGGATTATCAAACTAACTGGAAACTTATACTTTCCAAATTCTATCACTAGATCATGGCATCCAAGATTCACTATCATCTCTCCATCGGGAGAGCTTACTTTTATAGGACACCCAATAGTTTCAGTTGGAAGTCCATTTTTAATAACAAATGCTCTTGATATGAATGAATGCGATCCGCCAGTATCAATAAGAACAAGTGCCGGAAATGAATTGAGCTTGAACTTACCAGCCACAGCATCAGACTCCTCATAGATATCTTCCACACTGATGTGGTTCACTTGTCCCTTCTAAAAAGGGTTGGGCTTGTTGGCTCGCTCAACTTTCTTTTCTGGGCATTCATTTTCATAATGCTCCCTCTTCTTACACTTGAAACACTCAACCTGACTGAGATCTTTCTTTATAGGCTGACTCCCATTACCACTTCCATTGTGGTGGCTCTTGTGTCCACTCTTGTGGTTCTTATACTTGTCACTATCATGACTGCGATGGTGCTTGTTGTCATGATGACGGTTGTGGCTGTGGTGGTTGTTATACTTCTGATGCTTGTGGAATCCATAACTTCCACTATCATCATTATGGGAACGCTTGTGAGACGATCCCGAGTTGTGCTTATCAAAGTTGTGCTTCCTTTTCCTGCCCTCAACCTGTTTCATCTTGTTTTCCAAGATGGTGGCCTTGTCACAAAGGGATTGATATGTTGGGACATAGGCAACAGACAGTTGCAGGTTCAACGCATCATTAAGTCCCTCAAGGAACTTCTCCTTCCTTTTGGCATCTGTATCAACCTCATCCGGTGCGTAGGGCACCAGATTGTTGAACTCCTCAATGAACTCTGCCATACTGCAGTGACGCTTTTTCAGATTGTGCAACTCTTTCTTCTTCAAGTTCATCACTCCAGATGAGATGTGAGCTGTACGGAACCCATCCTCAAAGATAGCCCATGTCAGATCCTCAAGGGGAGTGGTGATCTGAAAGTTGTCCCACCAGGTTGCTGCTGGCCCTTCGAGCAGATGTGCTGCAAACCTGACTTTTTCCTCGTCGGTGCAGCCAAAAGTGACTAAGTCCTTGTTCACTGAACGTAACCAATCATTGGCTACCATTGGATCAGTTGTTCCTGAGAACTTGGCTGGCCTCAACCTCAAAAACCTCGTAAGCATGTCAAATGCTGGAGGATTGTTCTGATTGTTGTTGTTGTTGTTGTTGTTGTTATTGTTTTTATTGTTTTTATTGTTGTTCTGATTCTGATTTTGCATGAACTGAGTCATCATCTGCATCAGTTGATCTTGAGCTATCATCAACTGCTGCATCTCAGGAGTGATGTTATTGTTGTTGTTTGGGTTGGGCTTGGCACGACGGGGAGGCATCTGTGGTTTTCAATAAGGATAAAAAATGAGATAACCCATAGATGCAATGCACAATACATCATATAGCAACAAACACAAATAACAAACACGAGATAAAACATAGAGTTTGAGCAAAGTAAACGATGAGTTTTGGAAAAGGTAAACACACAATAGCAAGCCATCCACATGTTAGATGGTCATTGCGACTCAATAATCAAAGTATGATAGATAAATGATAGTTGAGTAATCTATAATACTCCTCCATGTCGATCTCCATGTCAAGAAGTGTAAGTTCGGCTAACTCCATGGTTGTCTTGTACACCTCGACATTGGTGGTCAAGGCCTCGACCTTCGCACGAAGAGCTCTCTTCTCTGAGCGAAGCCTCTCGATTAATCCCTGTTGGGTCTCGAGCTCGAAGTCCTTGGCTTATATGTCAGCCTTCAAATCCCTGATCTTATTGTTTCTGTCTTGGACTATTTTCTCCTGATTCTTGAACTTCTTGTCCTGGCTCTCGAATCTGGCCTCCATCTCCTTGCGATCTCGTCTTGCTCCATGAAGAGCTTGTCCTTCTCCCTCAACTGAACCTGAATCTCATCATTGCTAAGCATGACATTGGTCCTCTCCGTGTCGAGGTCTAATAAGACCCTCTAGGTCCTAAAGGTATAGACGAACTGGCTAAATCCTCTCTCTAGTAGTGTTATCGTACTCTATAGCCTCACCCTGCTCGTCACGTCTCCCGAACGGGTGAAAGTAGAGGCCTCTAAGCTCGGTGGAGTGTCTCCCAACAAGGCGTCCAACTAACTCCTGCATGACTACATCTAAGCCCTTCTCCTTGTCATCATGCATCAGCTTGAAGGTGATCGCCTCTATGGGTGGTTCTATCTGGCGTCCTGGCTGTGTGACTCTAAAGCCCCAAAGATCCTTCCTCTCAAACTTGGTGAGTTGGAGTGTCGTGATACTAGGAAGTGGGAGGTTGAGCACACTAGTGAGCTCCACAAGATGAGAACCGAAACGAGTTCCTTTGAACTCCTCGGCAGTGCTGATAACAATGTTAGGAATCTATTGTATAAGATAGAGAAAGGTTAGATTCAATACAAGTAAAGAAAAAAAATCACAAGACAACAAAACACAAGCACATTTTTGACAATAAAACATACAAGACATGGCATACCAAAAACTAATACAAACACTAAGGTTCGACTAGTGGAGTATGTTACAATTATCACTCATATGCTAAGTCTATGATATCCTCCCTTAGACGTTCTATGGCAGTCTCTAAGTCTTGGGTATACTTGTTCTCCTCTTCAAGGTCATTCTTAGTATTGAACATTCTACACTTGAGTCTTTCACCAAGCTCCTTGATAGCATTCCAAGCTGCATTTCTTGCAGAGTCAAAGAATGTTGTATACATTTCTGAGTTGGTGCCCATTTAGAATCCCGACTCTTTGTGGTTGTCTCCCTTGTTTTTGTACAAGTGAAGTTGCACCCACCAATATTCTTCTCCTTCATCCATTACTGGAAATCCTTTATACATGGCCTCACCATGTATCCCCAAGCTAAGCATAAGGTTTTTAAGTGCTTTGGGAAACTCCGTCTCACATTCTAAAGGCATGGTCATGAGTGGTCCCTTCTTGACGGCTTTGTTGATGGCGGCCATCTACAAATAGAGATGAGAAAGAAGATTAGAGAAGGTTTACAAGAAGGAAGAGACAAGTGTGGATTTTGCAAAGAGTTGCATTTTTTCCTTAGTGGTTTTCTTAGTCTAATCCAACCTAGGGTCATAATCCTCCAGGCAACACAGTGCTCTGATACCATCTGTAAGACCCCACCTTTATAAGGTAAATCCCTGTGATTGCAATGCTAGTACCCGGATCAAATGCTAGCATCCACAGTTTAAGATGAAGTACGCAGATACAAAGGTCTTTTTTATATCGTCATTCCAGAGATAAACATAGTCTTTTACAACTCCATAGCCAAGGCTAGTACAAGAGTTCATAACATAAGTAAAATAAAGTAAAGTCTTCATCTTCATGTGCCATAGGCAAGCATGTTGGATGTAGACTCATAACCCTAATCCTCATCAGAGTAACCTACAACATCATAAGTTACAGCCATAGTGGGTCAATACATTTGGAATAGTATTGGCAAGTGATAGCATATTAGAGTAGTAGTATCTAACATCTATATGAATTTGGCTAAGTGTAGCTTAGGCTTGCTTTGCTCAAAATAGGTTTTTCCTTATCAGTTGAAAACACTAAGTTTTTTTTTGATGAAAGTCACCCAAGAAACCACCAATAATCATTGGTGAACCTTTACCCTAGTTCAACCACAAGTTTTGAGCTTAGAAATTGGGATGATGAGATCCTTGATAGCTTCAATGTCTTGATGCTCAGATTGTCCATTGCCAGGGACACGGCTAAGTACTTAGATTTTTGCTTCTCGAGAGGTGGTGCACTTTCCCCACAAGACTCAACATGCATCGAGACGAGATCTTTCAGAATACTTCCCTTAGACCAAATGGACGCGTTCCATCCTATCACCCTACCACCACCTGTCCATTTGACTAAGTTATTGCAACCTATATGATCAAGGCAGAGCCCATAATGACATGTGGCTGCACTAGAAGCTTCTAAACACTAAGTATCTCAAATACCTTTGTTCTTGGGTGGATTTCCATAAGTGATATACACCAGGGAGGCCATAAAAATGGGCCCTGAATAACCACTCAACACAAACCATTATTTCCATTTCACCCAGGTGATTCATTCACTTAGTTGTTTTATTAAGTAAAAACATAAGTCAAAGACTTAGTAAAATTTACATAGCATGTGTATATAATCCACCCTTGTTTACTACTATCTAGGCTAAGCATGATATCAACAAGTATCTTAACTTAGAGAATAATTCTACCAAGACTACAACTACTAGGATCTCCCATAGCATAGAATATAGATACTTAGCAAAAATTTCATGCAAGCCCTATACAAAATATCACTAGTGCATAGTAAAAATAATGGGACAAATACATGAAGCACCACTTTCCTTGGTAGTTGGGGGAGTAGAAACAATCTTCACAATCAAAATCACCACTAGCACCAAAATCTACACATAAAATAATAGCACCAAATTCACATTCCAATATTCAAGAAAAAATATTATGAATGCATGTAAATGCCATGTGATGATTTTTCTAAGCTAAACAAGACAAGTCACACAGTACTGAACACAAAACCAATTATTTATAGCGTAAATAAACTCAAATTGTCCTTAAAAACATTTTCTAAATAATTTATATAGTCAAAATAAGCCTATATTTGCCTCTGCATAAAAATATATTTTTACAGAAACAAAATACAAAATTAAGCTCACAGTAGTGTAGGATTTATTTTTCTGAATCCAATGGTATATTATTTGCATTTTGTGGATAAACAGAACTCAAGTTATGAATTTTCTAAGTTTGAACAATTTAAAAGATTCAAAACAGATTTATAAATCAAACCACACACGCGTGGCAGCGTTTGATTGGTCTATTTCCGCTTCATGTGGATCGTGCCTCCGCGCCGTTGGATCAAGTCAGATCCAACGCGCCAGATTTATGCGTACCTGTTTGCGATCTAATCTAATCTTGACCGCTGGATCTAGATCCAGCGGATCTCAGTGCTTCGACCAAACGCGGGCGACGCAAATGGCCACCGCGGCGGCTGCACGTCAGACAACAATGTTCCGGCGACGCCAGAGGGTATGGGAGGCAATATTGGTGCTTACGGAGGTCGCGGTGATGCTCAACGTGTTCGTGGACGGGGCTGGGCACACGGAGACGGCGACGATTCCTCGTCGGTGTTGGCATCGGCATCGGGCTCGCTCGGGAGTTGACGTTGGCGATGCTACATGGCACGGAAAGACGAGCTAGAGGTGGCGTTATACACGAAATAACACGGAGAGTGCACGCGTATCAACCAGAGAGAAAAGGGGGATAGGGTTTACCGAAATCGTTCGTCGGAGTAGCTCGGGACAGCGGCGATGCGAGCTCGAGTGTGGACAGCCTAGCGGCAGTCAGAGGGTGGAGAGTGAGGGGAAAGGAGTGGAGAGGGGAGGGGGTTAAGTAGAGGGAGTCTAGGCACGGGATTTAACGCGAATTGATTCGCGAATCAATCGGCCAGAAACGGGCGGCGACGGCGAGTCTGCGGTGTTGATTGGGGAAGAAGGTGACGTGGCTGAGGGCCAATGTGTCAGTGAGAGGGGTGCGCGGGTGCAAGGTGAAAACCATAGAGGTGAGCGTGGGGGGTTCTCCGGGGTGGGCTGGAGTTGGGCCATGGGGGTGGGCCGAGCCAGTTGGCAGGTCTGCTTCTGTTTTTTTATTCCTTTGTTTTTTTGTTTTTCAGATTTGATTTTCTAAATAAGATTTGAATGTTCAAAACAACTCCAAATCAATTCAATCTTCTTCCAAAATTTTATGTGGTTTAGCTAGTGTCCAAGAGTGTGTACAACACACAAATCTACTCAGAACCATTTTGGTCCTTTGAAAAAATAATTTAAAACCATGCCTCATATGATAGATAAAAATGGGCATTTGAAAAGGTTCTATTTAAATTCAAATCACCTCTGGATTTTTTAGTGTAAACCTTGTACTTGTTTTTGTATAAAACACTACTATTTAGTCAAATGCACTCTGACACTTTGAAAATAAAATAAAACCTTGCCTTATTGATTTATAGATAATAGGCATATTAGTGGTTTTATTTTGAATTTTGTTTTGAAATTTTTTGTGCAAGTCAAGGATGCTATGAATGTTTGAATGAAATGCAAACTTTCACAAATCATGATTTTTGGGATGTTACAAAAGTATTTGCGAAAAATCTAGTATGATTCTTTTACTCCTTATCCAGTTTCGCTCTAACTCTGGGTCATCTTATCTTGTGTTGATTTGGAAAAGTTTTGACATCTCTTCTTGTTTTTCAAATCTTAGGTGCCTTTTGGGCATGTTGTTCTAAGACAGTTTACCTAGTGTTGAGTTCTCTAGAGTCGTGTGTGTTGTTAATTCCTTGTTACCTTTTTCTCTTGCTCATCTGAGAGATTCCTTTCTATCATGATCTCTCTATCTTTTGGACCCACAATTATATATTTGTAGGATCCACAGTGTTGTTCTAGGCTTCATGGTCTCCTTTCGCCTCGTGTGCCTCCTCTTTGTTTGTTTAGGTACTTCAGAAGTTGTTTCTTCTCTTGGAAGCTACCTCGTGATTACTACCTTGAAGTGTATGCTATGTCACTCAAGTAATAGTTACTCCTTTCTTTTGGTTTTAACCCTTGGACTTGAACATAAGATTCAGGATTGTGCTGGATTCTAGTGTTGTGAATCTTGTACATAAAGCTGATTTTTAACCCAAGATCCATCCCTTTGATCCCTGTTGTTAATTTTCAAACATTACCTCAGGATGGATGGTATTACTATTCTGTCCTTCAAGCTTGTGGTCTTTGTCGCGATTGAATTGTGACAAACAAGGACTTTCCCTACCACATGCTATGGCAGATGTTCTTTAATGGAACCAAATAGATCACGGCAAGAATACTCCTTGAGAGTCTCGCATCTATATTCGTGACCCTGCCACACCTTAACTTTTCTATGCATTTGTTTCGGGAGATTGTTGACTTATGCATCCACATCTCGGGATTCTATCCTGAGCATGTTCTTTTTTCCCTTGTTGTTTTCCGACATTTGTCTACAAGTTGGTAGACAAGATGTAAACGTGCATTGGTGTCTTCCGATGCAAGATACTCTTGTGGTCTGTCAAGACAAACCATTTAGGAATGTCAAGAGAAACAAACTCTAGTACCTCGTCATTTCTAGGACCAGGTCAAAGTGATGAAATCCGTATATCAAAAGGCATTGATTATCTTTCATCTGTACTACCTTAACGTATCACACTCTTTTATACTAAGAGGTCGTGCCGAGTTCCATGACCCCTTAATGAAGTGATACTCTTACACATATGTACCCAACCTCCCTTGAGCTCTCACACTCGTGAGAGATGCGTGTGCGTAATAATGTGGCTATCTAATATTCCTAGCAATTTCCATTGCTTAGAACTCCAAGGACAGTTGTGTCATTCTTAGCGTGATTGGTTAACCCTATCACTAAGAAAAGTTTGTTTTTTCCACCAAGTCCGTTATTCTGGTGCACTCTCTTCGGTCAAAGAGTTAGGCTTGTGCCGAAGCTCTGAGATTATGTATTCTTTCCTTACAAAGCATGTTTCCTCTCTAACTAAGTGACATATCGGTGGTTCGTGATGTTCTGGATGTCTTCCTAGAAGTATCGCCATGTTGCCACATGACCGTGTTGTCAAGTTATTGAGAAAGCAAGTTCTCTGAACCGCTCTTTTCTCCAAGGATCCATACTCGATACCCCTAAACTAGTTGGTTGAGATTAAACAACAACTTGGAGAGTTGAAACAAAAGTTCTAGCTGACGCTGTTCCTTTTTAAAGGGATGTCTAGTTTGTTTGTGTTGAATAATGATAATATTTCCTTCGTGGATTTGTTATCTTCCCCCACCTTTGATTTGATTTGGGTTATTGTTAAATTAAACTCAGTTCCAAGGACTATCTTGATGATGTTTTTAATTGTGATGTTTCACTTGATTACATCTTCATGTTCGTTGGTCTGACCAATACTTTTGCCTTGTTCATATGAAATACAAGTCCATCTTCTTGGACTGTCCCGGTAAGTTTTTTGTTGAGCCCATCGATGACACCCTTATATCCTCCATGCTAAATTGGGTTCATACGGAACAATTGGTATTACTATTGGAAATTTTTTAGAACGATCCTCAAGTCATCTTGAAGTATGTGTTCTGGATGTTAGAAGTAACCCCTCTCTGGTTCACGTGCAGTTGCTGAAAGAAGTCACCGTGAATTCGAGAAGAGTTATCCTTTCTCTCTTAAGGACACGTGTGTTTTATTGTTAGTACTCTATATGTATGCAGTTGTCTTTAGACAAATTGTGAAATACATGGGTATAGTAATCTAGCTCAGTCATTTGGAGCTTTACACTATAGTCCATATCTTGAGAATCTAGTAACTTTACCTTTGCGGTAAATGTTGCATGTTTTCTATTCGGACATGCTGAGTCTGAAGTATCATTTCAGCTAACCTAAGCTGAATCTCAAGCAGTAATGATGGTTAGTGTTCCTCAAGGTTTTGACGTAGGTATCCTTGTAAGTTTGGCAAGATTGGTGTAATGGTTGATATAATTAGCCGGAAATACCTTTTGTTATATTCTCTTGATTTCAACAATAACAACCACTCTTCATGAGGCTTCTTCTATGAGTTATTATAGGAGTTGTGCTTATGGTTTCCTTTGTATCCAAAGTATGATCTTTACCTGATGTTTGATTTCTTGAACATCAAGGAGAACATTTAAAGTAGTGATGCTAAATGTCTCTCGGTTGATCCTCCAGACCCTTTTATGTTGGCAAGAGTTCTGTTATGCCAAGTAATGGAAGTCTGAGAATGAAGTTCCTTTCTTCTCGTGTCATCAGGAATCTTTTTACTTATTCGTCTGGTGGTATAAAGTGATATCATGATCTTCGGCAAAGATTTTGATATACCTGGATGAATAAAGAGTTTCCTTCATTTTCTCAACCATGTTTTAAGAGTGGCTATGATTTGGTAATCAGAAGTTTCTCTTGATACATGTTTCTTGTGACTCTTATGAGTCCTCTCCACAAAACCCCTTTCTGTCTTGGCCTTCTGTTGAATGAAAGAGTGACCCTTCTATTTTAAAAGTAGTTCAACAGCTTGGTTTTGTTGATCCATATCTCTGCAACCTGAAATCTCTACTTAATTAGTTTAGTAGAGGTTCTCTGTCAAAGTCTGTGGTTATGTTCTTTCTGTTGTAAGCTCTCCTCTTCAGAAGCTTAAACTCTTCTGAAGTTCCATGGTCTCAATACTTATGAAGATCATCTATCTAACAATTTTAAACTTTCTCCTCTTGTTTCCTCCGTTACCTTGATGTGTTTCATGCTCTTCATCTCAGAGTTGTTTCTAAACACTCCATCCATCAGTTGACCATGAGATACTCTGTGTTGTTTAGTGTGTTTCCCTCTTATCCTTAGAGTGATCATGTTTCTTTCTCTCTCTGTCTCTCTTCCTACCTTTGGAATCTCAGGTCGAGATTCTCGTAAGGGGGATAAAGCTGTAACACCCCAGTTTTAGTTAATCTTATATTAGGGTTTTGATTGCACATTCATAAGCATCATGTCTTAAATTATGCATTAATAAAACAAAATGCCAAACCCTAAACCCTAGCTTCCTCCTTATCCTCTCAAAACAATTCAAAATGGTTTGAATATTTTGAAAACTACCAAAACCTTTGGAGCCCAAATTTTATGAAAGGGCCCCTGAGTATTTTATATAATTTATAAAAGCCTCTAGAATTTTTGATTTATTCAAAAACAGAATTGGAAATGAGAATACAAAAATAGAAAGTGAAAACAGAAATAGAAAAAAAATTTCCAGAAAAAAGGGGAACCCTAGCTATCTGGGCCGAGCCTACCCTGTCCCTCTCTTCTCTTCCACACAACGCACGATCAAGCAGCTTGGCTGGCCTCGCCCAAGACTGCCGTGGAATGACCACGCCGACGCCCAGAATCGGCAAACAGTAGTAGAACGAAGGGCAAGGCGGCCAGCCATCTCATGGCGAGATGAGGGCGGAGACAGTGGTTTTACCTGTGTTCGGCCCCGAGGGTAAAGACCTACTCCTGCTAGATTGCATTATGGGGTTGTTTACAATGGGCGAACTCGGCGGCTAGGCGGCGAGTTGCTTGGGTGTATGAGGGAACGTGTCTCTACTCACCCCATAGGGAGGTTTATATAGGCTCACCTCCCCTAGGGTTTACATATCTCAACCGATTTGGTTACAACTCGGTAATCATTTAACCTAGTCCGACCGGGCCTATCTGCCCTTTGGGCCTTCAACTTCCGCCTACCGATACCTTCTTGGGCTTTGATCCACTGCGCGTTCGCAGGCCCACTCGCCAGCCCTTGGGCCCGGAACGTCCCGCTGAGTATACCCCAGTAGGCGTATCCCCATCAGTAGTCCCCGAGGCCGTCGTTGATTAGGCGTGAGTGGCTGCTGGCAGTCGGAGTATACGGCTTCAAGTTGGCATCCAGTCGAATCGTCGGCGGACTCCTGTATAAAGGGAAAAATCCGGTGAACCAAGTTGCGTCTTGGGCGAGTCGAGCCAACAGGACGCGGTCTCGGCGAGTGACTTAACGAGCCGAGTGGCTAGAGTTGGACCGTCAGGCGTGGTCAAACTAGCCGTTAAGGTAACTCAACGGTAACTTCTGGCGTAATCATCGCGCGGTAACGGCCCCCTGATTTGGCGGGCAACCTCCGCTATATAAGAGGAATGGTAGGCTATCGCAAAGCCAACCGCCCACCATTTCTTCCGAGTACGCACATCTTCCTTCCTTTGATTCCGCGATCCAATCGACCCGCAATCTTCCGACCTCCGAACAAATCCTCAGCCATGGCCCTCTCCACCGAACCTTGGGGTAGATCCAAGTGCACCAGGCGAATCGCCTTCGAGGAGGCCGGAATCCGGTTGGCCGGCGTATCCCCGCAGCCGGAAACGACCCCAAACCCGCGAGAGAGAGTTCGTCATTTCACCGTCACCTCGAGCGGGGTTAGGTTTCCCACATCCTTGTTCTTCCGGCGTTTACGCCTACTACGGATCCAGCCTCGATCCGGGTCCCCACAAAGATCGAGCTCGCCATCTTCGTGGCTCATGAGTGCTACTTGGGTTGCCGCCCTACTTTCCTTGTGGCAAGATCTGTTCCATGGACGGATCAGCCGCGAGGAGGCGGGCCCAATGCTAGCCGCGTGGCGGCTTAACTTTCCAACTCAAATCCAAAGCCTCCTTCTTCGACCGATGCCGCCAAAGCAGCAAGCGAAAAAGTCATGGTTCTATGTGACCGAGGCGACTCGAAGACGGGCGGCGATCCCGGTACTCGCTAATCGTTCCGAGCCACGCCATCTCCAGTCGGCAAGCTCCCCAACGACCAGCGGATGGTCGTCGACGAGATGCTCCGCACCATCCGCGGTCCGAAGAAGGCCCAGACGGTAAACTTATACAATTGTTGGCTTGGGCGGCGGCTCGTTCTGCTCGCCCAACGCGACCATTATATGTACCAGTACACGGGCCGGGGAGACTCGACGAAAGCCAGCCCCGACGAGTGGAAGCTGGAGGACTACCTCTCAGCGCTGAAGAAGATCACCCAAGCGGCATACGCGGATGCGCAGGCTGGGATCCCCCCCTACACCGCCAAGCGTCCGGCTCCGACGGTAATCTTTTTATCTTGTTCGCAGTCGCAGCATGTGCAGTCGCGGTAATTCTAACTTTGTTTCGTGTTTTAACGCAGCTGTTCCAAGTGGTGGAAGGGTGGTTACCACCCGCCGACGACGAGAGCCCCGGGCCATCCGCCCAGGATACAAGCGAGTCGCCACCCGCCAAGGGTAACGAGGACGATGAGGACGAGTCCGAAGAGGAGATTGCCCCACTGGTCCGAAAGACCCGCGGGCAACGTCAGCGCGAGATCGAAGCGAGCAGGAGCCTCGAGCGTCATGACGACGACGACGAACTCCCAGAGACCACCTCGCACCGTCAGGCCACTCCCGCGAAGAACAAGAAGAAGGAGAAGGAGGCGAGGGCCCCCCTGAGAAGGAAGACGAAGCCACCAAAGGCGGCCTCACCGCCGCACTCAACGAGCAGCTCCGATGCCCACAACTCGGCCGGCGACGGTGCAGTCCCGGCGACAACCGCGCTGGACGCGCCATCTACAGAAGCGCCGCTGGCCTCAATGCCTCCGCCGTTCGCGCCGGTTTCTGGGCTAGGGAAAGCTCCAGTTGTGGCGACTTTGCCTCGCAAGGAGGCCCCGAGCGCGGCGGCCTCGCCCCGCAAGGAGGTTCCAGCCGCGGCAGCCCCAATTCGCGAGGAGGCCTCCAGCGAAGGCGCCAACCGCTACCTCAACGTCAAAGAAGCCATCCGTATCCTGGGCCCCCGACGTCCTGGAGCTGGGGCTTAGTCGCCGATTAGGCCCTGAGCTGGAAAAACCGGCCGGCATTCGCACAGGGCAGCGTTTCATTCCAGTCGCCAAGTGAGCGCATTCGGCCTTCTCTACTTTCCTTTAGTACTTTGATTGTCTTTTACTGATTTGATTCGATGTGCAGGACCGGAGTGAAAAAGATGGGTCACCCGACCGTGGCTAAGGTATCCTCCACTGGCGAGGAAGACTCTTCCGTAAGAGGAAAAGTGACGAGGTCACCGCCTCAACGGAAGGCAAGAAGGCCAAGGGCGACGACATCGTGCCGTCTCGATGACGCGCGGCGGCGCCGGCCGGACCCGCATGGAGGCAACCGCGTCACGAAGGAGGGTGTTTTGCCCAGACCGAGGAAGCGACTTTTGGGCGGGCGCGGTTGCTACCTTCCCCGCTTCGTGACCAAGGTGGCTACGGCGAAGTGCGACCCCGAGCCCCGCTCAGGGACTATCGACGCCGAGACCGACCAACGCGGGCACACGCCGCGCTACGTCCTCGGACGCGTACAACTTCACGGCATGCTTGGTGCGGCCATCCGGTACCTCTCCCGAGGATCAGTCGGTGCTTAGCGGCTTGATTCTTGTAATTACTTGTTTTATACTTTGAATCCAGTCCCCGAAGTGCGCTAGGCTAAATTTTAACGGGTACGCACTGAGGAATTTTCGTGGTCGCCAGTCCCCGAGTGCGCACCCGCTAAATTTTAGCGGGTGGGCACTGAGGAATTTTCGTGATTGCCAGTCCCCGAGTGCGCACCCGCTAAATTTTAGCGGATGGGCACTGAGAGGTTTTCATGTGTGCTGACTTTGAAGATGTACAGGGTCTGCAGCTGGAGTCGGCAGAGCGATTGGCTGCGAAGCAGCGTGCTGAGAAGGAGCTGGCCGCTATTCAAGTAGCAAACAAGGAGCTTCAGGCTGTTGCTGCGCAGGCGGAGGTGGCTCGCCAGGAGCTTGTCCCTGCTGGTGAGCTAGTGGCGGTGCGGTCTGCGTTAGGCACTGCCGAGCGGAAGATCGCCAACCTCGAGCGCGAACTGCGGGAGGCAAAAGAAGAAGCAAGCTCGGCGAACGGGCGAGCGAAGGCCGCCATTGCGGCCGCGGAGGAAGATCGAAAGGCGTCGGAGGCTCTCATTGTTGGGCTTCAGGACGATCATACATCGCTTCAAAGTTTCATCACGGGACTCGCCCGCCCATTGCTTGGTGAGTGCATCTTCCCTGTCTATTGGTTGTGTTGTTTGTGGTTTCCATGGTACTCATACTTGTCTCCTTCTCGCAGGTCGTGTTATTGGCTGCCAAGATGAAGCGAATTCTCTTGACGCGAGGGAATGCGTAAGCATGCTCGTTGACTCGGCGACGCTGTCGGCGACGTGCGTCCGCGCCTACCTTCAAGAGATGTCGCCCACGGAGGTTATTCCCAGTGACCTCGTTGAGGTGTGGGAGTACTTGGAGAAGGCGCCCGCGGTCGTAGAGTTCATGACGCGGTCGGCGTTTCATCGCGGAGCGTCGACAGCCTTGAGCCTTGGGCTCGCCCACTTCCCCGAGGACTTCGATCTCGACGATGTGACGAGTGGGTATCCTTCGTCGACTGGCTCGGTGGATCTGTCCGAGGTTCTCAAGCTGCAGGAACGTGCCGCCGCGTACTCGGAGCGCGATGGGCGACCTCCTTCCCTACCAGGAAACGGTCGTCGCGCCAAACGACCCCGAGCCGCCGCATCGCGACTTCAAGGTTGAGCAACCTTTCCGATCGGCGATGGCGGGTGAGCTGACGACGTATCCGTCAAACCCGTACACCGCGTTCATCCGTAGGCGCCGGGATGCTGGCGCGTCGTCGTCGAAGCCTGCAGAATAGTGTAGTTTGCCTAGATGTGTTAGCAGCAGTTCTGCCGAATAGGCATATTTTGTAATGTAAGACAATGCGATATGCAATTGAGTGGAACGTTGTGTTCATTTTGCTATTCGTTTGTGTGTTTTGGATTGATTTTGGGTGAGTCCCCGAGCGCGTCCGCCCTTTTGTGGGGTTCACCTCATATATGATGTTTTGTTGTTATCATGTGTGTTGCTAGTTTAGTCGACTCACCCGAGCTCGGAGAGCCAGTCGCAAGGCGACTCCCTTGAGTGCTCATGCTTTACCGCTTTCCCAGACGTGAACGGGCCGGTGGCCGAGTCCCCGAGCGTGGTACTTGGTAGTTCAAGGCGCGACTCGAGGGTGGTTGAGGACTGAACGCGTTGGTGTGGGCGCGTCACTCATGCCTGGCCCGGTGGGTCAGTCGCGTGGCGAGTCCTAGGCATGCTCTCTTACTTGGCGTTTTCCTGTCGATCGCGATTTAACCGGTATTCAGTCCCCGAGCGTGGTACTTAGCTGTTCGAGTCGCGACGCCTAGGATGCGGAGGACCAAGGTCGCTGTGGGAAGCGAGGACAGTTGTCTTGGTTCGTAAAACCAGTCGAGCTAGGCGACTCCAATGGGGCTTCGGATTGGCGTTTTTCGTGGACGATGCAAGACCTAAAATGACTCAGTGCTCTTGCATCGCACTATTTAGCCGTGCCGGTCGCTGTACCAAGGGTTGACTTATGTATTTTAGCATGGCGCTATTTATTACGAGTGCGAGTGGCACAAGGCATGGAGAGTAGACGAATTTTGCAAGAACTGCTTTTTATTCATAGCGATCGGAGAGTACATATGGGGTTCTAGCAATAGAACTTCGGAGGAGATTTACATTCCATGGCCGCTGACGCCGAGTTCGCCGTCCTTGCGGACGTCGATGAGGTAGTAGGCGTCATTGCGAGCACGCCCCGATGGCGAACGGGCCTTCCACGGAGGGAGAGCTTGTGCATGCCCTTCTTGTCCCGGATGAGGCGTAACACCGTGTCGCCTTCCGAAGGTGCGGGTCTTCACCCGTCGGCTGTGGTAGCGGCGAGCCTTGGCGATAAATGGAGGTGCGCGATCGGCGAGGTCGCGTGCTCGCCGAGTTGGTCGAGCCCATCTTGGCGGGCCAGCTTTAAATCCTCCGATAGTGGACGACCCGCGGGAAGTCGTGTTCGAGGTCGGTGGGCATGACTGCCGCGCCAGAGACCATGAAGAAGGGAGTGAATCCTGTTGACCTGTTGACCGAGGTGCGGATTCCCCGGATGACGGAGGGGAGCTCTTGACCCAGCATCCAGCGGCGCTCGAGTGTTACGGAGTCGCGCTTCAGCCGTGGAGGATGCTGGTTGGCTCGTTCCGCCTGGCCGTTGGATTCCGGGTGTGCGACTGACGCGAGGTCGAGCCGGATGTGGTGCTCTTCGCAAAATTCGGCCATTGCTCCCTTGGCGAAGTTTGTGCCGTTGTCCGTGATGATGCTGTTGGGGAACCCGTAGCGGTATATGAGCTCGCGTAGGAACTTAGTGGAGGTCTTCCCGTCGCATTTCCGGACTGGCTTGGCCTCTACCCACTTCGTGAATTTGTCGACGGCGACCAGCAAGTGGGTGTAACCAGAGGGGGCCTTCTTGAAGGGGCCTACCATGTCCATGCCCCACACAGCGAATGGCTAGGTGATGGGGATTGTTTTGAGCGCCGAGCTGCGGCGTCGATTGGCGTGATTACGGCACCCGCGCATCGCTGGACGATGTCGACAGCCGGCGCAGCGGTGGGCCAAGAGAAGCCGTGTCGCATAGCCTTGGCGACCAGGGAGGCAGCGGCGGCGTGGCCGCAATCGCTGAGTGGATGTCGGAGGATTTTGCGTCCTTCACCGTTGGACGCAACGTTGAACACGCCGGTGACGCGCTGCGCTTGTAGCTCGCCGTCGATGATGGTGTAGGACTTGCATCGGTGAGCGATCATTCGGCGTTGTTTCGTCTGCTGGCGGTGCGGTTTCGGTGGCGATGTAGGGCTTGGTCGATCGTTCGGCTCGGTGATGAGTGCGACCAAGGCTGCTTCTGGTTGGGCGGGACTCGATGTCGATCTCGCCGGGAGGCGATGGTGTGAAGATTGTGTCTAGGAACACGCGGCGGGTGGTGCGAGTCGAGCCGACCCGATGCGAGAGAGGCGTCGGCCTCCTCGTTTTCTCCTGTCGATCCATTCGGAGTAGCCGTGAAGTGGCGCCCACCTTGTCCACCTCTTGGCGATGCGCCATGGTGGTGAGACGGCGTCGCAGTGCGGCGACTTGCCCCGCAACGAGGTCGGAGTCTCCGTAGCATCGGCGATTGACGCTCATCTCCTTTGCTGCTCGCATGCGTGGAGTAGGGCCTCGTATTCAGCCATGTTGTTGGTGCGGGCGTGAATTGGCGGAGGATGTAGCGGAGCTTGTCGCCCTTTGGTGAGGTCGGCACTATCCCGCTCCTGCTGTCCGCGTTCTTGGACCCGTCGAAGTGCAGGCTCGATAATGGAAGTACGGCGGCTTCTCGCTCTTGGGCCTCTTCGATCGGCGATGAAGTCGCGGTGCACTGCGACTTAATCGCCCTTCGTGGCTCGTATTTAATGTTGTGGGCGCCGATCTCGATTGCCACTTGGCGACCCGCCCGGTTGCCTCGCGATTGCGGATGATGTCTTATAGCGGTCTTGAGAGACGACCGTGATCGGGTGCTCACGAAGTAGTGCGGGCGCGGCTGAGCCACGACCGCGTATACCAGCTTTTGGTGTGGGTATCGCTGGCGCGACTCGGTGAGACCTCGCTGATGTAGTACGGCCGCTGGACGGGCGCTCCTTTCCTTCCTCTGGTCGTTCGGCGACCATTACGACAGCGGCGACGCCGGGCGCGCGACGTAAACCAGCATAGGCTCTTTGTCGGTGGTGCGGCGGTAGTGGTGCGGCGAGTAGCACCTTTTAAAATCGCGGGCGCGTCGTCCGCCTCCTTGTCCCCTTTGGAAGGTGGGGTTCTTGCATCAGGCGGTATAGGGCATCGCCTTTTCGCCCGGCGGGGATGAAGCGGCGAGAGCCGCTACGCGGCCAGCCACGGGCGTCGCAGCACTCGGGTTTGCGGCAGGCGATCGTGTCGATCTTCGTTGGGTTTGCCTCGATCCCTCGTTTGGAGCAGCGTACCCATGGTTGCCGGCGGGTACGAAGGTGCACTTGCCTGGATTGAGCTTTATCTTGTACCTCATGATTTGCGAAGGTCTCCGCGAGGTCGGCGAGTAGGTCGCCTTGGCGGATTTCACGACACGTCGTCGATGTGAGCGTGGATGTTGCGGCCAATTTGGCTCGCGAGGCATTCTTGCATGCACGCTGGTAGGTTGCCCGGCGTTCTTGAGGCGAAAGTCATGGCGGTGTAGCGAAGGCTCGAATGGCGTGATGAGCGCCGTCTTCTCCTCGTCCTCGACAGCCATTTTGATCTGGTTGTACCGGAGTAGGCGTCGAGGAAACATAGCGACTCGAGCACGCGGTTGAATCGATTATCGATCGATCCGGCGGGAGACGAACTGCTCCTTTGGGCGCTGTTCAGTTTGTGTAGTCGATACACATTCTCCGGTCCCGTTTTCTTCTCGACCAGGACTGGGTTTGCCAGCCACTTGGAGTATTTGATTGGCGGATGAAGCGGCGGCGCATTGCACTTCCTCGGCGATTGCTCGTGGCGTTCTTCGTTGAAGGGCGTCGCGCTTGACGGGTCGCACTTTGGGGTCGGCGTTTAGTTTGTGCTCGGCGAGCTCCCTAGGGACACCGGGCATGTCGGAGGGTTTCCATGCGAAGATGTCCCTATTCTCACGAAGGAACTCGATGAGCGCGCCTTCCTATGCTGGGCTCATGCCTGTCCCGATCGTCACCGTCTGGCTGGGGTCGCCTGGGACCAGCTCGACGGTGCGAGTGTGCGTCGTGGCCTCAAAGGTTGAGGTGTTTGTGCCCTCTGAGTTGGGCTTCTTGAGTATTGTGGGGTCGTCATTGTTGACCCCGCTCGCGTATTTGGCGAGCTCGTCGGCGTGGTTAGCTTCTGCCGCGATGACGGCGTCGGCGAGTTCAACTCCTTTGGCCTCGCATTCGGAGGCCATGTCGGGGTCGCCGTTGATGGTGATGACGCCGCACGGCCCGGGGAGCTTCATCGCGTTATACGCGTAGTGGGGCGCCGCCATGAATTTGGCGAACGCCTGGCGCCCTAGGACACAGTGGTACGGGCTGTCGAAGGGCACCAGCTCGAAGACGATCCGCTCGGTGCGGAAGTTTGCCGGAGTACCGAAGGTGACGGGTAGCGTGACCTTGCCGATCGGGTACGCCTTCCGACCGGGGACGATGCCGTGGAACGTGGTGTGGGTTGTCTCGATCATCGACTGTGGTAGCCGCAACCGCCTGAAGGTGTCGAGGTAGAGGATGTTGATGGAGCTGCCGCCGTCCATCAGTGTCTTGGGGAGCCAGTAGTCGCCAACCTTGGGCTTGACCACCAAGGCGACTCGTCCTGGGTACTCGATGCGTGGCGAGTGGTCTTGCCGGCTCCAGGTGATGGGCTGTTCCGACCAGTTGAGGCGGGGACTTCTTTGGCCCGCTGCGTTGACGGCGGCGCGGGCGATGACCTTCTTCTCGCTTCGTGTTGAAGCCTGTGAAGGTGTGGGCGAGCGGCTACTTTGCGAATTTTCCGCCATTTGGCGGGTCGTTGTCGGTGTCTTCCCGTGCGTGCCTTCTCGATTTCCACGAGGGTGTGGCGGTCGGCGGTGGTGTGCGTGCGGGCTTTCCTTCCCCTGTGAAACGCACATGGTTGGTTAAGGAGGGTCGGGATCGAACCTTGGCTTGTTCTTGTAGTTCCGCCATCGTCGTTGCCCTCCGTCGGTAGCTCTTGGGCTCGCGTTGCGTGCCGGCGTTGGCGGCAAAGTCGACTTCGCCCGTCGTTGCGGCGCTTGCTGTGAGGCGGCTGTAGCGTAGATCGGTTCGGCGTCCGCCGTCGTTGCCGCCCGTGCGGCGTTGCCCTCCTGACTCGTCGTCGACGTCTTGGTTGGGGTCCTCCTCGGCGTACCGTTTGGCGATCTCGAGGAGGTCGGGGATGTTGTCGAGTGTGCGGGCGTGTCGCTTGAGCTTGGCGACTAGCGGCTCGTAGCGGCACGAGGTCTTGAAGCAATGGATCGCGGTGTCCGGATGGATGCCGACGCGTTATGCCAGAGCTCTTGCCACCGTTGGACCCGATTCTTGGTCGACTCGCGGTCCCTGACGCATCGCTCAGGTCCTCGATGGTGGTGGCGCGAGTGTAGGAGCACTCGAAGTGCTGACGGCATGCGTCGCATTTCCTCCCGGTCGATCTGTCACGGGGGCGTGTTGATCCATTGCCCACGTCCCTCCATCATCGTGGGAGGTAGCAGGGAGTAAATCAGTGTGACCGCGATCCCCATTGCCATGAGGTATGTGTCAAGCGGCACGCGGGTCGTGCAGTCGTATTTTCTATCTCCTTTGGCGCCTTGAAGTTTGGCGGGTACTTTTCGCCTCGGATCATTGGTCCGAAGCACTTGGGCCCTAGTCGACTGAGCGACCCCATAGGCTCGCCATCGCGGCGAATAGCTAGGGTGTGCCGCAAGTCATCGGGCTGTCGTGCGCGCCAGTTTTGGTTGTTGATGATGTGAGTGCGGGCGTCGATGGGTTCTCCGTTAGCGGCGACGAAGTTGGTCGCCCGGGATCGTTGGTGGAGTGCGGCGTTGGTCGGCATGGAGCTGTAGTGGCTCTGGTGGCGGGCAATTGAGGTGTTTGCCGCCGCTGGGCGGCCGCTGAGGCCGCCCTGCTTCCCGAGGAGCGGTATACCGCCCTTGCGGTCGGCGCGCTCTTCTTTGCTCCACGGCTTTCGAGCGGGGCCTTGACGTCTTTGGATCTGTAGGCGCCGTCGCGGTGGCGCGATGCTATCGGGCTGCTCGGCCTGCCACGAGGTTGTCCATCGGGTGGAGAACAGTGGGAGGCCGTTGCGTCTCGCTCCGTGAGGCGACTATCCGCGGCTGGTCTCAGGAGGTGCGGTTGGGTGGTGGTGGGGCACCCATCGCCGTTGATCTGGCGGGGCGGCGCTTCCTCCTGGTGGCGCGTTCTCGCGGTCGCCTTTCGGCTATGCGGCCGGGTCGTTTCGTCGTCGGTTCAGGGCGCCTGAGCGGTGGGGTTCAGCGTGACCGATCCGCCGCTGGTGGTAGCGTGGCGGTTCTGCGCATCACTTGCTCGGCGAAATTTCGCGCTCGGCCTGCTCTTTGCGTACTGCCTCCGCCAATTTCAGGCGGAGTTCCTCGACCTCCGTCGCCGTGGCGTTAGGAGGGATTGGGGTGGAGAAAGGATCCTCCGGCGGGTCGGCGCCGGTGGCCATGTAGGTCGCGGCATGGCGACGGTTCCGTCGTGGAAGTCGGAATTTTCCGACCAGTCGAACTCGAAGATCCCGAGGATGGAGGGTCCTCGAAATCTCCGCGTTGGAGACCTGGGCGATGGAGCCCGGGCGAGGTGGTGATGGATCGGCGAGTGGCCGGGTCGCCGAGTCGGCGTCGTCGGTGAGGGCCGCATCTTCTGCGGCGGCGAGTTCTCGGCCCGCGTTCGTGGGCGAGTTGTACTCGTTGGCGGTGGATCGTGCGGACCTGGCTCTCGGAGAGCCGATCGCGTGGTGGCGACTTCGCGGATGCGAGCCGAGTCCTCCGAGGTGATGGTCGGTGAGGCCGGCGAAGAGACTGATCGTGCCGATCGGCAAGATCACGCTGTGCGTGACGGGTCGCGCCGCCGGGACGTAGCTGCTTGGCAAGATCTGGAGCATCTCGTCGATCGCTATCATACGGCCGGTGGCGACCGTCTCATTGATGGGCAGATTGGATCTCGCCGAGAACACCGGCCCGGACCGGCCAGGCCCCACGGTGGGCGCCAGCATCGTGGGAATGACCACGGCGACGCTGCAATCGGCCAGTAGTAGAAACGAGGGAAAGGCGGCCAGCCATGCGGTGCGAGATGAGGCGGAGACGAGGTTTTACCAGGTTCGGCCCCGGAGGGTAAAGACCTCTGCTAGATTGCATTATGGGGTGTTTACAATGGGCGAACTCGGCTAGGCGGCGAGTTGCTTGGGTGTATGAGGGCGTGTCTCTACTCACCCATAGGGAGGTTTATATAGGCTCACCTCCCTAGGGTTTACATATCTCAACCGATTTGGTTACAACTGTAATCATTTAACCTAGTCCATTGGGCCTATCTGCCGCTTTGGGCCTTCAACTTCGATGCGCTGATACCTTGCTGGGCTTTGATCCACTCGCCGTTCTGCAGGCCCACTCGCCAGACCTTGGGCTAGTCGGAAACGTCCCGCTGAGTATACCCCAGTAGGCGTATCCCCATCAGTACCGCTTCGGCGCCGCCCCTGTCATCTTCCTCCTCCCGCAAGCAGCTGCCTGGAGTGCCGCCCACCGTCGATCGTCGTGCGCGCTGTGATGCCTGACGCCGCTTGCGAGGAGTACGATAAGGATGGCCATCTCGCTCTCTCTCTCTCTCTCTTCCCATACCCATTTCTTTCTGTCTCGCCCACTCTCACGAATTCCCCAAGCGTAGCCGGAACCCTAGCCATAGACTTCGCCGGTCGCCGCCGTTCTGCACCACCCCGGACCCCGAAGACCCTCCCATGAGCTGCGCCACGTCTCCCTCTTACTCCCTGTTGAAGAGTGCTTTCTGGGGAGCCCTGTATCACCGTATTCGAGGTCATCTTCCTCATCACCGACGGAGCTCGCCGCCGTCGAATAGCTCGGTGCCGACGACCCCAGCCTTCCAAGACCACCTAATCATGATTCCGATGAGCCTGTGGTCCTCTTGGACCTCTTCGATTTACCCCTCCCCTCTTGTATCGTGTTTCCATCGTGTGTCGCCGCCGTCCGCCACAGTTCCTCGTCGGGGAAGCATCTCCAGCGACCATTTCTTGGAGGCTCCGCCACTACTCGACTCTTCGCCTCACGCCGATTCGAACACCCACGCTCCCGCAGCCCCGCGCGCAAGGATTCGAGAGATCCTTGCTCGATTTGTGGAGTTGGCGTCTACTGAGGTCAGGATGACGGCAATATTGCATCATATTCCTTTTCTTTTAGTTAATGTTTCTTTAATTATTTTCTAGAAATAATAAATATCACGTGGGGCCCAGTCAACAGTGACTGGGGGTAGCCTCAGCCCCAATGAGAATATCCCTGACCCCTTGATGACATCAGCCTGAGCTCAGAGTGACATAATAAATCCTTTAAACCTTTTTTAATAAATCCAAAAATTGATATAAACCTTATAAATTCAATAACTAATTATTTATAAGTCATAAAAATACAAATAATATATCAAATTGTTCAGAAAAATGAGATCTATCTAATTACACTATAATCATGCATCGTTAAACAACTTAAATGACTAGTATAATTAGAAGAACATAGTAACCCCTCACAGGTGATTCCGGAGTTTCCCCGAGTAAGGCCTTTCACCCCTTGGAACCCTGATTAAACTGCCGAGCATGCCTTAGGGGTTTATTTAAATACAAATTAACTTTTCATATCATCATCCTTGCTTGAGCATTGCATCGATGCCATGTGTTGATTGTTTCCCTTTCTTTCCGGTGATTCGGTTCTTCCCGGTAGAATACGATATCGAGATCGAGATCGAAGATCGAGGTCAACACCATCGAAGATCAAAGGTCGACGAACAATACTTGACCAACTAAAATCAAGTCAAGTACAAGGCTTTCGAAGATCTGTTTATTGGATATCAACAGGCAAAGGCAAGCATAGCCCCACCATCATATAATCCTATGATTTCGAAAGCATTTCAATTCCTGCCATGATGCATATGATTCGACTCTGGTCTTTTATCGATAGATAGATTATCCTATTTGTTGTATTACTCCCTTTGAGATTATATTACATGATCCACTGCTCCTAGCATAACTAGGTTTGGCTTGTGTGCACTGCTAGAGCTATTATCTGTGTCCTGCTTAGCCATGCATAGTTGTCAGTGCTGGTTCTTCCAGATAATGTATCATATGCAGAGAATCTAGTATGACAGGAGAACATGATGAGATGAGATCATAGGTGATATGAGATTAAACATGCTAAGGCTTGTATGGGAGGCCATGGTGGGATGTGGTTTTTCTAGTCCCATGTCGCCACCACTAGGACCTGACTTCTTGCCTTTGGAACCAAGATGAGCGTACAACCACACGGGGATTGGGAACCCCTCGCCTGATTAACTTTCCTAGTAGATTCCATGAGTCATATAGTTTGAGCCTTCCATTCGACATGCATTCTGGATCTTCTCGAAGGCGGTGAATGAGGGGCATTCATAACAGGTAGGTAAGCGTGGCCGGGGTTGCTTGGGGTAGATAGTTCCCCTGGTAAACCAACATCGCCTCACATATTTAAGGACCACCTTAGGGATTTGACCTGTTACGGCGGAACCATCCTTATTGCGTGACTCATGGTCTCGAAGAAAGCAAGGTAAAGGTCGTGGCCAACCACCCTCTGCCGGCCTTCCAAGGAAGAGGGCTAATGTACTGGCATTAAGAGTCGGTTGGTATGTGAGGGTAAAGTTGTACACCCCTGCAGGGTCATAATCTTTTCGAAAAGGCGTTTTCACGGTTATGAACGCTTGGTGAGAAGATTCTAAGATCATAGAGAACTATAACTTAATCGTAAAACTTGGCAGATCAACGTGTGCTTAAGGATGCTTCCTCATGGGTACGAGGGGGTGATCCTAGATAGGGTTCAGATGATGATGATTTGGTGGATATCGAAAGATGATGATCAATACTTTAAAGATGTTGCTCTCTTATCTCCTTTAAAAATACTCTGACTAGATGAGCTTCTTCTCCCTCTTGTTTTATAAACAAAAGTGGATTTATGCAAAACAACTCCACCAGCCATAAGTCTTGCGGAGTACACCCTGTACTCACCCTTGCTTTGTTGATACTTTTGGCAGAGTAAGTGTTCCCTGAAGATCAGTTTGGTACTACATCAACACCGACGAGTAGCTTGGGGTTCCCGGCCGGCAGCCTGGAATCTATGGGCTGGGACGTCATCGTTATGCTTAAGGCCTCTTAGGCCATTTGTTAATTTTGCTATACTTAATAGCGTAATTTTACTTCCATTGTTTGATGTTTGTGGTCAGTGACCTCTGCTTGTAATAATTTGGTTCTTTCCTCAGTTATGAGCTTGCTGTAATAAATTTTGTGTCGTAGGGTCACTGTCGAGTTACCAATTCTTCACTGGATATTCTCGAGCTCAAGGTTAAGCTTATGTCAGACGGAGGTCTAGGATTTGTTTAGCCCTGATCTCGGGGGTGTCACACATAACATGACACTAGGCTAGCAACAATCTAAACTAGACACTTCTAATTTATCCATTGCAAGTTTTACGTGGCTTAGGGCTTTCGAAGATAGAACCGTTCTTACCTACGAACATGAACCACAACGAGGATAACCAAATTGTTGAAAACTCGTTGCAAATTATATATTGACTATAGTAGGAGAGACAGACACCCGCTAGCCACTTATGCAAAACTAGTTGCATGTCAAGCGTGGAACATGTCTCATGTGCGAGGACATGTAAAGTTTGTCCGGGCCGCTTCATCCCACTATGCCACCAATATCAAAATTACAACTAAGAAGCAATACCATGATCATCATCTCCCACATATACATATGTTTACTACCCGTGCAAAGCATTATGCATAGATCCGGCTCTAATACCACTGTAGGGTTCGCAACATAGAAAACAAAAAATTTCCTATGATGGGAACAACTATGTACCAAGATATATCTACTGGATACAATCAATGGGCGAATATACATCCGTAGAGAACATACCCTTGAAGACCGGCACAGCTTAACGAGGTTGAACTCGTGGTTGATGTAGACGAACTCTTGCCGATCTCAAGATCGAGAGGATGTCCTAGCTCCGCAAAACAACGGCGCATCCGTGCTTGCACACACGTCCGAGGCACCGAGCAACCTCCGCCTCCTCACTCCAGTGATGCTGCGGAAGCACAAATATTTCTTGCCAAAAAGCCACCGGGAACATGTATCTCGCTAGTTCGAGACCATGGGGATAAACTAGAGGGGGAGAGAGATCCTTCACGAGGAGGTGTGAGTGAGAGAGAGGGAGGGGGTTCCTTTTATAGGAGGAGGGGGAAACCCCAAGGGGGTGGCCGGCGCAATGGGGGCTGCCCCTTACCCTCCCTCCATTGATGTGGGTGGAAGATTCACTCACAATTTGGCCCTTCAATTCTCCACTCAAATTCCCATTAAATTTCCACCAAATTTAATGCAAACTCTGAAGGGAATATGCTGAGAGGAAATAATAAAGTGGTTATTATCGTATTCCTTATTTATGATAAATGTTTATTTTGCATGCGAAAATTGTATTAATACGGAAACGTTAATACATGTGTGTTTAATAAACAAAAAGGAAGTTCCTAGTTATGCCTCTCTTATAAACTAGCTCGTTGATTAATATGATGATCAAAGTTTCCTGATCATGGACATTGGATGTTGTTAATAACAAGGTCACAACATTAGTGTAATGATGTGATGAACATTCATCCAAAGTATAGCATTACGATCAAAGTCATTGAGTTTATATTTCTATAACAACTTACGAAGAGATCCTAATCCTTAGACCATGAGATCATGTCAATCACTAACACCGGAAGAGTTTCTCGATGACATCAAACGTCACACCGTAACTGGGTGATTATAAAGATGGCTTCAGAACTACTAAAGTGTTATGTTGAGACCCATGGATCGAGAGTGGAATTTGTTCATCCCGATGACGGATAGATATGCTATGGGCCCTCTCGGTGATATCACATTGATTATCTTGCAAGCAAGTGATTTGATCACTAGAATGTTATATCACGGAGCGAGAAAGAGTGCATGTCGATAGATCAAACTAGGTATGGAGATACCGATGATCGAATCTCGGACATGTAATATATAGTGAAACAAAGGGATTAAGATACTAGCGTAAAGGTTCACACGATCATAGAAGTCATCGTTGAATGTGTGGGAGTCGATGGATCTCCGGTCCAGCTGATTATTGATCGGAGAGGGGTCTTAATCATGTCCGCATTATTCGCGAACCGTAGGGTGACGCACTTAAGGGATACCGACACCATTCGGAGAAAATGATATGCCAGAAAAAGAAAAGGAAAGCGCAGGAATTTATTTCACTAGACACCGGAACTGTTTCGGTTGAAATTCTGGCCGGGTTCGCATGTGAAATTGAAATGTTGTAAGGGGTTTTATGTGAATGTTTGTTAATTAAAGAAATTAACAAAATTCTGAATAAATAAATAAAAGAGTTTTATATAAATGAGAGCTTGCATTAAATTTGGTGGAAATTTAATGCATGTGAGTGGATTTTTGAGTTGAGGCTTTTTAATGGGAGTGCAGGCTTTTCATTTTGAGCTGGACCAGATGGACTTCATCACGATCTTGAGATCGGCAAGTGTTCGTCTACATCATCCACGAGTACAACCTCGTTAACGCTATTCGGTCTTCGAGGGTATGTATTCTATGGATGTACATCCACCCGTTGCTTGTATCTAGAAGATAGATCTTGGTACTTAGTTATTCCCATCGTAGGAATTTTTTTTTTCTATGCTGCGAACCCTACAGTGGTATCAGAGCCAGGTTTATGCGTAGATGCTTTGCATGGGTAGTACACATATGAGTATGTGAGCGATGATGATCATTTTATTGCTTCTTTGTTGTACTTTGGATATTGGTGGCATAGTGGGATGAAGCGGCACGGACAAACTTTACATGTCCTCGCACATGAGACCTGTTCCACGCTTGACATGCAACTAGTTTTGCATAAGTGGCTAGCGGGTGTATGTCTCTCCTACTATAGTCAATATCTAATTTGCAACGAGTTGTCAACAATTTGGTTATCCTCGTTGTGGTTCATGTTCGTTGGTAAGAACAGTTCTATCTTCGAAAGCCCTAAGCCACGTACAATTTGCAATGGATAAATTAGAGGCGTCTAGTTTAGATTGTTGCTGGGCTAGTGTTATGATATGGTGATGTTGTAAGTAGAAGTATGAGATGATACTCTTACAACACACATAGCGTGTAAGTTCCATAGACCTTGGCCTTACACATAAAGGTATGATAGAGATCATACCACGGTGCACATGATGGAGATCATATGCGGGAACCATATCATTTCACTTATTAACATGAGATGTTTGATTGCATCTTATATTGCTATTTTAGCGTTTTATTAGCATAATAAGATGATCCCTCATTTAAATATCAAGATAAGAATGTGTTCTTCCTTAAGTATGCACCGACAATGTTTCGTCGCTTCAAGGCATCACGTGATGATCGGGTGTACTTGAATCCACGAGCATATCTCGGGTGTAAGACAGTTACACACGCGAATACTAAGGTTCTTACTTGGCGAGCCTAGCATGTACAGACATGGCCTCGGAACACGGACCGAAAGGTTAAGCATGAGTCATATGTTTTGATATGATGACCATATGGATGCTCGCCTTTGAAGCTACACCGACTCACGTGATGATCGGACTTGGTGTAGTGGATTTGGTTCATGTAATCACCAAAAAGACACAAGGGATGTCGTTTTTGAGTGGGAGTTTATTTCTAATTTGGATTAGTAGAACACAATTTATCATAAATTAAATCAAAGTGAATTTGCATAATTTGTTGTAGTCATTGGCATTCGTTCACCACCTTATGCTTAGTTATAATTAAGATAATAGAACTATAGAATTCTGGATATATACTTTACGAACTGGTATCGTATTGTGTTGAGTGTTAATGTAAAGTTTAAAGTCATATTGCAAACTTTCAGCAAACTCTGTTTATTCCATGAAATTTAATAATTGGTATTAAATCGAGAGTAACAATTTCAGTGTTAGTATCTTAAGTATCATGTTTGCCTCCATGATTCTTGATTGTTTTAATATCAAGTTTATCTAGGAGCTGAAAGAATTATTTCAGAAACCATCATGTGTGACAGATATAACGATATCTGAAACAATGTTTTGGTTGCAATATGATAGAGTATAATATATGTTCTCATATTGGATGAGAATTTATGAAGGTTGGAGATGCTAGACATCCTAATCATCCAAAAGGGTTTTGGAAAGTAATGTTATACTCACGATTCACCTTTATAAGCTACGGTAGCTTGATCATGAAAGACGTCATGATAAGGGTGAATAGAAGATGTATGTAAAGTGTTTACTACACTAAAAGATTACTAAAGAATGGATTTTGAAAGAATACCGATCATTTTGATGATGGTGATCTACTTCAAAGTGCAAGTCCAAAGGTATTATTATTTGAATATACACGCTTTGGACTATGTGTCATGTATATGGCGCCACTTTTGATGTTGATAGATTCTTTTAAAAAGAAAAAGGAAATGCTGAAAGAGAATCTATAAAATATATTTGGCAGAAAATAAAAGATTGGAAATATCCAATTTAGGTATATAAATGATATACATGTTATGGTTGTATTCTTTGCTTGTTAAACAATGTGGTTCTTGGGTATTGGATACCGAATTGGTTGGTATGAAATTTCATACGGAACGACGCAATTCATGAACTACAATGGCCTAAGTAACTAGCAAGAGAATATGTGATGATGTTCATCGAAAACAAACAAACCGTTGTTTGTATTTCTCGTTGACATCAAAGCTTGACTTCAAGATTTGTTTTAATAATTGTTATTTAAATCAGGTATTATGAGAACAAAGTTTGTTCAAATAATTACCGTATTCCGTATAAGATGGATGATTTACAAATCTACTTGGAGAAATCACATCCATAAAACCTAATGCTAAAATGTCGCAAGAAAAATGATTGAAAGATCACTTACGAAGTGACATCGCTGTTTAAATTATATTGGAAAGAAAACATGAAGAATCTCCATATTCATGGATTTTTGGAGTCTTTGATTTGATCAAGTGACGCTTGTGAGACTTTCCACGTGATAATTAAAACTTCGTTCAAAGGCCAAAGAAGAATGAACGACTAAAATATTGGAATTTATACATATCGATGTATGTAGTCCATTATGTGTAGTCATAAGCGATGGGTTTCAACTTCATATGCTTTCTCCGGAAATTTGAGTGAATGTTCACTTAATGAGAATGAAGTATGAAATATTTGAAAACGTTCAAAGAATTTCAAGATGAAGTGAAAATCATTGTGACAAGAAAATAAATGGTTTATGATTTTATCGTAAGGGATTTATTTGAGTTACAAGTGTAACAAGAAAATAAATAAATTATGATTTTATCATAAAGGGATTTATTTGAGTTGCAAGTTTAGCAAAACACCTAGATTTACATCTCCCAAAACACCATAGGAGTATGGAGTGTTTGAGATTTGTAATGAAACCTTGTTTGACATGGTTGGATCAAAAGGTGTTATTTATAAAACTGCCATTATGTTTTAAAAGATTAAAGCTTTAGAGACTACTTCTTTTACACTGAAAAGAGCTCCATCTTGATCCATTGAAATGACACCATGGAAGTTATGGTTTGGGCTAAAACCCAAGTTGTCATTTCTTAAATTTTGGTATGCTAAACATAAGTAAGATGTTTACAACCGAAGTCGGATGAGCATGTCTTTGTAGGTTATTTCGAATAACAATTGGTTATTCCTCCATAACACCAAGGACAAAAGGGTTTGTCGCTTGAAACATGAAGTTTCTTGAAGAAGGAATTTTTCATAAATGTTAAGTGGGAGGACAATAGAACTTTGATAAGGTTAATGAACCTTAGCTAAATGTGCTGAGTTGCGCAGCGCCGGAAATCGTTCCGGAGGATGCCATAATTCTCATAGCTTATGTGCCTCAAAGGTTGCGGTCACGGAGATCTAAGGTCCTATTGAACCAAGTAGGTCGGTTAAACAATCAAATGCTAAGATTTGAGAGTAAATCATTCTTGTTTGACAATCATGAACCGAATACATACAAAGAAGCGATGATGGGCCCTGACTCCGTCAAATGGCTTGAAGCCATAAAATCCGTGATAGTTCCATACACGAGAAATCAAGTTTTGAACTTGGAAGACCCTCCGAAAAGGTGTAAAAACCCATCAGTCGTATTTGGATCTATAAAGAAACAGACATGGATGTTTTACATCTATGAAATAGTCGACATATCGGTAAAATATTTTACAGCAATGTTCAAGGAGTTGACTATGACAAGATTTGATCTTTCATAGCGATATTTAGTCTGGATGGATTAAAGTAGCAATCACTACATATAATTTGATATATGGTAGATGAATAAACAAAACAAAGTTCTTCTAATAGAATGGTTACCTAGGAAGTGTACATGACACGGTCCAAAGGGTTTTGTTAAATTCAAAGGATGCTAAAAGGGCATGCAAACTTCAATGATTGAAGTAAGCATCGCGGATTTGGAATCTTCACCATGATGAAATAGGAGTTTTTCATCAGGAGACGATGAAGATGCTTGCATTTGCAAGAAATTAAGTGGGAGCGCTAAGGCATATTTCTAATACATTATGTGGAGGACATCTTGTTGATTAGAAATGATGTATCTTTTATTGACAAAGGTTAAGAATTTCATTTCGATGAAATAGTTAGGCAAAACCCAAATATTTATCATGATTGTCTATAGTGGATAGACTGTGACGCTAATATGGTTGTGCCAAATGTACATATATGAGATATTGAATGAGTTCAATATAGAAACAACAAGAAACGGTTCTTGTCGCATGGAAAAGGAATTGAATCAATATTCAAATGTATCGACACTTGATAAGTGAAACAAGATTCAAGTGCTTTGACACTTGATGAGTGAAATCATGAGAATGTTTTGATCAATCATACCATGATATGTACACATCCAGATATGTCCTATGCTCTAAGTGTTATGAGCAAATACCAGAATGAATCATAAAATGATCATTGGACTATAGTAAGGATATTCTTATGATCTTTTGGAAGAACTAAGAATATATTTGTGTAGAGGTGACAAACAATTACAAATAGTTCATTGTAAAGCGTTACATTGATACTAGTTTTGTCTCAAGATACAAATTAAGTTTATCTCAATTTAAACTATGGGTGGCACAATGAAATGGAAAGAAAGTTTCCATGATGGATTTGGATGAAATCCAAAGTTAAGACATTGTGACGAATACTACAACAAAAAGGCTAAGTATATGATTGCTATAGTAGCAACAAAGGAGGGAATTTGTGTCAAGTAGTTTGTTATCAAACTAAGGTGTTGTTCGCAACGAGATAACACTAAATATATATTGTGTGACAATAATATCGACGTGTTTTAACCCCAAGGAACTAAAGGTCTCACCAAAAGAACAAATTTATACAATGCCATCTCATTAGAGAATGAGTGATGCGTGAAGACGCAAAGACATGAAAATACACACGGACCTGAAAGTGTCAGATCCGTAGATTATGTTAACCACTTGCAATTGCGTATTTGGAACACCAGAAAGACATAGGTGTTCAATACACAAAGTTTTCAAACTAGATTATTGTCTCTAGTGCAAGTGGGAGACTGAAGGGAATATGCCCGAGAGGCAATAATAAAGTGGTTATTATCGTATTCCTTATTTATGATAAATGTTTATTTTGCATGCTATAATTGTATTAATACGGAAACGTTAATACATGTGTATTTAATAAACAAAAAGGAAGTTACTACTTATGCCTCTCTTACAAACTAGCTCGTTGATTAACATGATGATCAAAGTTTCCTGATCATGGACATTGGATGTTGTTAATAACGAGGTCACAACATTAGTGTAATGATGTGATGAACATTCATCCGAAGTATAGCATTACGATCAAAGTCATTGAGTTTATATTGCTATAACAACTTACGAAGTGATCCTAATCCTTAGACCATGAGATCATGTCAATCACTAACACCGGAAGAGTTTCTCGATGACATCAAACGTCACACCGTAACTGGGTGATTATAAAGATGGCTTCAGAACTACTAAAGTGTTATGTTGAGACCCATGGAACTACTAAAGTGTTATGTTGAGACCCATGGATCGAGAGTGGAATTTGTTCATCCCGATGACGGATAGATATGCTCTGGGCCCTCTCAGTGATATCACATTGATTAGCTTGCAAGCAAGTGATTTGATCACTAGAATGTTATATCACGAGGCGAAAAGAGTGCATGTCGATTGAGATCAAAATAGGTATGGAGATACCGATGATCGAATCTCGGACATGTAATATATCGTGAAACAAAGGGATTAAGATACTAGCGTAAAGGTTCACACGATCACGAAGTCATCCTTGAATGTGTGGGAGTCGATGCGCATCTCCAGTCCTTGGCCGATAATTGATCGGAGAGGGTCTCGATCATGTCCATTATTCGAACCGTAGGGTGACACATAAGATACCGATACCATTCGAGCAAATGATATGCCAAAAAGAAAAGGAAAGCGTGAATTTATTTCACTAGACACCGGAACTGCTTTCGGTTGAAATTGCTGAACTGGTTACGCATGTGAAATTGAAATGTTGTAAGGTTTTTATGTGAATGTTTGTTAATTAAAGTAATCAACAAAATTCTGAATAAATAAATAAAGAGTTTTATTTAAATGAGAGCTTGCATTAAATTTGGTGGAAATTTAATGCATGTGAAATTTTGAGTTGAGGCTTTTTAATGGGAGTGGAGGCTTTTCATTTTGAGTGGGAGCTCCACCCACATGAATGTGGAAGAGGTGTGGGCAGCCCCATGGCTGGGCGCCATGCCCCTTGGGTGCCCCTCTCCCTATAAAAGGCCCCTCTCCTCCTCTCAAAGTACACCTCCTCATGAAGGATCTCTCTCCCCTTGAATTTCCCATGGTCTCGGATCAGAGATACATGTTCCGATGGATTTTTGGAAGGATTTGTTGCTTGCTGCTTCCTTTGCGAGGGCGCGGAGGTTGTCGGGGTACCCGCACGTGTGTGCGATCACGGATGCACCACTGCTTTGAGGTGCTGGACTTGATCGTGCTGGACCGGCTGGACCAGATGGACTTCATCACGATCTTGAGATCGGCAAGCGTTCGTCTACATCATCCACGAGTACAACCTCGTTAACGCTATTCGGTCTTCGAGGGTATGTATTCTATGGATGTATATCCACTCGTTGCTTATATCTAGAAGATAGATCTTGGTACTTAGTTGTTCCCATCGTAGGAAATTTTTTGTTTTCTATGCTGCGAACCCTACAAACTCTCTTTAAATAAAACTCCTTTTATTTATCCAGAATTTTGTCAATTACCTTAATGACAAACATTCACATATAACCCCTTTCTAATATTTCATTTCACATGCAGAAACACTTTCTGCAATTTCACCCAAAAACAGTTTTGGTGTCTAGTGAAACAAATTCCTGCGCTTTGTTATTCTTTTCAGCATGAAACTATTTGCTCCAAATGGTGTCGGTGTATCTTAAGTGTGTCACCCTACGGTTCGCGAATAATGCGTACATGATTGAGACTCCTCTCAGATCAATAATTAGAAGCGGGACCTGGAGATCCATACTAACTCCCACACATTCAACGATGACTTTCTTGTGATCATGAGAACCTTTTACGCTAGTAACTTAATCCCTTTGTATCGTGATGTATTACATGTCCTAGATTCGATCATCGGTATCTCCATACCTAGTTTGATCTCGTTACTGATATGTACTATTTTCTCGTTCCTGTGATATAACATTCTAGTGATCAAATCACTTGCTTGCAAGCTAATCAATGTGATATCACCGAGAGGGCCCAGAGTATATCTATCTGTCATCAGGATGAAAAAATTCCACTCTCGATCCATGGGCCTCAACATAACATATTAGTAGTACTGAACCCATCTTTATAATCACCCTGTTACGGTGTGACGTTTGATGTTATCAAGATACTCTTCTAGTGTTAGTGATTGACATGATCTCATGGTCTAAGGATTAGGATTACTTCGTATGATGTTATAGCAATATAAACTCAATGACTTTGATCGTAATGCTATACTTCGGATGAATGTTCATCACAACATTCCAATAATGTTGTGATCTCGTTATTAACAACATCCAATGTCCATGATTAGGAAACCTTGATCATCTTGTTAATCAACGAGCTAGTTTATAAGAGAGGCATAACTAGGAACTTTCTGTTTGTTTATTAAACACACATGTATTAACATTTCCGTATTAATACAATTATAGCATGCAAAATAAACATATATCATATACTTGGAATATACATAATAACCACTTTATTATTGCCTCTCAGGGCATATTCCCTTCAAGCATACCACTGAAGCCAAATATATGGCTATTGCTGAAGCTTGCAAAGAATGTATATGGTTGAAAGGTTTGTTTGATGAGATTTGTAGATATGATTCTTCTATTACTTTGTTTTGTGACATTCAAAGTTCCATATATCTTACAAAGTATCAGATATTCTATAAGAGAACTAAGCACATTTATGGAAAGTACAATTTTGTTAGAGACATTGTTGCTCAAGGTAAACTAACGTATGGAAAATCGACACTCATGATAATCCTGCCGATATGATGAACTAACATGTTCATATTGCTAAGTTTGAGCTTTGCTCGAACTTAGTTGGTTTGAGTGATTAGCCAAGTGGCTATTAGGGCCAAAAATATTTTCTTTGTTGTTCAGGAAGATGTTGTTGATGATGCTATACGAAGGATTTTTTTCAAGATGGAGTTTGTTGAAGTATGTTCAAAATTTATTAAGGAGGCTAACTTCTGACAAGCGAATTGAGACCATCATCGGAGCCTTGGTCCCTGTGATACGAATCATTGAAGACCTAGGTTTCCACTGTTATATATAACTCTAGTAAGCCTCCGGCTAAGATAAGTTGCATTTATGAAATCCTCGATGTTGTGTAGACACTCCTCGTTGTAGTGAAGTTTTGCTGGCGGACGCCCATGGTTTTTCCTCTTTGTTGGAGAGGTTTTTCATGTTAAAATTATGTATCTCTGCTGTGATTTATTTTTGATTCTTCATTAATTCTTGTCACGTTTATAATATCCCCTAACTTTTTTATGAATGCTGCTTCACATGTCATGTCATTCTCGGGGTTAGAGATTGTCCTTTACATATTACTAGCTGCTAAGATGGATGACATATTTACTTGCATGTCAGGTTGTACATCGTGCTTACCTAGGATAGTTTATGTGTTTAGTCTGAATACATTATTGGTCATAATATATCGATTTTACTTTTAAATTATATTTTCTCAAAAGGGGAGCTTGGCATGGCCTCTGCGTCAACTAGATTTTCTATTCCCGAGTTCAAAATATTTAGTATATTATAATCATGTATCACAAAGAAAGGATTGAAACATGATTTTTTTTATTTTTCAAAATGAGGAGTATAAACATGGTCTCTGCGTCAATAGATGCACACATCATTATTTATTATTGAGTTTAAAAATCTCGTTACTACAAATCACAAGTCACCTAAAATTGATGTGTATGAGCCAAAGAAAAATTAAAAGCATACAAAGACTCAACATCATTCCATATACTAACATGTCTCCATCTAATCTGGGAGTAGATATCCTTTGCAACTGTCAGGAGCGGATGGAACCAGTATCCATAGGTTCCTGTTATTTCAAAGGAAGGAGTACCGAACATTGCTACATTGAAAAACAACCATAGGAATAATCTGCAAAGAAAATGTACCTCTAGCATTGTTAATTATAATGTTATTTCTGCAATTTTAAATAGACCAACATAAAGCCAAAACCTCAATGCATATTTTAGTCTTCCTGATCTTATCCATCCATTTAACCAATTCCCAAGAATATTCACTACAGGATTTTACTTCTTTGCCGTGTGACATTCGAAACATTGCAAAGCTCCAAAAATGCATGGTAAAGCCTCGTGTACAGTTACATGACAAAGTATACACGGCAAAGAATGAGAAGGACACTGGTAGAAAACGCCCATGCGTCCCGGTTGGTAAGGGCCATTAGTATCGGTTGCCCAACCGGGACGGGGCAATCGGGACTAAAGCTCCAACCATTAGTCCCGGTTGCCCCACCAACCGGGACAAATGGGGCACACGTGGCGGCATCGAGCGAGGGGTGGAGCATTAGTCGGTTCATAACACGAACCGGGACTAATAACTTTCTTGCATGGCAGAGATTTAGCCCATTCTCTGCAAGCGGAATTCATTTTGGCACATTTTGTTGTTGCGACATTTTCGCCACTTTTGTGCCGCGGAAGAATTCATTTAGGTTGTTTTATTGTTTATTTAGTTTTTTGCACTTATCAATGAAGGAACCTTATATTACACAAGATCATCATGACAACATTACATTCAATACACAGATAGAGTTCATGCACTACATACAAAAGTTGCTATTCGATGCTACCGGCCAATTTATTGAAAGTTGCTATTTTTACAATTCCTATTGTCTATACACAGCCGAGTAGTATTCCCCTTGTGTGTTTGGACTTCATCCAAGAATCCATAATTCCTCTGTATTGCTCGTGTCGATCCTTTGGCGAAGACCGTCCCTTGACGTTCGATCTGATTTAAAAAGGAGTCACCCTATATGAATATGAAACTAAACACAATTTGATTGTAATTAAAACTATAGAAATTGTTTACGTCGTGGAGTTGCTCTAAATTCCTGCCCTTCTCATCGCACGTCTGCGGATGAACTCGCATACATAGTATCCACATAGATTGTTACCTGGTCCTGCGTCGGGCACTTTACGACAACGAGTTCAATCAAAATAATAATCAAGCATGATAATAAGCGTATCAAAACTAGAATCAAAGAGATGCGCGGATATAGCTAGTGGTGCTTACATCTAGTGGTTCAAATGTAAGCTCCTCTTTCCAAACACCCTAGCCTTCTTGGTGAACCGTTTCCAAGCGCTGCCGGCGTGAAAGCGAATAAAATAAGTTATTAAGTACTTGATATCATAAAATTCACGAGCGTTGCCGATATAGTGTCGTAATGATTATAATTACATGGAGAAGTATACGCATGTCCTTCCACGTCTCAAGTGGTTTATGTTTCGAGTCCATGACTAGTACCGCCCTTTGTCAAGTTGAATGATTAACGAATATAGTGGTACTGCGAATGCAGAACTAATCAATTATATACTTAACATCGAGTAAGCGAAATAGAAAGTGTATACAAGACAATAACACTCCTTTGGAAGTTGTAAGGAAATAGTATTTCCCTTTTGGTTTCTTGAAACCTTAACGCGTGTACTATATTATCCTCCGTATCACAGGGGCTTATTTTGAGATTAGCTTCATGAACCCAATATGGGTCAATGAAGCCAATGTCATCGATTTGTCCTCTGCGCATTCGAGAATCTTCATTACGCATATTAAAGTATGATTATATACATGCAATAAACAAAATATTATAGATAGAGACTAAATTAATTACAGAATTAGTACTTACAGACAATAGGCACTCATGATCGATTTGTCCAAGGCGTCTTGATTGAATAATTGAAATAGTTCATCAAATTCAATGGATACCATGTCATCGTTTTCTTTCCCATGATGCTTTTTTGTAACCCTCAGCACTATCCAGTTAGCCCCGGCCCTTGTGGCATGCATGTACCAGTTATGCAATCTTCGCATTTTGTTGGAAGATTGTTTACCTCCTCAGGTTTGACGAGAGGTTTTTCGTCTGGTAGTATTGGTATGCTACTTCACTCGGGAAGAACTCTAAGCTGGGATAAGTCTTGGGCAATACTCATACCTTGAGCAGCGGCAGCTTCTCCGTATGTGCAGCTACCTCTGGATCATCTTGCTCTTGACCCCATATTTGCTCGACCCACATTGGTTTGAGAAATCACCTTGAGAGGGGCAAGTATGTTTTGCTTGTTCTCCAGCTGGGCAACAGATTTCCGCTTGCATCGATCTTGCTCTTGAGGCTTTTTCTGCATGTGACTTGAGAATAGAACGCTCATAGTCGATGACAGCTTTGGCTCGGGTTGATGAAGAGTCTTTAGCATTTTCAACACTTTGGCTTTTTCTTCTTTGGTCTTTGGGAACTGGCTCTTTCGGCCTCGGCTTAGCGAAAACGCTGTCGTTTCGCATCAACGATCGTGATCTCCTCTTGATCTGATCATAAGCTCTCTTGGGAGGAACCGTTGGTACTTTTGGAAGAGGCTCTTGTTTACGTTCGGCGATCGCCTTACGATGGCGATGCGCTTACGCTTTTATCTGGCCGGATGGCTCCATGGCGATGGCACCGGAGATTGGTGAGGCGACGGAGCCGGGTGAGGCGGCGACGAGCGGCTTGTGGCGGCGACCTCGGCGGAGGCGGCGAAGATGGCCTGGCGTGTGATTTGAGGCACGATACAATCCTTGACCATAGAATGGTGGCGTTTTTGCGTCACAGCACGATCATCCCCTTCACCAAAGGCGGTGAAGATCCAAAACCTCAAAGGTGGGCATGATTTCATCCACGCCGACAACAGCGTAGCCCTCGGAACCGGACGGCGTGGTAAGTTGGTGTGGGTCCAATTGGTAAGGCATAGCCGCCACCTTCATTGATATGTTCACAACTTTGACATGTAGCTCGCGTGTGTCATCTACGTGATATCATCCTTTGGGTAGCCAACAGAGCCATCGTCGGTGCATCATCGGCATCGCCATTGTCATCACCGGGACCTCGGTGGAAGCCACTGCTTTTCGATTATTCGATAGGCGGTAGCATCGAATGCGGTGTCTTTGCTGAGATGGCGCCGGTAGTACTTTGCTCTTTAAGTGAGTTAATTTCATCTTGTTGTTGCTTTAATCGTTCTTCAATTAAGCGCATTCGCTCTTCGACTTTACGCTTCAGCTGCCGCCTGTCCTTACTCCTCGGCGGCTTCTATCAGGATATTTCTTCCTCTCTTCGGGAAAACCAGTCCTCCATGATTGGGAGCCTATTGTGCCTCGTGTTCGTCCATCATGTTCCTTATTTCCAAGGGCGAGTGTGAGCTCATCATTCTCTCTATCGGGAATGAAGTCCCCATCTTTAACAGCCTTTATCGCTTTTCTCATCCTCTCGATTGGCAAGGGTCTTCTTTATCGTATGGTATATATACACCTCCTTAAGTCCAACGTGCCCCATGCCCGTAAAACCAATTCCTTGCATGTTCTACCCAATCGCTGCTCTCGGGTGATATTTTTATCACGCAGTTCCTGCTCAAGTTTCTCCCACTTAGGAATGCCACCACAGCCACCTTGCCCCATAGTATGGTGATACTTCTTGTTAGCGACATTGACTTATTCGTTAGACATTTTCTTAGCTTTTTCCGATTTCTTGTATTCCACAAACTCATCCCGAATGGTTTTATCTTCTCAAACTAAATATTCTTGAAATCGAGTCTTCTTTTTCGACATAGTCAAGGTGCAATCTTTTATTCCAGTTAGTGAAACCTGGGACATCTTCTTCAAAGCCCACTCACGACCTTAGCCTCCATGGCTCTCCCATGTTGTCAGGCGTCCTCAGCTGGATCCTCCGCATTTGGATCCAGCTCTATCTTCGGTAGTTTGAAATTAACCATGAGCCTCTTCCACAGTAAATCTTTGGCGTGGTTAGGGACAAATAAACATGTTCCCTCTTCATCCGCATTAGCAGGCCTATTCCAATTTCTAATGGTCATCGGGATTAAGTCCCTAACGATTACTCGCATTGTGCCACAAATTTGGTTGCGACAACTTGAGTCATCGGTGCCGTCTACTGACATCTTCGATCTGAACCTCTCATGGTCTTGCAAATTTTTGGTTGGGCCTCATCGCTCTTTTCGAGATTCCTTGATCAGGAGGGCTAAAAGAAGAAAGATCGCCGTTACTATTTCTATATAGATAGCAGATGATTAATTAATGAATTGATTTATATTACATGCACCTTGGGAGCGGTCGTCTTCTCGATTACACAAGGCATCGCCTTCTCCCTGGAAGGCAACACCTTCAACCTCAAACAAGTTGTCTACTCCGGTAAAGAGGATCACCCTCACGGAGTTGTTCGAAACGTTGATCGTCTAAATTATCTTCCCCACGGATCACACCTTGGATCAACTCTTCCTTTTCTTCGTCTCGGCGTGTGGGTCCATATTTTACTGCACGGGTGGAAAAGCGAATAAGTCAAAGCGGCTAAAGGAGAAAGTTAAATGCGGTGTTGAGAGATATAAACCCTAATTCAGAGAAACCCTAATATATACATACACAATAATAAAAATGAAGAGAGGGAAACCGTGTAGTAGATAGGCACATCGTCGAACCCACATGCACCTAAGTTGCTTGACAATGTGAATGGTGCAGGGCTACCCACATTGGTGACCGGTGGGGTGAATACCAATAATACCAAACTAATTAATAAACCTAATAATACCTAACTAATAATAAACCTAATAATCGAAACAGAAAGAAAGGAAACAATCAACACATGGCATCGATGCAATGCTCAAGCAAGTATGATGATATGACAAGTTAATTTGCATTGGAATGTAACCCTAAGACATGCTCGACGATTTAATCGGGGTTTCGTGGTGAAAACCCTAACTCGAAACTCCGGAACATATGAGAGGGTGCATTTGTTCTTCTAATTATACTTGTCATTTAAATTGTTGAACTTGCATTTTGGTTTAATAAAGAAAGAACAAATCAAACCCTAAACCCTAACTTCCCCTCCATTTGAAAACCATTCAAATGAGTTTTGTATTTAAACAACTAACTACATGAGTTGAGCCCAAAGTGTATAAAAGGGTCTCACACTATTTCATATACTTTATAAAAGTTTACGTAAGTTGAAAAGATTCAAAACAGATTTGAAATTCAAATTACAAAGAAATCGAAATAGAAATAAAAAATTTACGGAAATAAAAATGTATCCAACCTAGCTCTTGGGCCATCTCTCCTTCTCTCTCTCTGGCTAGCAGAAGCCCACCGGGGCCCCAAGAGCAGCCAGCCAGGCCGTACCTTCGGCCTTTACATTTCTTTTCTTCCTCCCGGCATAAGCGGCTCGCGGTGGCTCGCCGGCAACCACCGATCTTGCCGCCGCATGCCAAGATCATTGTCGCCCCGCGAGCCTATAAAACTCCGGCGCCGCCATCAACCCTAGCTTCTCTTCTTCCCGTTTTCCCGTTTGCTCGAACCCTAAATTGCGTAGGTGTTGCGTCGCCCGCCGTCTGGGCACCTCACGGCCAGTCGGGCGCCGTTGGAACCGCCTCATCGCGAAGATCATCTCCACCGGAGAATCAGCCCGCGTTCTTGAATCATCGCCATCGACCTCTTCTCGGCAGACGGCGGCGGTGAGTGGCGGTGGTGGCGAGTCGGCAGGAGGATGAACGAGCGAGAGGCGAGAGAGGTCCGAGGACCAGCATGACCAGGTGTGCGGTGGTGGTGTCGGGAGGCGGGCGAGGTCGAGCCGACGAATCGGCAGCGGCGATCGTCGGGCTCGAGATCGTTGGCGGCGATTGGGAGCGGGGCGATTCCTTCAGGGAGAAGCCTCGGGCGGCGGTGAAGCTTCTACGCTGGGCGGCGGCGTGGGGCGTGCAGCGGCGGGCGGCACTGGCGTCGTGCTCGAGAAGAAGAGGAGGTGAGATGGGGAAGAAGAAGAGGAGGGCACCAGTTATAACAAGGACCTTTAGTCGGTTGGTGGCTCAAGCAGGACTAAAGGGTTATCGTCGAGTTGGAGCCACCAACCGTGACCTATACTCCAATATTTTCAGCATACCAAGGGTTGGCGTGAGGGTCTTTAGTCGGTTGGTGGCTCCAAGGGACATATTATTTTCAAAAATTTCAGGTATTTTCTCTCTGTTCCGCCTTATTTTTTATTTTGGGGTTTAAATTTGTATTGTTTTTAAATGATAATTAATTTGGAATTTAGAAAAACTTTAAACATAAAAGTGTTTGGATTTGAATAAATAATTCAAAAACATTTTCTGTTTTAAAAATAATTAATGTAACCATTTAAAATATGAACCATTTACAATTAAAATGAATTAACTTTTATTTTTAATATCAATTTGGAATTTAGAAAAACTTTAAACATAAGAAGTGTATGGATTTGAATAAATAATTCAAAAACATATTCTATTTTAAAAATAATTAATGTAACCTTTTAAAATGAATTAACTTATATTTTTGAATATTAATTTGGAATTTAGAAAAAATTTAAACATAAAAAGTGTTTGGATTTAAATAAATAATTCAAAAACATTTTACATTTTAAAAATAATTAATGTAACCATTTAAAATATGAACCATTTACAATTAAAAATGAATTAACTTATATTTTTTTAATATCAATTTGGAATTTAGAAAAACTTTAAACATAAGAAGTGTATGTATTTGAATAAATAATTCAAAAACATATTCTATTTTTAAAAAATAATTAATGTAACCTTTTAAAATGAATTAACTTATATTTTTGAATATTAATTTGGAATTTAGAAAAAAATTAAACGTAAAAAGTGTTTGGATTTAAATAAATAATTCAAAAACATATTCTGTTTTAAAAAATAATTAATGTAACCATTTAAAATATGAACCATTTACAATTAAAAATGAATTAACTTATATTTTTTTAATATCAATTTGGAATTTAGAAAAACTTTGAACATAAGAAGTGTATGGATTTGAATAAATAATTCAAAAACATATTCTATTTTTAAAAAATAATTAATGTAACCTTTTAAAATGAATTAACTTATATGTCCGTTTTTTTTTAATTTATTATGCCCGTTTTGAATTATCTGAATTTCTAACTATGGTCGAACCGGTGTGCATGAAGATAGGGGATGGGCATCGTTAGAACTTGCATTGGATCTCTGAAGAAACCACATATTGCGAGTCTAAAAATGATTTTTTCAAAAAATCACGGGCGATAGATCATGTACATAGTACAAAGCGGACCCACTTCCCTCTACGAGAAATTTGTCCTTTTACCGGGATGGGCGAAAGGTTTGAGATGTCCGGTTGGGATATAGTCCATGTAAGGTGGTCTAGTATTTTAGGAAAATAGGACGGCGGTAGCATTCGAAGCGGCATTTTGGTGGTTACTTCACAACGACCCGTTTTTGCGCTCGGAAAATGGAAAAGGGATTTTCCGTGCGACAAAAGGAAAACTTCCTCTGCAACATTGTTCTACATACCAATGTCCACACACATGCATAATATGGGCACAACATCACAAACTATGCCGTGATTGACACATAACATCGGTCATTTGGATGAAAGCCATGAAACCTCGAACATGATAGGTCATTTTGTGAAGGTTTTTGAAACATGATCAATATACCAAGTCTGGTATTTTCCTTTCAACTATGTAACATAATATGACACCACGAAGGATTTTCATTGTTGGGTTTTTTGAATTTATTATGCCGTTTTGAATTATCGAATTTCTAACTATGGTCGAACGGTGTGCATGAAGACAGGGGCGGGCATCGTTAGAACTTGCATTGGATCTCTGAAGAAACCACATATTGCGAGTCTAAAATGATTTTTCAAAAATCACAGGCGATAGATCATGTACTGTAGTACAAACCGGACCCACTTCCTACCGATTCGGAGACATTTGTCCTTTTACCCGGATGGGCGTAAAGGTTTGAGATGTATCGGTTGGGATATAGTCCATGTAAGGTGGTCTAGTATTTTAGGAAAATAGGGCGGTAGCATTACGAAGCGGCATTTTGGTGGTTACTTCAAAGCGACCCGTTTTTTGCTCGGAAAATGGAAAAGGGATTTTCGTGCGAAAAAAGGAAAACTTCCTCTGCAACATTGTTCTACATACCAATGTCCACACACATGCATAATATGGGCACAACATCACAAACTATGCCGTGATTCAGCACAAAACATCGGTCATTTGGACCGAAAGCCATGAAACCTCGAACATGATAGGTCATTTTGTGAAGGTTTTTGAAACATGATCAATATACCAAGTCGGTATTTTTCCTTTCAACTATGTAACATAATATGACACCACGAAGGATTTTCATTGTTCGGATTTTTTGAATTTATTATGCCCGTTTTGAATTATCTGAATTTCTAACTATGGTCGAACGGTGTGCATGAAGGCAGGACGGGCATCGTTAGAAATTGCATTGGATCTCTAAAGAAACCACATATTGCGAGTCTAAAAATGATTTTTTCAAAAAATCACGGGCGATAGATCATGTACCTGTAGTACAAACCGGACCCACTTCCTACCGATTCGGCAGACATTTGTCCTTTTTACCCGGGATGGACGAAAAGGTTTGAGATGTATCGGTTGGGATATAGTCCATGTAAGGTGGTCTAGTATTTTAGGAAAATAGGACGGTAGCATTCTGAAACGGCATTTTGGTGGTTACTTCACAAAACGACCCGTTTTTTGCGCTCAGAAAATGGAAAAGGGATTTTCCGTGCGAAAAAAAGGAAAACTTCCTCCTGCAACATTGTTCTACATACCAATGTCCACACACATGCATAATATGGGCACAACATCACAAACTATGCCGTGATTCAACACAAAACATCGGTCATTTGGACCGAAAGCCATGAAACCTCGAACATGATAGGTCATTTTGTGAAGGTTTTTTCGAAACATGATCAATATACCAAGTCTGGTATTTTTACTTTCAACTATGTAACATAATATGACACCACGCGAAGGATTTTCATTGTTCGGATTTTTTGAATTTATTATGCCGTTTTGAATTATCGAATTTCTAACTATGGTCGAACCGGTGTGCATGAAGATAGGGGCGGGCATCGTTAGAACTTGCATTGGATATGAAGAAACCACATATTGCGAGTCTAAAATGATTTTTCAAAAATCACAGGCGATAGATCATGTACTGTAGTACAAACGGACCCACTTCCTACCGATTCTAGACATTTGTCCTTTTTACAGGATGGACGAAAAGGTTTGAGATGTACGGTTGGGATATAGTCCATGTAAGGTGGTCTAGTATTTTAGGAAAATAGGGCGGTAGCATTACGAAGCGGCATTTTGGTGGTTACTTCACAAAAGCGACCCGTTTTTGCACTCGGAAAATGGAAAAGGATTTTCATGCGACAAAAGGAAAACTTCCTCCTGCAACATTGTTCTACATACCAATGTCCACATGCATGCATAATATGGGCACAACATCACAAACTATGCCGTGATTCAGACATAACATCGGTCATTTGGACCGAAAGCCATGAAACCTCGAACATGATAGGTCATTTTGTGAAGGTTTTTGAAACATGATCATTGTTCGGCACATTTAGTCCGGATGTAGTCACAACGGGACTAAAGGGATTATGCAGTGGGCGAACAACACTAATAATAGGTGAGTGTTGACATTATGTCGTGCGGCTTGTACCTTGTCGGATGGTGTCACCAGGGACTAAAGATGAACCTTTAGTCGGTTGGAGACACCCGAGACAAGATGAGTCCGCACTAATAATAGGGTGAGTGTCGACATTATGTCGTGAGTGTCGACATTATGCCGAGCTGCTTGTACTATAAATATGCATCCTTGTGAGTCGATCCTCCGGCCGGTTTGAGGCATCTCAAGATGGTTTTAGAGCGAGGACACCACTACGGCGATTTCGAGGAGATCGAGCTTGAGCCCATCCTCGGCATCTCCGAGAAACTGGTCATGAGGCACTCCCTAATATGTGAAATTAGTTAGCTCGGGTGTATTGATCTAATTAGTGAAGTTACAAGCTGCAAGATGGTTTTCGAGGCGAGGACACCACTGCGGCGATTTTAGGGAGATCTTACGGAGCCCGGTCCTCCGGCATCTCCGAAACTGGTCATAGAGGCACTCTAATATGTGAAATTAGTTAGCTCGAGGCGTATTGATCTAGTTAGTGAAGTTACAAGCTGCAAGATGGTTTTGAGGCGAGGACACCACTGCGGCCCGGTTCGAGGAGATCTTGGAGCCCGGTCCTCGGCATCTCCGAGAAACTGGTCATAGAGGCACTCCTAATATGTGAAATTAGTTAGCTCAGGCGTATTGATCTAGTTAGTGAAGTTACAAGATGCAAGATGGTTTTGAGCGGGGCCACCACTGACCAGTTGGGAGATCCGACGAGCCCGGTCCTCCGGCATCTCCAAGAAACTGGTCATAGAGGCACTCGGTCCAGCCACAAAATGGGACTAACACTCAAGACATTTATTAATATTAAAAGCGAGACTACAAAACCAGGACTAAAGGCCACAAACATGAAAGATATCCTTCGGTCAAGCCACAAACCGCGAAAGACATGAACTAGAGTTACATAATATGAGCATGAACTTGGCATATGTCATTCCTTATGACCGCTTGACGTAACCATGGAGCATCTTCTTTACTTAACGGAATGCTTGGGTCGTTTTCCTTTGTGAAGGGAATTTCATCAAACTTATTATAATCTTGACATATGCATCTTGTCCTCGATTCCCACGATGTTTCTTTTCCTGAAAGAACTATGTGACGCTTTGGCTCATCATATGATGTATTCGTTTGCATATTTTTCTTTTTTGATGCGGAGGACATGTCCTTCACATAGAAAACCGAGACACATCATTGGCTAGGGGCGAATGGTTCATCTCTATAACCAAGATTGTTGAGATCCACTTGTTGTCATTCCATATTGGTCTATCTTTACCCTTCCCCATTCGGTTGACCCATTTGCGTGAAACAAAGGGACCTTAAAAGAGACTCCATAGTCTAGTTCCCATATCTCCTCTATGTAACCATAATATGTGTCCTTTTGTCCATTCTCGTCTATTGCATCAAAGCGGACACCACTATTTTGGTTGGTGCTCTTTATCTTGGGCGATCGTGTAGAATGTATTCCCATTTATTTCATACCCTTGGAAATTCAATACGATAGAAGATGGTGTGCGGCCAACAAGTATAGCTGATCTCCAACGTGGTGTCATTCAAGAGATGTGTCCGCATCCAACCACCGAAAGACTTCATGTGTTCATCGTAATCCATGATTCGGGCTTCCCGGGTTTTGGGCGTACAATATTCTTGTGTTCCTCGATATCTGAGCTGCCAAGGTGGAATTATGTAGAACTATGTAGTGTGCTTTAGTGAGCGAATCCCGTCCCTACATATCATTGCTTTCTTTCCCAGTGCCTTTTCCACTTAGTCTTCCCTCATGCATGAGTCGAAACACCAATCGGCTTAAGGTCGGGAATAAAGTCAACACAAAACTCAATGACCTCCTCTTCCATATCCCTTGGAGATGCTTCCTTACAGTCTATACGGTTATGAACATATTTCATTAAGACTCCCATGAACCTCTCAAAGGGAACATATTGTGCAGAAATGGGACCGAGAATGGCAATCTCTTCCACTAGATGAACCGGAGATGCGTCATAATATTGAAGAAGGATGGTGGGAACACCAATTCAAAACTAACAAGACATTGTACCACATCCTTCGTAACCTTGGCAGAATATCCGGATTGATTACCTTCGAGATATTGCATTGAGGAATGCACAGCTTCACAATGGGTACTCGAACATTTTCGGTGAAGCCCCTCAATGCAATCGGAAGCAACTGCGTCATAATCACGTGTGATCATGAGACTTCAGGTTTTGGAACTTTCTCGCCATATTTATTATCCCTTTATATTAGATGAGAAGCCGGCAGCACCTTGATCTTGTAAAGGACTTCAAAAGATTTCCTTCTCTGCTTTGGTAAGAGCATAGCTGGCACGACTTAAGTGACGCCCTTTATCTGTCTTGTTATCTGTATGCATGTTCTTTGGGTCTTTCATAATTTGTTGGTCCTCCCGTGCTTCAGGTGTATCTTTTGTCTTACCATACACGCCTAGGAATCCTAGCAGTTCACGCAGAGATTCTTCGTCACGTGCATCACGTCGATTGAAGAGCGGACACGCAGGACTTTCCAATATGGCAGCTCCCAAAATATAGATTTCTTCTTCCACATGGGTGCGTGTCTTGTAGCGACGTCGTTCGGAACTGATTGACCGCCGGGACCCTTTCCAAATATTACTTCTATGTCCTTGACCATACAAAATACATCATCACCGTGAGGAGTTCAGGCTTCTTCGGTGATGCCTCACCTTTAAAATGCTTGCCTTTCTTTCTTCGGGATGATTGGTGGAAGAAATCGATTCGATAGGTACACAACCTTCTTGCATTTATGCAAATATGTACCTTCGGTCTTATCTAAACAGTGGGTGCATGCCTTATATCCTTTGTTTATACATCACGAAAGGTTACTAAGAGCGCCAATCATTGATAATTCTGAATAACAACCCTCGTAGATTAAATGGCTCTGTTTGTTCTCATCCCACGTACACCTGGTTTGCCCCACAAGCTGTAAGAGTTCTTCAACTAATGGCCTAAGGTACACATCAATGTCGTTGCCCGGTTGCTTGGGCCTTGGATGAGCACGGCATCATAATGAACTTACGCTTCATGCACAACCAAGGAGGCGGTTGTAGATACATAGAGTCACGGGCAGTCTTTGTGGCAGCTCTGCTCCCAAAAGGATTCATGCCATCCGTACTTAGACCAAACCATAAGTTCCTTGCGTCACCGCAAAGTCTAGGAAGTCTCTCTCGATTTTCTCCACTGTGACCCATCGTATAGGTGTCTCAACTCCCGTCTTTCTTACGGTCTTCTTTGTGCCATCGCAACAACCTGGCATGCTCTTTGTTTACGAACATGCGTTTCAACCTTGGTATTATAGGAGCATACCACATAACCTTAGCAGGGAACCCTCTTAGGAGGGCTCTCCTCAACATCACCGGGTCATCTCGTCGATCTTATACATAGCAGCGTTGCATCTGGGCATTTATCTAAATTCTCATACTCCTTACATGCGGTAGAGGATGCGATCATTAATGCATGCATGTATCTTTTGCACATCTAATCCCAGAGGACGGAGAGTCTTCTTTGCTTCGTAGGTACTCTCGGGAAGTTCGTTATGTTTTGGAAACTTGGCTTCATTATTTTGACATCTTTTCAAATGAGGTCGGTTAGACCACACTCTGCCTTCCATCGCAACAATTCGATTGTGGTACCGAGCTTTGTGCTGCCATCTTCACAATTTGGGTACAACAATTTCTTGTGATCTTCTAACATGCCCTCTAACTTCAACTTCTCATTTTACATTTCACGGTCTCGCTTTGCATCGAAATGACCCTACCAAGTTCATCACCGCTCATCGATGCCCGTTCTTCACCTTTTTCCTCTCCATTGTCTTCCATTGCGGTATCACCGTATTCGGAAACATATGATGATAGTTGTTATCATCATCTTCTTCTTCACCATCTTCCATCATAACCCCTCTTTCCCGTGCTTGGTCCAGCAATTATAGTTGGGCATGAAACCTTTCATAATCGGTGGCGAATGATTTTCGAGGAAGAGTACTCCTTGTTGTTCGACATTGAACACATGGACAACGTATAAATCCATTCTCTTTGTTTGCCGTAGCCACATCGATAAATTTATCCACGCCTTTGATATACCGGCTACCCGCGGTCACCGTACATCCATTCCCGACCATTCATACGCATCATATAAGTAAGTTTATCAAAAGCAGGACATCATAAATAGTGAAATAACCAATTCACACCGACACATGAATTGTATCAATGACCTAGAAAAGATAGGATTACTAACCTCGATCGAGGGAAATAAAGAGGAGAAAGCTCAAGTGCGTCTCAGACACCTTCTATATTTTTGTTCTATGAGAAATTCAATGGATTTTCACTCAAACATTTCAACAAACACCTTCAATGCATGCATGAGAAAAAACTAGCACACACCCTCACACCTTACACCATTCAAAAAGCAGTGGGCAGAGGGCTGGGCGTGCATTTATAGAGGGCAGGGTCTTTAGTCGGTTGGAGCCAGCAAGGGACTAAAGGTGCGTCACGCCACGTGGTGTGGCCAAACCTTTAGTCCCGGTTGGTGGCTCCAACCGAACATCTTACCAACCGGGACCCATGCCCTGGCCCGTGCGCTCCAGGGACGATGCGGCACTAGTCCCGGTTGGTGGCGCAACCGGGACTAATGCTCCCAGGGGTGGCGAACGGATGGCCCTTTTTCCTCTAGTGGGAAAAACAGCCATTTTTGTGCGATTTATCATAAACCCATGGCAAAGGCTTTGCCATATACCAAACTGCAAACCACGGCACTGAAAAAGTAACTTGATGATGCCCTGGGTGGGACGATGTCGTGATAGTGGGCCCGTCCATCCTTTGTCGTGCATCTGCCCTTTGCCATGTGCTTAGCCTCTAGGCCCACATGTAGAGTTTGCCGTGCGCCGAATCTTTGTCGTGGGACTGTCATTGTCGTGTTCCAGACTTTGTCGTGCGCCATATCTTTGCCGTGTGGCATATATGTGTTGTGCGGCCCAGATTTGTCGTGTGCCGAGGCCTACACGGGTTTCGGCAGAGGCCTCCCTGCCCAGCCTAGGTCGACAGACCTTTGCTGTGTGTCCTGGGCTGGCACACGGCAAAGTGACCATTTGTTCACCTGGCCCTCCCAGGTTGCACAGGTGGGCGCCGCGTGGCGGCTTTGCTGTGTGCATGCACATGGCATAGGACCCTAGGTCTATTTACCATGTGCTTACACACGACAAAGCCCTAGTAAAATTTATTTTTCATTTTTTTTACTTTGTTCTCTGAATTTCAAATAAATAGCACAAATGGCATAAATATGTATCTAAGCCAACATTTGTGGAACCACAACAACAATATTGCATGCATATAACAACCAATACACAAATACAAATGATCCATTCCCACAAATCGATCACAAACGAGCTCCAACATCATAAATAGTTCACAAACCTAGTGAGATCTCAGAAATAGTGCTCATACAAGGTCCAACACCAAAAACAAGTGCATACACAACTGCATATGTTCATAATACAACTCCACATGTCAACACATCACTGGATATTGACAAGTTTATCCCTTCATGCACATACTACATGTTTGAAAGCAAACACATGAGATTCACAAGTCATTTCACCTAGGATAGAACATATGAAGTAAAATGTTGATAACTGATATGGCAAGAATAATGACATGAGATTCACACAAGTCCTATGTCGGGAGTGATTCTACAAGTCATATGGTTAGAATTTTCACAATTTTGACAAGTCAATGAACATAGAAAGTAAATTTGGAATTAGCAACAAAATTGTGACTCAAGTCATATGGCAAGGCACAAATCATATTTTCTAGACTTTAACAAGATCTACGATGTGAAATTCTACAAATCACTAGAATGAGAGCACAAACCTAGAAGAGCGAGCGAACACGCGGGTTGTCGGGGTGTCCCCCATAGGAGGCGTCTGCATAGTCTCGTCCTGAGACTCTGATCCACCGTGCCCTGCATTGTTGGATCCATCCAAGGCTTGTAGCTACAAGATGGAAAATTGTGAGCCTAATTCAATATGCACTAGACATGTGGTATTCTGAGATTGGTACCTAATATGCAAGACAACTTACCCATGCATTGTAGTCAAAAGGAGGTGGTTCAACCCTAGGAAGAGTGGAGCCAGCTGACAGAATGGTCTGCACATCAAGCATGTGCGGGTAAGGTGCATCGAATTAGGATTCGTCTTAGGTCCTGTGAGCAAGAACTTACCGATAACTAAGACTCACAAACTGTCATCCTTTGTGTAAACCACGTCATCATCTAATTCTGCTGCATCATCTGCTGCTGCTGAGCAATGAGGGCCTCGTCTTGCTCCCTCTATCTCCTCTCGTTCTCCAAGTCAAGTTACGTTGTGTCATCGGAAGGTCATGGATGTTGCAACGGAAAACATGGAATGAAGTGTGGATGACCAAGGAAGAAGAGCATACCCGGATCTTGTCAATGACTCTAGAGTACGGCGTCGGGAGGGAATGTATGGAAGAGGATGAGCTCTAGATGTCACGCCTAATATCTCTCATAGACTGGACGGTCCTAGGATTGATGACGCTATCACACATCCACAAGCGGCCATTCTTCTGGCCTCCTCCCGCACGCATGGCAATCTCAGGGTCAAATGGCTCGGTCTCAGAGTTCGCGTCGCATGTGCTATGGCATAGAACTCCCAGTACTCCTTGTACTTGAGCTCAGCGTTTGCGCTCACCCATGTTAGTGTCACATCCACCTTTTCCTTCTTCTTATGAAAATGGCTCTAGACGCGAGCAGTGAGGGCTCCGCGCCTAGCTCGTGTGCCTGTAAAAGAGAGTCCGAAGATACATCAAGTGAGACACATTTGCGGAATAAGGAACAACATGATGAGCAAGGCTAAGAGAAAGGTTTTTTTCTCACCTTGTTCGCCTTGTAGACGGCCATGGGTATGTTTCCTTACGTCTGTGATCCACCTCCCATATCGACTCTCCTTAGCTTTCCTTCTTCGTGCCTCCTCTTTTACTTGGCGCTTGTTGACCAATGTACCATAGCCCGGTAGACCCCCGGTCTGACGTGACCTATGAACGGAGGAGGTACCTACATACATAAACTATACATATGAGTGAAATTCGTACGTTGGAGGGAACCACATACACAAAATAAATATATTAACTGCAAGTATTGCCACGGCTCTAGAAAGATATCTCGGGCTTGAGACCATTCTGCATAGGGAGCTTGCACTTCTCAGTGTACCATCTGCGAACACATCCCACACGCGCCTTGTACATAGTGATAGTGACTTGCTTTGCAGCTGCCCTGCAAGACAAGACAATGCACTACTCGCTGGGATAATCCAAGTCCATCTGAAAGTAAGTCTACAAGCAGGATGAATATAGGTTAAAAGTGGTAGAAAGGCATTAGTTCAACTATTTTCAAACTTAAGGTTACAAAAAGGTTAGTACATAGTCGAAGAAACTTACCCAGAAATTCGTGCGTACCCTCGCCTGGCAGTTAATGAGGAATCCATGCCTCGTGCCCAAGGGATATTTTGCTCGCCTGTAGTGCCTCCAAGTCCAAGCTATCTCACAATGACCATTGGGCATTTTTACAGCCCTAGGGAAGTACTTTCTGATGATTCGTCGAAGGATGCTCGAGTAGGCGTGCACTTTTCTCCCACCCTTGTACACGACAAACTGCACAACAAGAAACCAAAAATGCTATCAAAAGGTGATGAAAAGTTCATTATTATAATATCAAAAGCTGAAAGGTTGTGAAAAAAGTTAAGTGCTCACCATCTTCCTCTCGGTGTGAGCTCAACAATCACTAGTGGAAACGCGGGCTTTTGTTGATCCCGAAAATGGGCTTTAACACCGGTTCTCCTACGAACCGGTGTTAAAGGGGGGGCCGTACCAGCGTGGCCTCTGCGGCATTAAAGGAGCCCCCCCTTTAACACCGGTTCGTGGCTGGAACCGGTGTTAAAGGTCCCTCCACCGATGGCGCCCCCCTTCTTTTAACACCGGTTCGTGTACGAATCGGTGTTAAAGGGAAAGGGCTATATAAGACACCACCCCAGCCCACTCTTCCATTTTTTCACATTTTGGAGCCTAGCAAGAGGGTGTGAAGAGTGCTAGTTTGTGTTTTTTTCATATGCACTAGAGGTGTTCGGTGAAATGCCCGAGAAGCGTGAGCAGATTCTCATTTTGAATTTGATCTCCTTTTACGGTAAGCACACAACCACACTAGATTTTCGTTGTTGCAGTTAAAAAAACTTTCCGGATCTAAAGTAGACAAGCGGCTCACCGCTCATCATCTCACACGGAGGAAAAAAAAGAAAAAAAATCGACTACACTAGAGTAGTCCTTCTATCCTTCGGATCAGAGACCACCGCTCCGTTCTCCTTCCTCCCTCCTGCTATTTATAAACACCGTCTGCGCAGCTTCTTCTTGATGGCGCCTTTGCAAGATTCCTAGTCCTCAAGCGAGAAAGAGAGCACACCCACCAATGGCTGCCTTCTCGCGCCTCAACCCCGTAGCTTCGCCTTTCGTTCCAACAGCGCTCCTCCCCGCAGGATGCTACCTCTCTCCTACTCTCCCAACCACTGATTTACAGGCGTAGTTCTTGTACCCACAGCTGCACACCCGCTCCCGCCAACAGTCTGGTGGCTTTGTTGCTTGGCGGTTGGTGCCCCATGGAGGGTTTCTGGGGGTGCCGCGTTCATGATCAGCTTTAGTGGTGTGCATATCTCCACGCAGTCGCCACACGGCCGTAGTGGTGTCCCTCTCGAAAGCGATCTTGCAGCTTTGTAACTTGTCTAACTAGATCAATACACCAGGAGCTAACTAATTTCACATATTAGGAGTGCCTCTATGACAGTTTCTCGGAGATCTTGAGGATGGGCTCGTCGGCATCTCCACGAACTGGCCGTAGTGGTGTCCTGCTCTCGAAAACCATCTTGCAGCTTTGTAACTTGTCTAACTAGATCAATACACAGGGAGCTAACTAATTTCACATATTAGGAGTGCCTCTATGACCGATTTCTCGGAGATCTTGGGAGGAATGGGCTCGTCGGCATCTCCTGGCTGGCCGTAGTGGTGTCCCTGCTCTCAAAACCATCTTGCAGCTTTGTAACTTGTCTAACTAGATCAATACACAGGAGCTAACTAATTTCACATATTAGGGTGCCTCTATGACGATTTCTCGGAGATGGGAGGCCCAGGCTCGTCGGCATCTCCACAATGGCCGTAGTGGTGTCCACCCTCAAACTGGCTGGAGGACTGGACTCACAAGGATGCCTATTTATAGTACAAGCAGCTCGACATAGTGTTGACACTTACAAAATAATGTCGACACTCACCCCTATTATTAGTGCCGGTTGGTGTCTCTAACCGTGACTAAAGGTTCATCTTTAGTCCCGGTTGGTGACACCATCCGGACAAGGTACACGCGACATAATGTCGACATGCACTCACCTCTATTATTAGTGCCGACTCGTGTTTTGTCCCGGTTGGTGTCTCCAACCGGGACTACCGGTTCATCTTTAGTCCCGGTTGCAACCGGGACTAAAGGTTCATCCCGCCATTTTTTCCCGCCATTTTTCTTCCCGATAGTTCTTCCCGCCATTTTTCTTCCCGCCAGTTCTTCCCTCCAGTTCTTCCCGCTAGTTCACTATATATATATGTAGGGGGTTGCCCTCCATTGTCATTGCACATCTCTAGACTCATATCTGCAACCTCATCACTCTTTCCCATGGCTTCCACCGTAGCACTAACCCCCAGGGAGGCGGAGGCGCTTTGCGCCTCGAACTACCCTTGCAAGACTCTTGTCCCCGTCGGCTGGATCTTTGGCGTCGGAGGTGTGCGGTTCCTCTGTCCCTCTAGGTGTGGCGCCGGATGGCCATCACGAACCACTACTACTTGAGCTCACGCCGAGCGGCGGAGAATCCCGGATGGCATCCCGACTATTTCCCTACTTGGGAAGCCTTCTTCGTGGATCACCATGAGAGGGCGCTCGCCAGGCACGAGGAGGGCGGCCCACCTCCTCCTAACTTCAACGAGGCCGGCCGTCGGCTATGGTGGCGCGGTCGGACTCTCCAGAGCGTCATGGCCTATGTGCGCCGACTCTAACCCGTCTGCGCTACCCTCAAGTCCAGCCACGCTACCCTCAAGTCCAGCCCAGCGTACTCTCCAGAGGTTCAATTACGGTGACCCGGCGATGGCGGCGATGACGGCGGCGAGTCACGACTACGATGGCGGTATTACAGGTGTAGGCGGGAGCATGACTAAATCACTCCAACATTCGAAACAAGTTCTGATTGTTACTTAATCGGCCATGTATCTTAATTTTCAGTTCTTTTATGTATCTTAATTTTCGGTTCGGTTACCGATTGTTACTTAATCGGCCATGTATCTTAATTTTCAGTTCTTTTATATCTTAAAAAGCCCTTTAATGCATGAAATAAGTGTTTATTTATTTTAAAAAATTTCATGTAAAGTAAATATAAAAATCATTTACATGAATGGATAGATATTATTTTCTGAAAATTATGATATATTATTCATATTTTTGAGTTGAAATGAAAAGATATGAATTTTCTAAATTCATATCATATTTTTGAATTAAAAAAGCCCCTTTAATGCATGAAATAAGTGTTTATTTATTTTAAAAAATTTCATGTAAAGTAAATATAAAATGATTTACATGAATGAATAGATATTATTTTTCTAAAAATTATGATATATTATTCATATTTTTCTGAGTTTAAATGAAAAAGATATGAATTTTCTAAATTTCATATCATATTTTTTGAATTAAAAAAGCCCCTTTAATGCATGAAATAAGTGTTTATTTATTTTAAAAAATTTCATGTAAAGTAAATATAAAATGATTTACATGAATGAATAGATATTATTTTTCTGAAAATTATGATATATTATTCATATTTTTCTGAGTTGAAATGAAAAAGATATGAATTTTCTAAATTTCATATCATATTTTTTGAATTAGAAAAGCCCTTTAATGCATGAAATAAGTGTTTATTTATTTTAAAAATTTCATGTAAAGTAAATATAAAATGATTTACATGAATGAATAGATATTATTTTTCTGAAAATTATGATATATTATTCATATTTTTACGAGTTGAAATGAAAAGATATGAATTTTCTAAATTTCATATCATATTTTTGAATTAAAAGCCCCCTTTATCCCCTTTAACACGGTTCGTGGCTGGAACCGGTGTTAAAGATTCAGCGCATTTATTACCCCAGCTTTAACAGGTTCGTGGCGGGCAGGTGTTAAAGGGTAATCATCTTGTAACACCTGCCTTAACACCGGTTCCAACCACGAGCGGGGGGGTATTATTCACCTTCCCTTCCTTTCTTCCCCCAGCCAGATCGATCGATAGAAGCCTTGCCCCGCCGTCGTCTACGCCGCCGCTTGAGCCCGACCAGCCGTCGCTGCCCCGGCCGCCGCCGTAGCTGAGGTTCGCTGCCCGACCCTCTCTTCCCCGCTCTAGTCCCCTGCAGGCGCAGCATCGCCTCCAGCCTTGCGAGCACGGGAGGTCCTCGTCGGATCAAGGCAGAGAGCGGCAGCAAACTCCCATGGGCGTTAAGCGGCAGGAGGTTCAGTGCGCCCGAGGTCGGGCGAAGCCACGGAGTGGAGGAAGCGGCCAGGAGGAGCCTCACATGGCCAGCGTAGGACGTGGGACAGTGAGGAGCGGAGGAGGCGGCGGCACTGGGCGAGCCAGGGCTTGTCGGCGGCGGAGAGGGCGGCGTGGAGGCCAGGGCTTGTCGGCGGCGGAGAGGGCGGCCTTTTGCAAGTTTCATTTGAAATGTTTGCAAATTTCATCTTCAAAATATAAGCATATATTTTCGCAGGTGAAAGGAATCTACTAAAGTTAGCTAGCTCCACCTTTGGTAGTGGAGCTCACGAAACTTTGTTATTTCCTTGCTAGTGATTGTACAATGTAGTGATGATCGCCTACACAAAAATTAGAAATATGGAGTATTTGTCTATTTACGTATAGTATTTTTTGTTTGGCCAATCCATTTCATTTACATAGTCTTGGGATGAAAATAAATAATCGCCAATTGACCCTCGGAGCGATTCCACGCCTAAACCCTAGCGACCACCTCGCTCTCTTCCCGTGCGGGAGGCGTCTCGCCGCCGCGCCCGAGCTCATAGGCCACGCCTAACGCCGCTAGCACCGCAAGCGAGACCGCCGCATCCGTCTGACGAGCACCGCCGCCCGACGAGACCAACGTCACCCCACGGTGGCGCCACGTGTACGCCTCGCCGTCGCCTCGCCCACCACCCTCGTCGCGCCCTCGGTCGCCATCCCATGGGATATAAGTAAGGGCATGTTTGATTCAAAGGATTTGTATAGGAAATTTGTAGGATTAAATCCTATAGGAAATTTTCCTATGGTGGTTGTTTGATTTGTAGGATTGATTCCTATAGGATTCCTATAGGAAATATTGTATTGTATGTGTATTGTATATGCATGTGTATATTTTGTGCCACCTGTGCGACCACCGCCACCATTATGCCGTGACCACGACCTCCTATGTCCTCGTGAGCCTACACAGCGTCGAGGGTGAGTCGCCCATTTTAGGTAGACCATCACGTCGTCTGGTTCGAACGCACACCCCACGCACCCCCGCTCTCGCCCTAAGCGTCGCCACCTCTCGTTGTCAATATAGCATTATAATAACCATGCTATGTTAATCAACTTTGATGACAAGTTAATTAGAAGAAGTAAATGTACCTCATATGAATGGGTTTCTCCGAATTAGGGTTTGAAATGACCAAGCATGTATTAGGGTTACATTTCAATACTTTTAACTGTCATATCATCGTCCTTGCTTGAGCATTTCAATAGATGTATTACTGATATTTGTGTGATAATATTATTGTTTTAGAAACTATGGATCCACTTAGTAGAAACCTTGAAGAAGAAGAAATAATGGAGAACATTATTGATGAGGACACCTCACAATATCTGAACTTGGAGGGACATGACTGACGGCTCAAGTACTAGTCATGGAGAAGATGAAGACTCGGTGAACGCAATTTAATGGTTACAAAGTCCGGAGGTATATGCATTGATTAAGCCTCGGTGACTTCCACCAACAATATTCTTCTACATGTATTAATTAACGCTTCTTTCTTCTTTTAGCCCTCGGATCGACCAGCCAACCATCTTCTTCTACGAAAGAGCAAGCGGTAGCGAGCGGTTGAAAGATCGTGCAAAGTTCACGATCGAAGCGGTCCGTGTTGATGGCAGGCCGATGGAGCCCAAGAAGGCCGCAGACAAATTTATCGTCGGTGGAGTTCTTGTTAGGGACCAAATCCCAATCATAATTGAAAATTGGAATAAGCCAAAGAAGGCGGCGGTACCTTTGTCGATGACAGATCCAAAGAAATGCTTTGGAATTCGTTGTTGGTAAATTTCACCCTTCCGCCAGAGGAGGATGAAAACAACCAGTTATAAAGAAAAAGGTCAAAGAGTGGACTCTAAAGAAGATGGCTGAGGCTTTCCATGGCTGGAAGACAAAATTGAACAAATTTGTCAAAGGCGAGACTCAAATTTCAAGACGCATATTATGCGAAGATAAGACCTCACGCCCGAATTTAAGACATATAAAAAAGTGCTATAGCTAAAAAGAGGTCGAAACCAATACGCTTAATGCCACGAAGAAGGAATATCACGGAGGGGCGGGTCGGTGGCTACATATCTCGAGGCCTAAGTGGGAGGAATCGAGAGGCCTGTGAGAGGATCACACCCAGACAGATGGGTGGGACCTACGTGCAAAGACTTGGTTCTCTGAATCGGGGCAAGGTTGGACCCGAAACGATTGTGTATCTTCCCAACCATCCTTGCCAAACCTTGAACTCATCACGCATCACGAGAAACATCCGCGGGACCTTCCATCCCGACAGAGAGAATGACCAGCTCACACGCCGCCGGTAAAAGAACACTGGACATGCACGAGGCACGGGGGTATGGCGTGGAAGGATGGGTTTGCCGATGGGCGACTCTTACTGAGATGGCACGGCGAAAGAAAAAGAGCGTCTGATCGGATGACAGATAGAACATGCACTTGCGGCAGACGCAAGTGAATGCCTATGAGCCATCAAGCTACCGGCCCATCTCAGCGGCATGAAGAGCTGCATTGGAAGCTGCCCGCGGACTCTGCAAGGAAGCGGTGTGGCTTCCACGGAGCGTGCGTAACGCTTGAAATGACGGGTCCTCGATACCCGTTGATGAGATCACGGAGCGAACACGCTGAGCTGCATGTGAGATTAATGGGCTTATCCATTAAGGTGGTATCGGCTATGCCTTACCTCCGTAGCTGGTGGAACTTACCACCGACCGATTCGAGATGGCTATGCTATTGTCGGGTGGATGAGGTTGTGAAGGAATATGAGGAAGCAGCTTGACCATGCTACGGTGAAGGGAAACTCAACTCAAATTTGCGGTGAAAACAACCATTCTTTGGAAGAAGGAACACATTGTGCTTCCAAATTGAGGTCACTGGCTTGCCGTCTCATGCGTCGGTGATCGAGCTTGACCATCTCTGCTGGCACCATCTCGACCGTCGGCCATCTCTGTGGCAGCCATCTCCGACCCGTCGACCATCTCCTCCAGAAGCGGAAAAGAGCGCCACGAGGAGCATCGGTATGCCACAAAGAAATCCGCAGAAACCGTCGCCAAAGAGTTCAAAAACTACGTCCGCAGCCTTCCGCCAAGCCATTGCCGGTTTTACCGTGGAATCGCAGCGACGAGGAGACCAATAGGATCTCGGGAGAACAGGTCAAGAAATTCTTTGCACCTAGGCGGGCCGAGCCAAAGGAGAAAATAGATCCGGTGGTGGAGAAGTTTTACAAAAATCTTTTGAAACTGAAACCCCACTTGTGCCGGACTTCACGAGCCAGATTTTGAAGGCGGATGCAAGGCGCGTGGGAGGAAAGTAGCGATCGTGAGGCACCCTGAAAACAGTTCCCATGCTCGGAGAGCAGGAAAACCAATCATGCGCCCGCTCCAAATGTTTGACAAACGGACGCTCCTCCGTAGATGATTACGAGGCGAGCTACAAAGAAAGGCCAATGAGATGGGGATGACTTACATTGCATACTTGAGCGTCATGGGAGACAACTTGCCCAAATGCGATGTCAACCCCATACAGCCATGGAAGTATGGGAAGAATCTAGTCAAGAAAGAGGAGCTCAAGAATCTACCAACAAAGATGCGAAAATTGCACAAGTGGTACCTTCATTTCTGCAAGGCGAGAAAGAAGAATGGATCACGGCGCATATAAGAGATCAGATTTTCTTGTGCGGAGACAGCGATCGACTTCAACATTCAAGACTTGCATTTTCTATTCAATCGAAGGAACTTCGACAAATCTGCCTTTATTGTGTGTAAGTACTATTTACGTAATTTTATCTCAACTCATTCACTTCATTAATTGCATGTATATATATATGCTCACCATATATGTATATACTATTATGCAGGAAAAAGGTTATGGAATGCATGAAAGGAGGCCCTTTTGACATTGGGTTCGTTGACCCAAATAGAGTTCATGAAGAAGTGGTAAGAGACAAACCGGGCAAGCAGAAGATTACTTGCTAAAGTCTTTCTTGAGACAACAAACCAAAAGGGAAATACTATTGCCTTACAACTTCTCGTGAGTCTTTACCTCTCTCTTGTACACATTTTGTTTGACTTACTCGATGTTAAGTGTAATGGCGATGATGAGTTATGCGTCGTAGGTTCCACTTTATTCGCTAGTCATTCAACCCGACTCGGGAAAAGTCCTTGTCATGGACTCGTTACGAAAAGAAAAAGAGCTATGGGCGACTTTAGAGATGCTCCAGAGGTAATTTCAATCATATTATCGCACTAGATCGGCAACTTCGTGACAATAAGTAATTAATTACTCCTTTATCCATTTTCTTTGTCGGACAGGGTTTGGAAAATGTTCGGCAGGGCCGTGGGTGAATGGTCGAAGAACTAAAATTTGTAGACCAAAATGTAAGTAATACTAGCTAGCTTCCAATTCCATTATATCATGCTTTATTGATTATTATTTTGATTGAACTCTCTATTCTCGTAAAGTGCGCGCATCAAGGACACGGCAATAACTTATGTGGGTACTATGTTTGCGAATTAATTGCAACACGATATGTCGACAGGCCAAGCCGCACTAGAACAACTTAGAGTAAGTAAACAAAGTCCACAACATTATTTTATTACCATCAATTGTGTTGAGTTTTATTCTTATATATATATTGACGGCCCATTCTTCATATATATTCAGATCGAGCGGATGCGGGACCAACTCCTACCATTTGAGCATACGAGCCATTCAAGAGGAATTGGCGGGTTCATACTTGATGAGGTCGTCACGCTGGCGGAGAACTCTTTAGATATCCACCAAAATGAGCGATAACGATGTATGTGCCGATGTGATGTATGTCGATGGCGATGTTTGTGTATAATAATAGTTGCTTAATTATTCATGTACTCGTATGTACCGATGGCGATTCTATAAGTATACCGCTCGATCGATTTCCCTCGCTCTCCCCCTCCGAAATACGCCCGAGCAGAGGCGAAATGCATGGCGAGATTTAGGCCGTTTTCCTGCCACAGAACTCTGCCGGCGAGAACTCTGCCATGGCGAGCAGCCTAAATCTCGCTGGCGAAGAACCTTAACACCGGTTCGGTCTGAACCGGTGTTAAAGAAACCTGGGCTCTGGCAGCCACGTCGCCACCCTTTAACACCGGTTCGTATAGGAACCGGTGTTAAAGGGGCCCCCCCTCTAACACCGAACCCTCAACAGCGGTTGGGGAACCGCTGTTAGAGGGCCCTCCCAACCGGAGTTAAAGGGGGGGCTCTGCACTAGTGAATCCCACCCCTTTGCACCCACCATTCCATAGTAGGTAGTAACGCCTGTCCCCGCGGGTACGGATACCTGATCCCATGCTCCTGAGGCATTTTCGTGTACTTGGGATCAACATAATCGTCTAGTGCATCCCAGATCCTTGCCACCCCTCCTTGTCCTCCAAGTCGAAAACAGGCTCCTCCTCCTCTGAGTCCCTCCTCTCCTCGTACTCCCCCTCCTCATCCTCATCCTCTGCCGCATGGTCCTCCTCCTCCTTGGCAACGAGTGGGGGAGAAGGACTAGGTGGCCGTCTACCCTTCCTCCTCGTAGTGGGTGGAGGGCTATTTGGTCGACTACCCCCACTCCTCAAAGTGGATCTTGAAGCTCTCTGGTCTGGCTTTGAGAGAAGTCTCAACATGGCCCTTACTTTCTTCGTGGCCTTCTTCACTAAGCCTTCTACTCCTCACCCCCTCCTCCTCCTGCCATCTTTCAATCACCTGCATTCACCAAAGAAAGTATCTATTAGATAGAGTTCTTAGAATAATTAGAATACATCATAGCATATAGTAATAAAGTAGAAAGTAATAATTTGAATGCAACCTTGCATGATACAAAATGAGTTATTACAAGACCAAAGCATAGAGTTCTTACAATGCAAATAATTAAAATACATAGAGTCCTTAGAATAGGCTAGTTTTACAAATTAATATTACAAATTTCAGAAGCCCGTTTCTTGATCATCGTGAACAATCAACGGGCCACAAGCTTTTTCATGTCTATCCTACTCCCCCCAATAATCAGGCATGTAACCTAGAGGCGGTTTCGTTGACTCATTGGTAGAAAGGCCTACTTGGAATCGGGCAAGCAAAGTCAAGTCTTGTGCATTCTCAACCTCCTCGACTACATTTTGTGCATCGTCTTCCTCCCCAACATCCGATGCAATGTCTTCCTCCTCTACTACCATGTCATCATCAGTCGACAAGTTGATATTGAAATGTCCTAGGAGCCCTTCTTCCCGAGTAAATGGAGCTTCGCTCAACTTTGACCAAGCCAATTTCAGTTTTCCGGTTGAATACAACTGGATCTATCCCTTTGCCAAAACCATAAGACATCTCGTATATCCACTCGACTCTACCATAGTACTGGAGATTATCTAAGGCTTCACACATGACTCGGATGATTTTTGTCTTCCGGTTGGCCCGGCGTTGTGTGTACTCATGGGTATGGAAGTGGTAACCACTCACGTCATAAGGATCGAATGCATTGACAAGTGAGCTAAAGCCCTTAGCGTTTTTTCTCAAGTTGGGATCCATCTCACTATCAGTTTATGCCTACAAGTTCGGTAGGAGAAGTGGTAGAATAATGGAGGCACTAAGAGAAAAGTTATATAGAAAGGTACCAAATTCGAGAACCAGTTAATGAAACTGTAATCACCACCATTTTTGAAGAGATCCTGATCTTTTTGGGCCGTAAGACTCCTGCTTAGCTTCCAATATTTTTATTGAATCGTCTATGGCAATAAAAATAGGAAATGTTAGCCACAAACTAATACTGAATGTTTATGAAAAACTATGTGCTGAGCACTTACTCGATGTACAGCTTCACTTCATTCATGATTTTCAAGACATACGAGTGGATTAAGCCCCATTGGGGATTCGTTATTTTGAGCCTCTTCATGACGCTTGATTTGCCACCTAACCCTATGAACATGCCAATCTTGGGTGCATCTTTAGGGTTGGAGGCATTGTAATGAAGGATTGGATTGTGTCGAGTGGGAATGTTTTCATCATAGTACTTTGTCGTGAAGTTTGACACCTCCCTGTTAAGGGTTGCCTCGGCTATGGATGCCTCGATCTTGCATTTATTTCCATAGTCCTCACAAAGCTTATTTGTTTCTCTCTCTCAAGTCCATACTACCAATGGGTCACAACATTGGCCCCCAGTAACGCCTCTCGAGGGAGATGCAAGATCAGATGTTGCATCGGATTAAAGAACCCTGGCGTGAGGACCATCTCAAGCTTGCAAAGCAGCATGGGTGCCTATTTATCTAGCTTCTCGACCACTTTATGCTCTAACTCCTTAGCACAAAGCTGGCGGAAGAAAAATCTCAGCTCCGCAAGAACTTCCCAAGTCTCGTCATCGACATAGCCTCGAATCATGATCGACATTATCCGCTGAAGCCACATGTGATAGTCATGACTCTTGATCCCATGCACTCACAACGTCACCAGGTTTGCTCCTCTCATCTAGTTAGTTGCATACCCATTAGGGAAGTACAAGCATTCGATGATCCACTAGAATATTTTCTTCCTTTCTTTCCTTGAAGGGAAAAATTGGGTGTTTCGCTTAGTCCACCCACTAGTGGAAAAATACCTATCAGTGGCACACCTAAATAGAGGTCAGTGGCGCACCGGCCGTGCGCCACGGATATTACGCCACTGATAATATTTATCTGTGGCGCACGCCAGGTGCGCCATGGATAGGCCTAGCGTCAACAGTGCACCTTCTGTCCGTGCGCCGCGGATAATATCAGTGGCGCACCATTTTGGCATGCGCCACTGACAAGGTGCGCCACTGAACCACAAAAAGGTGCGCCACTATTATTCGAGTGCTATTTTTATTTATACAGAAGTTAATTATACAACAATATAGAAGCATAAAGCAATACACCAATCATAATAATGATCCAAAGTGCCAGTAATTAGGTCCTAGACACCACATCACTAGACAAGTATACAACAATAAAACAATCAAAATAATCACATTGGATCACATGACAAATTGGATCACATTACAAATTTGATCATGACATTACAAATAGATCTATCACCCAAGACTATGATCGAATAGAGGATAACGGCGACGACGGTGAGCAACACCGAGACCATGATCAAGATCTTCAACCCCTGTGTATACCACGTACCACTTTGCCATCTCTGTAGACAATACATACATAGACAAGGCATATATATTATACCACGAAAAGAATGGCAAACTACAAACATGTTTGCATGATCAGAAAAATGAGCAAAGATTCATAAAAAAGCAGCAGCAGTCCCTATATTCCTAACATGCCGAATATTCCTAACATGCAGAAGCAGCAGTCCCTATATACCAAATTAAGCACATGCATGGTGAAGTGATATATGACTGATAGATGCCTCAAAATGGAATAAAGGCACAATTGCCATTTTTGGTTGCATTTGCTAGTGAGCATCTTTGAACTATGCACTGTTCTACTTATGTGTGCATGCTCTTGTCTATAGGTGATCTTGTATGTCAATAAAAGCCAGCACACTTTGCATCAACATTTCATTCCCAGCTATGGAGACCAAGTTTTACTCAAGGAGGAGAAGCAATGTAGAGAAGGAGGAGATGAAGGCTGCAAAGGCACTTGAGAAGTTGGGTGACGTGGCGCCAGATGATCCAAGAATAGTGGAGCATGAAGCCTTTTGCCAAGGTGTGTTCAAAAGTGGAACTCGTATAACTGAAGTAGTTCCATCAAGGTTGCTTCCTGAGATCAAAGAAGGTACTGCATTGTTATTGATTAACAGAGGCGTTCAATATTGAACAGATAGGATCGTGATGCTGAAGAAGAAGAAGGTGGAGTTTGGTGAAGGAAGGAGCAGATAGAAGAAGATCAAAGGGCAGTTTGTTATATGAATAAAATACAGCTACTAGAGCTGTTATAGTACTTGTATGTACTTGTAGAAGGATGATGTGTATGTGCTTGTAGAAGTATTTGTTTGGTTCCAAATAATCTCTGATTGTGTTTTCGAATATGTATGTGGCCATTTTACTCTGACTTGGCATTTTATTCATGTCACCCATTTTACTCGGCTAGCTAGGCATAGTTAGGGAGGGGTGGTTGTTTAGGTTAGCAAGAGAGGGGTGTGGGTTGGTGGTGGTGTGGCTTTGGCTTGGCCAAACCGAAAGGGAAAAGGGTAGTGCTAGTGTTGTGTTAGGTAGATAATTAGATAAATTTAGTTAAAACAGGCTAGGGTTGTGTTAGGCCTCTTATTCAATCAAAACAGACTTTGTCTTGCACCTTGTACACTAGTGAGACACCAATGGGCAGAACATACCAGCTCTATTGTGTAAATAAGCACCTAGGTAGAGTAAAAAATGAATGGATCACATCCATTTTTTCTTTAAATCTACTCCATGTATCACACTTGTCCATCGAATTATGCAGAACTAGAAAACGTGTACCATAGTTTGCCACTACAAGGCGCACTGAATCCTCAACTACAGAGCTAAATAGCAAGCTAAACGACATTGACACCATAGCATACTGAAGTTTATCACCTCCTGTTCTCCTTGGGATTGCATATGGAGGCGAGGTAGGCAACGAGGTCCTCCTTGGTGAGCGGCTCCGTCATATATGCCACCTCCTCCTTCGGGTGTCTGTTCGCCACGGCCCCACCATGCCTCCTCCCCCTCTGCACCGCAGCAGGGAGGCCGACCACCACGAACACCTGCCGCCCCTCCCCCCGCTGTCGTCCGGCGAGACCACCCATGCCACCGCCAGCCACGATAGGGGACAAGAATCACCGGCATTCATGAAGGGACCGGTGGCCAAGGAGGAACTAGGCACCGTCCTCCTGCACGCCAAGTGCATCGCCAAAATCATCTGAGCCCGGCGCGAACATCTCCTACAGTTCTAGCTCCAGCTCTAGCTCCGGTCGAATGCACCGGGCGAGGGTGAGGCACTGGCCCGGCTCACCATGGAGGACATCCACTTCGGAATCTCCCTCCTCAGCGAGAACGGCTCCAGAAGCCTCAGCGTCTTCCTTGAGATCGCGGTTAAGAATGGCATGCGCCCCTCGCTCCCGCACGCGCTCGCTGGGCTTAGAGAGGACGAGCTATCCGACCACGTGCTCGCGGTGCGCCTCCCCCATCGACCGGTCACCCAGGCCCACGCCTTCACACGCGTCAAGGACGCCATCCACACCGTCTACGCTTTCTTGCTGAACATCCGGCGATGCATCGACCACCTCAGCTACACTGCCGATCCAGCCACCACCGCCACCGCCACCGAGAACCCGAAAGACACGGTCGCCACCGCTACCGAGAACCTCGCCAAGATTGGCATGTTGGACCAGGACATTTCTTCCACCGAGCACACCCAGGAGAGCAGCAAGATCGGACTCTCGGCCCTGGTGTCGGCCTTCTCTTCCACCGGCGATCCCATGCAGTAGGAGGCCAGCGGCAACATGGACCTGGACTAGGCGCGTGCCTACCTCGACCCAGAGACACAGGCATCTGGGGGGAGGAGGAGAGAAAGTGTAGGATGGGATGGATCTGGGGAATGAGGAGGAGGAGAAGGGGAGGAGGCATGGCGTTGATACCTTCGATCTGGATTACGGATGTAGTATAGCTCTTTTTCCCTAGTAGACCTAGGTTTATCGAATCCTCGTGAAGCAGAAAGCAAAGTGAGATTACCTTAACAGACCTTCGAGAGTTTTAGAATTCCTATTACATTTTCACCGGACCAAGAGTTTGTGATCTTGTTGTTGTTGTCGTTGTCAATAGAGAGAGGGCCTAGGGTCTTTGTTTTTCACCAGTAGCTGTGCAAAACATCTTATGGGAATAATAGATAGTAATAATGTACTCATGTAATAGTTAGAGCAAGATAATTATATGTGGGCAGTGCATCCATAAATGTTATCACCTCCGCAACTGCTTATGGCAATAACCTACTAGTCTCATCCATGGAAGAAAGAGAACTAATGATATGCATAGTGAGGTCACCGTTAATCCCAAGTAAGTTCCTCACATATAGCCGTACTATCCTTTCTGTCACTAGGGTTCCTATCATGCAGATTAGTCGTTACTCACACTCCCTTTACCTAGATTAATCCTCGGGGTCTTGGGTACTTGACAAGTCCTTAGATTGAGGCAAGAAAGGTACTACAATCATCAATTCATACAAACTAATACATGATCCCATCTATGATAAATAACATGCACAAAAGTTACACGGCTAGGCCAAAGCCCTTAGCCTAAGGAGAATTACTCACACATAGAGATGAAATCGACAATCATAAACATTCTAATAGAGATCATAGAGTTGATAATAAATAGTCTTACAATGTCACCAATTGGATATGAGATCTACTATTACAAGTAGTGGAAGAAGGCTATGGTGGTGGAGAAGGGTTTAGAGGTTTAGATCTAGGTCTATTCCTCCGGTGTGGCCTCAGGGAGAGTTGAGGATGAAAGAAGCGATGTTGTGGAGTCGGGGGGGGGGGGCTGTTTATCGTCGCATGAAGACTATTTTTATAGGGGTCCCTTCATGAAAGTTGTTATGTTTCGCCTAAGGAGGTCGATGCCAACTATACGGCCGCAACTATACGGCCCGCTGCCGTATAGTTGGTCGTTAAACTCGCAGTCGCCTCCTCATGGATCCTGGTTTCTTTGGCGTGTTGGAAATCTTGTATCTTTAGCATTTATGTAGTGATTCCCTTCATAATTCGTCATTATCTGCACATGCAAAAATAGAAAGAAAGGATTGCATACCCCTCTGATCATTACGCATTAGTGGCAGCAAATAGAGAGATATTTCATCAAATATATGAATAATATCTAGTTTAAATGCGGACGTGGATAGCTATATTTCACAGCCATCAACCTCCCCAAGCTTCAACTTGATCCTCCTCGAGCAAGAAAACCAAAATCAAAAGGGAACTCAACATTTAAACTGAAATAATGAGATGATGATCTTACTCATGATTGGTAGTCTCATGTTTCCTCCACTTTATTAATCTAAAAAACTTTAGCATAGATAGAGTAATGGCAAGCATATAATATGGGTTTCATGCATCCTTATAGCGCAGCCAAATTATTATAAGCATGGATGATTCAAAAGAGTAAAATTTATTCCATGTCATGTAATTAACTCATATGCTTGCCTTTGAACAATAAAATGTTATCATGTAAATTTAAGAGTGTGAGATTTTGTCATGAAAAGCATATATACTGGAGTATCTCAATTCTCTCACATCAATAAATCAATACTTTTCAAGCACTACTTTTTTATTCATTGTCCTTCAAGAATTTCAGTTCTTAAGTAATTGAGAGCATGCCAAAAAATTCCATTAGTTTATCGGGATGAGATGTACACTCGTGGCATCACTAAGGGTTTTGTTCCTTTTGCATAATGATTAATCATATCATCTAGAGGAGTGATTCCATCATGTTACAGCTACCCGGAAGTGTCAAGAATCTTACCCATTATAGCATTGCTGCTTCAAATGTTTAATCAACTCATAGCCAAAATCTAGGAGTTTTCTCCATGAAGATTGCTGACATCCCATGTAGTTTGACACGCATAAAGCTATATCATTCTGACGATTTACAAGTCAAACTTTGTCATGCTCACAAAAACCGCTAAACATTAATTCAATTAAACAAATCTTTTCAAAGAGAGATATCAAGTCAATCATTATTTTTTGTGGTGTTGAGTGTCTCTATGAATATGCTTTTAAGACTAAAACACTACAACACCCAAGTCTTCAATTCGCGAGACTTTTTCTTCTTTCAATTCTTTAGTAAATTTTTAGGCAGGACCTGCTTAACTACAAGAGCTGGAACAAAATGTACCCAATTAAATACCCATGCAAACAGAATTTTACTCCAATATAGAGACTCACTCCACCGATATAACATCTCAACATTACTACTAACTAGCATGGGTTTCTCAAACTTCAAAAGTATGGAGTCATAAGGCATACCTCTCATGTCTGGTTCCACTTCTCTCTTCACTTTTTATTTGTTTCTTGGAAACTCGAAGCCAATCACTCTCCCGCAAATCAACGAGAACTTCAAGGCGGAAAGAAAAAGAGAGAGGGACAATAAAGATAAACGGAGAAATCGTTTTATGTTTTTGAGAAGGGGAATTAAAGAATAGAAAATTGGCGGCAAAGCTCGGCTTGAAAATCTAAAAAAAAAGAACTAAGATAGAGTGTTGGGGAAACCAACAAGAGTGCTTATAAACTCAAATAAAAGCATAACCTCGAAAAATAAGATAAATAAAATGAAAACCAAAATATAAAATAGATAGAAAACATCCCCAAGCTTAGGCTTTTGCAAGCCCTTCAAATCACTGTGGTGGGGGGAAAAAGTTGTAACTCCAGTCCGCAAATTGAGTTGAAAGGTTACTTGTTCTTTCTTGCAGGTTCAGGACGATATTGTGCATTCCATCCATAGTTCCTCCAAGTTCATGAAAATCTTGATATGTAGCAAAATGGTTTGGTGGTTGCTGCTCCTAATGAGGGACTTCTTTCTCCTCCTCTTGTTCCTCATCGTCCTCCGGAATCTCTTCCTCGGGTTGGTGATGCTCAACCTGCAAGTCATAAAGCACACATCCTTCCTCGATAGATAAAATATAATTAGACAAAGGAGCAGGGTAGATACGCCTAGCTCCAGCAATATGCAGATAATAAGCACCACCTCTCCTAGTAAGCATTCCATAAGCCCTCAAAGTAGAGTAACCAACACGTTGCTCACCTAGCACCAAATGTAACTCACCTAGGTCGATGCCCAATGCATTGGCAAGAACGGTGATGACGCCTCCACAAGTGTTTGGTCCTTGGCTTTGGTGGGATTGGTACTCCAAGTAGCGCACAAGTATTATGCCCAAGTGAAGTGACAAGTTCTCATAGTTGAAAGCAGCTTTTGCAAGGACTAAGATTTCCTCCTCTTGAGACTTGTAAACTCATTACGCGTGTGCAAGGTGTTAGCAATAACATAGAACAAATAGCGAATAGCAGGATGTTGAATATTCTTCCCTCTGCTAACTCTAGAAGTAAGGCTCAATCTATTATAACAGAGTCCACGGGGAGGTTCCATGTTGGTAAAAGCTGTGTGCAGAGCATTAGGATCATTGTTGGGTAAACCAAAACAATTGCACCATTCATCAAGTGTTAGAGAATAATTATTGTTCATGAGTTGGAAAGAAATCTTATCCTCCCCATGCCATGCCTTAGCGGTGCTTTACAAAGAGCTAAGAAATTCAATGGTTAACCGACGATAGGTTGGTGCATCATGGAATACAAAGGTTTGCAGGCAACCCTACTACAAAGTAAATTAAAGTCATCAGAAATCCGAGTTGGTTCAAAGTGACGGGGAAAGCCCACTTGGTTGCCTTGACTTCTCAGTTTTTGATCTTGTTGAAACAATCACATTGGGCTTCGTTCTTGAATCGAATCCCCATGCGTTCCTAAGCTGCAGCCCGAGAAGAACTAGCTGCGGCAAAACCACATGTCTGGCTCCTCATGTTCATCTTCTAAAAATAATAAAAGAGAAAAATATAAAACTTTTTGATCCAACAGTAATAGTCATAGCATAATCCTTATCATAGCACACTGAAGAATCTCCTCAACATATTAATCTGGGCAAGATAATCATGGCAATTGTTCAAATATGAGTCTCACCTTATATTGATAACAACATTAGAGCTTAGAAATAAGCTGAACCCAGATGTGTGCATTGCATTCATGCATAGAAAATCCGAATAATTTTCGCGCTTTTGAACAAAACTTGTCAAAGTGATTGAATCTTCTCTTAACTTGATGGAATTGAAGTAGATCATCAAGTTGACTGCGATAAGTTTCAAAACGAACTTTGTTAAAACCTTATTTTTGGGTAGACATGATTTGATCTAAGGGTAGATTTTCCTTATCAAAATTTCTTTGCTCAAAATAGATTTTCCTCATCAGTTGAAAACACTAACTTTTTGTTTGTCAAATCACCCAAGGAACACAAGTGTGATACACAAGGTAGTCTAGTCACTAGGCCTTGTGTAGCAATTGGTCCTTTGACCTTGTTCAACCATAAGTTTTTAACTTAGAAACTGGGATGAGGAGATCCTTGATAGCTTCCATGTCTTGATGCTCAAATTGTCCATTGCCGGGGACACGGCTAAGTACTTAGATTTTACTCTCTCGAGAGGTGGTGCACTTTCCCCACAAGACTCGACATGCATCGAGACAATATCTTTCAGAAGCCTTCCCTTAGACCAAATGGACGCGTTCCATCCTATCACCCCCTACCACCTTCTGTCCATCTGGCTAAGTTATTGCAACCTATATGATCCAGACAGAGCCCATAATGCCATGTGGCTGCACTAGAAGCTTCTCAACATTTGACATCTCAAATCTCTTTGTTCCTGGGTGGCTTTCCACAACTGAGATACACAAGTTTTCGCCAGTTTACTGGCCCTATGTAACCACTCCACATAAATCCATTCACACCATTCCACCCAGGTGATTCATTCACATAGTTGTTTTATTAAACAAAACACAAGTCATAGACTTAGAAATATTTCATAGCATGAATATAATCCACCCTTGTTTTCTACTAGCTAGGATAAGCATGATAGTAGTAAGGATCTTAACTTAGGGAAAATTCTACTAAGGCATCATCTACTAGGATTTCCCAAGGCATATCATAGTATAGATACTTAGAAAAATTCCATGCAAGTCCCATTCAAAATATCACTAATGCATAGTTAAAATAATAGGACAAAATGTATGAAGCACCACTTGCCTTTTTAGTAGAGAAACTAAGTTCACTCCTTGATCTTGCAATGGTCACACTCTTCAAAGTTCACTACAAGTCAATTGTCACATCCCAAGATTTTCCAAATCTTGTTATGTGAAAAATAAATGAATAAAATAAAACTTTGTTGATTTTCAGGGTGAGAAGAAACTTTTGAATCCAATTGGAAACTTTCAAAACCTATTTGGATCAAATAAAATCCTAAAGGGATTTAAAAAGATAAATAAACAATAAACTTAAAAATATTTAAAATTACTATTTTTGGGATCTTTTAATAAAAGATTTGGTTTTCAAAAGAAAAGGTAGATTTATAAATATGGATTATTTTATAGAGCCAAATTAAACCTTTGCCAAGCTTTTGAAATAAAATGTTTTGCTTTGATTAAAAGAGTAAAAGTTTATTTAAATAAAATAATGAGGATTTATAACATCCAATTTTATTAAAACAAAGGTTTTACCATTTTAATTAAAACATCAAAACTTATTAAATTAATTTAAATAAGTTTTCCAAGTGTTTATTATTTTAAAATAAAACCTAATGAATGGTTTGGTACTATTTTAGATTTCAAAAAGATAAAGATTTTATTAAAGCAAATTCTATTTGAATAAATAACTAAGGACTATTTATTTAATTATTAAATAGATCCTAAAAGAATAAAAATATTATTTTTGTTTTGGACTTTGGTTTATGTTGCTAAACAGAACCAAAAATCAATACAATATTGGAAGTGTTTTGATTTGTTTTGGATGTTTGAATTGTTGTTTGAAATTCAAAACAGGAAATTCAAACAGAAAAAGGAAAAAACAATCAAAAGAAAAAAATATGAATTGGACTCAACCCAACCCAGCAAGCCCACTAGGCCCAGTTAGCCCACTCCCTCTCACCCCGCAGAAAAACGTTTCGCACTCCGCAACTCACCCACTCAATGATTGGTGGTGGACCCGTTCCCTTTCCTTCTCTCTCGCTGCCAGAGGACCCCACAGCCACGCGGTCATCTTCCCCACCCCATGACCTGTTCTTCCTCCCCTCGACGCCGTTTCTGGCTATGATTCCGCAGCTTAAATTCGCCTTAACGCCTTTGCCATTACTCGCTGCGACCACGCACGTTAAAGCATCTCCCCCTCCTCTCTCGTTCCCCTCTTTCGCCCCACCTCAACACGCCTCCAGGCCGCCCTAATTCCTCTCCAAGCACCTCTATCTCCGACGAGCTCGCAACCGAATTCCGGCAGCCTCGCGCCACCCCTACCTCCCCGAGTACACGGGCAAGCTCCCCAGGCCCTGGCGCATCTTCGCATCCGCAACTTCTGGCAGCTCGAGCCTCGGCAATGACGACTCAAGGCCGCCACCGTCGCACTTCCTCCGGCGACCTTCCCCGTAAGCATGCGTCCGCCCCTCTCCTTCCCGATGACACTCCTGCACTCACCGTACTCGCCCGCATATAACCGTGCACTTATTTTTCTTTGGGACGATCTGCAGCCTCGCCCTCAACCACGACCGTGCGCGACCGACGCCAGCAAGAACTCCGGCGAGCGATTCAGGACTACCCTGTGCGCCCCTCGTCGAACCAACAACACGCTGAGCTTCGCCACGCTATTGCGAACACGGTGAGAATACTCCCTTCCTTCCTCGTTTCCTGCATCACCGCCATTGCCGTCGTCGACCGCTGCCTTGTTGCGTCTAAGCGCCGCCAGAACTTGGTCAAGGCGACGATGGCCGTTAGATGACGATCCGATGGATACGATAGATTCACTTAACACCGAAGAGGTCCGCAACCAGCGCCGTGCGATGTAACTTGATCCTACGGACTGTGTTAGTCAATCCACGCGAAACGTTTTCAACGAATAGGATTAAGACGCGTGGCCAGACTCTCGTTATAAAAACAGATTTGAACCTATTAGATTTGTGATTTTGTAAAATCCATAACTTTTGATCCACACGTCCAAATTTTTCAAACTTTATATCAATGGAATCAGTGGAACAAGACCTAGCAAACCATGCCTTTTGTTTAGTAAAAAAGTTTCTGTTAAATTGTTTGTTTTTGCAGAAACATATGTATGCTTGTTTAGGTTGTAAAAATTGTTCAAAAATGATTTTGGGGATAAAATCTTTGGCAAATGGTGTGATTTGAACCTACTGACCATAGGAAACACTTTGTGGTTTCAAAAATGTATTTGGTGAAACAAAAGAATGATTCTTTGATTTAAAACCATTTCTAATCAAATAAAAATATAGTTTATATATTAAAAATGGTTTTGGAAGAAAACTTTTGGGAAATCTTTTGTTAACTCTCTGACCCTAAACACCAAGTTTTATGATTTGAAAATGTATTTGGTGAACCCTATAGATTAATGCCTTAGTAAAAACATTTCTACACCACATAAAATGATACCTTGTTTTGAAAATGGTTCATGAAGTGAAATCTTTTGCAAATGACTTTGCCACTTTATAAAATGACCATTAGGTGCTTTCAAATGTTTATGACCCATTAGGAACCACTTTTTCAAATAAAACAAAGCTTGGCATGCTTGCATGCATTACTTTGACTTTATCATTTTATGTGATGAATTGCTTGAATGGTAGATTGAACTTGTGCCTTGCTTGATTGTATTGTAGTGACTTGAAGAGTGTGATTGTAGCAAGGACAAGGAGTGAACTTATACTCTAACAAAAATGCAAGTGATGCTTCATACTTTTGTCCCATTACTTTCACTATGCATTAGTGATTTTTCTAAGTAAAACTTGCATGGAATTTTTGCTAAGTATAAACCATGCTATGGGAAAACCTAGTAGATGAAACCTTAGTAAAATTTCCTAAGTTAAGACTCCTACTACTACCATGCTTAGCTTAGCTAATAGAAAACAAGGGTGGAATATACATTCATACTATGGAAAAATTCTAAGTCTGAGGACTTGTGTTTTGTTTAATAAAACAACTAAGTTAATGAATCACCTGGGTGGAATGGTAATTGCTTGGTGGTTTTTGGTTGAGTGGTTACACAAGGCCCATGTTTATGGTTTACCTTGTGTATCTCACTTGTGGATACCCAGAACAAAGAGATTTGAGATGTCAAATGTTGAGAAGCTTCAAGTGCAGCCACTTGGCATTATGGGCTCTGCCTGGATCACATAGGTTGCTAGAACTTAGCCATTTGGACAGTTGGTGGTAGTGGGATGATAGGTTGGAACGCGTCCATTTGGTCTAAGGAAAGGCTTCTGAAAGATCTTTTCTTGGTGAAACCAAGTCTTGTGGGGAAACTGCACCACCTCTGCAGAGTGTAAAACCTAAGTACTTAGCCATGTCCCTGGTAAAGGACAATTTGAGCATCAAGACATGGAAGCTATCAAGAATCTCATCATCCAAATTTTCTAAGTTAAAAACTTGTGGTTGAACAAGGTTTAAAGGATCTTCAATCTTTGATTGGGAGATGCCTTGGGAAAGCTATTTTGTCAAGAAAAACTTAGTGTTTCCAAATGATAAGGAAAATCTATTTTGAGAAAAGCAAGCCTAAGCTCCACCTAGTCAAATGCATATATATGATAGACTCCACTATACTACCATAGTATCACTTGCCAATACAATTCAAATGTATTGACCCTTGTGGCTGTAACTTGTTATGTTGCAGGTTTGATTGATTTAGTGAAGTGTGTTGATTAGGATTACAAAGTCTACAACCAACATGTCTGCCTGTGGCACTTTGAAGATGAAGGACCCCATGATTATAAATATTCTGTTGCAATGTAATGTAATAGCCAAATGAGCTATGTAAGATGTAATAAAATTATGTTATTCCTGGTTATAAAGTTGTATTATGACCTTTGTTTCTTGATATTACATCTTAACTGTGGATGCTAGCTATTGATCCAGGGACTAGCATTGTAAACACAGGGGACTCTACCTTATTAAAGGTTGGGACCCTTACATCAATCAAGCAAGGCACAAATTCAAACTAGCATTCAAACAATTCATCACATAAAATAAAGAAAACAAAACAATCCATGCAAGCATGCAAAAGATTGTCTTATTGAAAAAGTGGTTTATACTAAGGTTATAAACATTTCAAAATATCTATTGGTCATTTATAAAAGTGGCAAAGCCATTTAAATTCAAGTTAGTGAAAATGGGCCATTTAAATCACTTTTGTTTTGCTAGAAATGATTTTATTCAAAGAAATAATTTCTAATGTTTTCCAAATATTTTTTAAACACAAATGTTATTGTTTATGGTCAAAGTATTTTTAAAACAAATCCATTTGCAAAAGGTTTCACTCAAAATAATTTTTAAATCATAGAAACATTTTATTTTACTAGAAATGCTTTTAATTATGGTAATATTTTTATAGTATTATAAATATATATTACTAAACCCAAAAATTTGTGTTTCTGGTCAGTAGGTTCAAAACAAATCATTTGCAAAATATTTTACTCAAAAAATCAGTTTTAGAATAATTTTTATACTCAAAATAGGCCTAGAAATGTTTCTGCAAAAACAACAAATTTTCCTGAAGAAAAATAATAAAATAAGGCCATGGTTGCAAATTTCACGTTTTCCTGATTCCAGTGATATAAAATTTGTAATGTTTGGACGTGTAAAACATAAGTTATGATTTTTGCAAAATCAACCATCTAATAGATCTATTTTCTGTTTTAAAATCTGAGTCTGGCTACGTGTCACGTTTTCATTGGCTAGTAACGGTTCGTGTGGATCGAGTGACATGAGGAGTTGGAGGAATCCTCACGGCTCAGAATAAATCATACCTCTTCGATTAGTCATCTATTCCTAGCCACTAGATCAAGATCTAACAGTCCACAACAACTTGACCATGGACTGGCGGCGCTGGGCAACGGTGAGCGGCGGCGCGCTCGGGCCGCGGTGGTCCGGTATAATTAGGAAGCAAAGGAGAGAAGGGAGATGCTCACCAGATTCACTGAAGCATGTAGATGATCAATGTCGTCGTCGCAGGGACAGGGGAGCACAAGATTGCAGGCGATTGCTCGTCGGAGAAGCCCCTGGCGTCGGGCACGTCCTGTTGTCGACGGGGGAGACGCTACAAGGCTCGGGAAGGCAAGGCAAAGGGTCCGTTAGACGCGCAAGACCAAGGTGAGTACACGAGCATCGCTGAGAGGGAGAGGTGTGGTCAGATTTTACTAGTAGGGGTCGCCGAAATTGTGGAAGGAGACGGTGGCGTTTAGTCGTCATTGTTGCTGAGGTTGTGGGGCATGCGCGGGCGAGCTGAGGCTACTAGAAGGTGCGGGAGGCGAAGGGGAGTGCTCTCGTGGAAACCAGGGGCAGTGGGGATGGGCGACGTTGCTGGAATTGGACGGAAAGCTCGCCGGAGTAGTGGAGGTTTCGAGCAGCAATTCTTGCATCCTAGGGGCGGAGAGAGCCTGGTGACTGAGGGGAAAGAGAGAGAGGGACGAGGCGCTTAAATGGGCTAGGTCACAGGGCGAATTACAGGCGCATTCAACGGGAATTGACATCGCAAAATCAAAGCAGAAAACGGACGGGGAAAGGGGAAGAATGGGTCGCGGGTGAAGACGACGATGACTGGGCAGAGGTTGGACCGCTTCGTTAGTGAATGAGTGGATATGTGCGTGAGTGAGAAATGAAATAGGGAGAGAGGTTTCCGTGGGCTGATCTTGGGCAGTTAGCTTCATTGGGTTAAATTTGGGGTAGGTTGGCTGGGCTGTTTTCTTTTCTATTTTTTTCTTCTCAGATTTCTCTTTCTTTTTCCATTTCGTTTTCTGTTTTCATTTTGTTCAAATAATTCAAACACCCATTTTAATTCAAATTCTTTTCAATCCTTTTCAGTAGTTTAATATTGTTTATATAGTGTATTTAAATAATCCATTTTAGAATATTTTCTTATATTCTCTTATGGTTTATTATTTATTTAAGTTATACATTTGTTTTTATTCAAACCATTGATTTAAGCCTCCATTTGATTTCAAATTTTCAACAAACCTTTTTAGTAGGTTTTATTATTCATTAGTGTGTTTAAATAATTCACTTTCAATTATTTCAAATTTTTTATTATAATTTAATAATTATTTTAAAAAGAGGCTTTTATCTTTATTTAAAAGAATTTGAATATGGTTCCAAACCATATAATTCTATTCAAATAATTCTTTTATTATTTTAAGTTAATTAGATAACTTTTAATCCACTTTGGCTATTTCAATTATTATTTTCTCATGATTTAATTAATCATTTATATTAGGGATTTTGTCTTCATTCAAAACAAATATGGTTCAAGTCCATATAAGTTTTTATTCAAATAATTTTCATTCCTTTATTTTATTTGGATTATCTTTATTCCATTTGCTTATGGATTTAATTCAAGTCTTAAGTTGTCTTCTAAATAATTTTCTTGTGATTTATTATTTAGTTAGTTTAGGCAATGTCTTTATTTAAATAAAATTGAATATGGTTTAATCCATATGATTTTATTTAAATAATATTTTATTACTTTTTATTATTCAATAAACTTTCATTCCATTTGTTTATGGATTTGGCCAAGATTTAATTTTTCTTTTAAATATTCCTTATTTATTTCTTTCTTTGCCTTATAAAATCCATATATTTTTATTTAAAGATCCAAAATTGGTGATTCCAATTTGTATAATTTTATTTAATATTTGTTTATCCTTTAAATCCATTAGGATTAATTTGTTCACAATTTGGTATGGATTTTAGCTAGGAGCTTTATTAGCTTTGGAAATTAATTTCTTTTATCTTATTAAATTCATAAGTTTTTATCCATGGCTCCAAATTAAATGAAACCAATTTCCATGGTTTTATAATATTTTTTTGTTTATCATTTTGATTATTTATAAATGTTTGTTGACAAATTTTTTATATGGATCAAATCCATAGTTTTAGAGAGATCTTGGAAATGATTTATTCCCTTAGGGTTTTAGGGTTTTGGTTTATTTTTCCCAAGTACTTAAATTCAAGATACATTCATTGATGAATGCATTTCACTTGATTGAAATTTTGTTGGATTCCCTTTTCATTCAAAGTTTGTTCAAGAAGGATTTTGATGTTTCCATTTAGAAGCAAAAAGTTTCTTTTCACCCTAAATTTCAACAATTGTTTCTTTTGTTTATTTTTTTCACATTTCAAAATTTGGAAAATTTTGGGAGGTGACATATGTCAACGACTATATTGTACTACATCATGCAGTGGTATGCTGGGTCACCGCATGTTCGTCTCAAAACTTGGTTAATTATGTCATGAGTTTGATGCTTGTATCTCTAATATCTTTATCTCTAGTCTTCACTTGAACCTCAGAGGTGCCTTCTGATACGTCCAAAACGTATCTACTTTCTCAAACACTTTGCTATTGTTTTTCCTCTAAACTTGTGTGATTTGGATGCAACTAACACGGACTGACGTTATTTTCAGCAGAATTACTTTGGTGTCTTGTTTTTGTGCAGAAAATGAACTATCAGGAAAAATCCCGGAAAATATGCCAAAAACTATTTCTCCCCAGAAGATCCACGGAGCCAGAAGGGGAGACAGAGAGGGGGCCTAGGGGGCCCAGACCCACCCTAGGCGTGGACCACCTCTGGCCGCGCCTGGGGAAGGTCTGGCCACCCTAGGCATCCCCTCGGCCACTCTCTACGCCTATAATTTACCCTTCGACCTAAAAACCGAGGGGGGTTTGATAGTTTCGTAAAGAGTTCCTCTCATGGCGCCACCAAAACCAAGATTGGATCGAAACTTCTTCGGCACCTGGAGACGGGGAATTTGGAGAGGATCATCGCCATCGTCATCACCAACGCATCTCCATCAACCACCGATGTTTCCCTCGTCCATGAGTGAGTAATCCCCCGTTGTAGACTTGGGTATGGTAGGGATTGGATGAGTTCTATCTGTTATTAGGGTTTAGGGTTTCGTTTTCTGTTTCATTTTGTTCAAATAATTCAAACACCCATTTTAATTCAAATTCTTTTCAATCCTTTTCAGTAGTTTAATATTGTTTATATAGTGTATTTAAATAATCCATTTTAGAATATTTTCTTATATTCTCTTATGGTTTATTATTTATTTAAGTTATACATTTGTTTTTATTCAAACCATTGATTTAAGCCTCCATTTGATTTCAAATTTTCAACAAACCTTTTTAGTAGGTTTTATTATTCATTAGTGTGTTTAAATAATTCACTTTCAATTATTTCAAATTTTTTATTATAATTTAATAATTATTTTAAAAAGAGGCTTTTATCTTTATTTAAAAGAATTTGAATATGGTTCCAAACCATATAATTCTATTCAAATAATTCTTTTATTATTTTAAGTTAATTAGATAACTTTTAATCCACTTTGGCTATTTCAATTATTATTTTCTCATGATTTAATTAATCATTTATATTAGGGATTTTGTCTTCATTCAAAACAAATATGGTTCAAGTCCATATAAGTTTTTATTCAAATAATTTTCATTCCTTTATTTTATTTGGATTATCTTTATTCCATTTGCTTATGGATTTAATTCAAGTCTTAAGTTGTCTTCTAAATAATTTTCTTGTGATTTATTATTTAGTTAGTTTAGGCAATGTCTTTATTTAAATAAAATTGAATATGGTTTAATACATATGATTTTATTTAAATAATATTTTACTTTTTATTATTCAATAAACTTTCATTCCATTTGTTTATGGATTTGGCCAAGATTTAATTTTTCTTTTAAATATTCCTTATTTATTTCTTTCTTTGCCTTATAAAATCCATATATTTTTATTTAAAGATCCAAAATTGGTGATTCCAATTTGTATAATTTTATTTAATATTTGTTTATCCTTTAAATCCATTAGGATTAATTTGTTCACAATTTGGTATGGATTTTAGCTAGGAGCTTTATTAGCTTTGGAAATTAATTTCTTTTATCTTATTAAATTCATAAGTTTTTATCCATGGCTCCAAATTAAATGAAACCAATTTCCATGGTTTTATAATATTTTTTTGTTTATCATTTTGATTATTTATAAATGTTTGTTGACAAATTTTTTATATGGATCAAATCCATAGTTTTAGAGAGATCTTGGAAATGATTTATTCCCTTAGGGTTTTAGGGTTTTGGTTTATTTTTCCCAAGTACTTAAATTCAAGATACATTCATTGATGAATGCATTTCACTTGATTGAAATTTTGTTGGATTCCCTTTTCATTCAAAGTTTGTTCAAGAAGGATTTTGATGTTTCCATTTAGAAGCAAAAAGTTTCTTTTCACCCTAAATTTCAACAATTGTTTCTTTTGTTTATTTTTTTCACATTTCAAAATTTGGAAAATTTTGGGAGGTGACATATGTCAACGACTATATTGTACTACATCATGCAGTGGTATGCTGGGTCACCGCATGTTCGTCTCAAAACTTGGTTAATTATGTCATGAGTTTGATGCTTGTATCTCTAATATCTTTATCTCTAGTCTTCACTTGAACCTCAGAGGTGCCTTCTGATACGTCCAAAACGTATCTACTTTCTCAAACACTTTGCTATTGTTTTTCCTCTAAACTTGTGTGATTTGGATGCAACTAACACGGACTGACGCTGTTTTCAGCAGAATTACTTTGGTGTCTTGTTTTTGTGCAGAAAATGAACTATTAGAAAAAATCCCGGAAAATATGCCAAAAACTATTTCTCACCAGAAGTTCCACGGAGCCAGAAGGGGAGACAGAGAGGGGGCTTGGGGGCCCAGACCCACCCCAGGCGCGGGCCACCTCGGCGCGCACAGGAGGTCAGCCACCCTAGGCATCCCCTCGGCCACTCTCTACGCCTATAATTTACCCTTCGACCTAAAAACCGAGGGGGGTTTGATAGTTTTCCAGAAAGAGTTCCTCTCCGCCGGCGCCACCAAAAACCAAGATTCGGATCCAGAAACTTCTTTCTGGCACCCTGCCGGGACGGGGAATTTGGAGAGGATCATCGCCATCGTCATCACCAACGCATCTCCATCAACCACCGATGTTTCCCTCGTCCATGAGTGAGTAATCCCCCGTTGTAGACTTGGGTATGGTAGGGATTGGATGAGTTCTATCATGTAATCGAATAAGATCTGTTATGGGCATAGTGCCTAGTATCTCTATTAGTGCTATTTGACTTTGTTGCAACTTGTTGTGCTTAATGCTTGTCACTAGGGCCCGAGTGACATGACCTCATATCTGAACTTATTATTGAATCATTGTGATAGTATTGTTTGTGATCTTATCTGCAAGTTGTGTACACATATCATTGTCCGGATCCAAAGGCCCCAAAGTGACAGTAATTGGGACAACCGGAGGGGATGGTTGTGGTGTGAGGATCACATGTGTTCAGGAGTGTTAATTCTTTGCTCCGGTGCTCTATTAAAAGGAGCACCTTAATTGCCAGTATTTCCCTAGAGGCCCACGGGCTGGTGGATGAAGATGTTGTGCAAGTTCTCATTGCGAGCATGTATGACTATATTTGGAGCACATGCCTAGGATTGTTTAGTACTTGGATGCTTGTTATTATTTATTTGCAATGCCCTAGATCTTGAAGTTACATGCTTAGACTCGTCCATGCAATGCCCGTCCATCCATCCCTATGCCTACCGCACTTGAATCCTACTGTTACCGTTATTGTTACTATTGCTCTTGTTTCACTGTTTCTGTTACTGCTGATGTTGCTTTGTTGTTACTACTACCAAATTGTTGCTACTGATAAACTTCTGTGAGCAAGAACTATTTGCAGGTGCATCTGAACTGACAACTCAGTTGTTAAGGCTTGCAAGTATTCTTTGGCTCCCCTTATGTCGAATCAATAAATTGGGTAATACTACCCACGAAGACTGTTGTGATCCCCTACACTTGTGGGTCATCAAGACTATTTTCTGGCGCCGTTGTCGGGGATCATAGCTTTATTTGTAAGTTCACATGGATCTATTATTGCTCACTGCTACTCCTTTCTTCATGGGGAACACTCGTGATGGAAAGTTCCCTATTTTACCATCCACTACAAGAAGAGGTACATTCCTAAACACCTCTTCTGCTCTTGATTCACCGTCTATTATAAGTAAGCTTGTCACACCACCACCACATGCTCATGCTACACACACTGCTACTACTACTGAATCTGAAACTGCTTTTGATACTCATGATGTTACTTCTACTGTGCTTGATGCGAGTGGTTCATTAGGTCATTTCTAGGAAATACCGAAACTCCTAGTGAATACACTGTTACACCTGTTAGCTCACCTGAGTCTAGTGAGAGTTATGATATTAATGATGGTTACATTGAGCTCACTGATGAATTTATTGAAGAGTGCGAAAACACACATGGTGCTAGTGCTATTAAGAGTCTCCTTGCTAGACATACTATTATACCCAAGAAGTCCTATGATCCTAAGTTTGCCACCTCTCCCATAGATATTAAAGATAAAGATTATGATTTCTCTCTTGATTTGTCTTATTTAGATATTGTTGAGAAAGAACCTTTTGTGGTACTGAAAATGAGAGTGTTGTGGCTCATATGAATGAGCTTTCTACTATGAGTTCTTTGTTCTCTGATGATTTTAAGATGCGCAAGTACTTTGTTGCTAAGATCTTCCTTTTTTCACTAAAAGGAGAAGTTAGGGCCTGGTTTAATAGATTACCTCCTAGTTCCATTGATAGCCCTGATTGCTTGATTGCTTCTTTCTTGCATAATTATTTTCCTCCCACTGCTAGACATGCTGCTTTGCAGAGACTTTTTGATTTTAAACAAGAAGAAGAAGAGAAATTGCCTAAGTCGAAAAGATTCTGTTCCTTGATTCATGCATATTCTGGATGTCCATTACCTAAGAGTGAGTTGCTTGATATTTATTATAATGGACTAACTGATGATTCTAGGACCTACCTAGATAGCTTTGCTGAGTGTGTTTTCAGGAAAAGAACTCCTACAAATGATGAAGAACTAATGGACAAGATAAGCAAGAATTATGATGATTGGACTTCAACTGAGCTGAATACACCTGAGCCTATTACTCCTGAACCAGTTGTTCCTGAACCAACACCAAAGAAGAGAGGAATTATTGCATTAAATGATGAAGTGATTAAGGAAGCTAAGAAGTGTCTTAAGGAGAAGGTATTAGAGTTGAAGATGTGAAGAATCTACCTCCTATAGAAGAATTATGTAAGCCAATTCCCCACTCATCTACTATTGAGGTACACTCTCTCCAACACTTTGATGAAGGTGATATTCCTTATGGTAAGCCTCCTGATCAATGCTTAGAGTAACTTGACATTTTTATTGTTAAATAAGGTCATTTTAATAATCAGATTCAGAATCATTTATTGGTAAACTCTAGAGCTATCAATGAGTTGAAAGATATTGTGGAAAGAACTTCTAATGATATTAAAATGCTTTGTAAACACTTTCAAATGGTTCAAACCCAACTTGATCAACTTGCTAAGGTGCAAAAGGATATGCTAGTTAATGCTTCAGGAGATAAACATGCTGATGGAATTAGAACTAGGAGTGGTGCAGCTACTCAAGATCCTTTATATCCTAAAGGACATCCTATAAGAATAGAGCAGGATTCCCAACAAGGTGAGGATAGTGGTAGTCCTCGTAAGAGAAAGAAAAGAAACATAAGGAAGTTGAGGAACCACTTGAACCTGCTGTATATCCTAATAGTATATCTGTCTTTGATGCTGAAACTGAGAGTGGTAATATTGATGAGTCTCCTGATAAAGAGGAATTTGAGGAAGAACCTGAGAAACACACTAAGAACACTAGGTACACAAAGGAAGATTTTATTGCTAATAAACATGGTGAAGAGAGAGAACCTTGGGTGCATAAACCTATGCCCTTTTCGGGTAAGAAACACAAGTCAACGGAGGAAGAACACTACAACAAGTTTTGTGAGTGGATGAAGCCTTTATTCTTGCAAATTCCTTTGACTGATGCTATTAAGTTGCCTCCTTATTCAAAGTATATGAAGGATATTGTCTCCAATAAAAGGAAGATTCCTAATGAGGAGATTTCTACTTTGCTTGCTAATTACTCCTTCAATGGTAAGGTTACAAAGAAACTTGGTGATCTAGGTATACCAACTATTCCTTGCTCCATTAAGAATAATTATGTTAGAACTGCTTTATGTGATTTGGGAGCTGGAGTTAGTGTTATTCCTTTTTCTCTCTACAAGAGTCTCCAGCTAGAAAAGTTGATACCAACTGATATATCTTTGAAAATGGCTGATAATTCAACTACAATTCCTGTTGGTATATGTGAGGATGTTCATGTTCAAGTAGCTCATAATTGCATGATCTTAATAGATTTTGTTGTGCTTGAAATGCCTGAAGATGATAATGTGTCCATTATTCTTGGGAGACCTTTTCTTAATACTGCATGTGCTTTCATCAATTGTAATCAAGGAAAAATAACATTAAATATTAATGACAAAGAGCACACTGTCTATTTCCCCAAGAAGGTTGTTAGAAGTTATTGCCTGAATTCTGTTGAAAATATTGAAGGCATCAAGGTTGGAGAAATATATTGTCCCATTCCACAAGAAAATATTGAAACTATTATGATTGGCACCATTGCTATAAATTATGAGGTAACATAATCACTTAGAGGAATAAAAAGTTTTGTCTCATTTAAGATTGTTTTGGTAACAAGACTTGATCAACCTTGTTAACAAGAGGATTTTTATGATCAAAATAACGTTTCCACTATGGTTATACTTGCTTTCTTTTACTTTTGTCCTTCCTAGTCTTTGATTTTGCTCTTGTTAGTTAGTTGTTTGCTTGTTGGAGTGTCTTAGAACTTCTGTGGTTTTTTTTTGCTTTTTGTGCCAAGAACGACCTCTAATGAGAGGGAAGTAAGATTTAGGGAGTTGCTGTCCCAAAACAGATTTTTGTCCTCCACCATAAAAATTCGTACAGAGTCTCTATAACTCGGATTGAGCTGATATTTTATGAATAAAACCCCCAGTATGTTAGCTAACTTTCGTTAGTTCAACACTTTTTGATTTGAGCAACATAAGCTCTTCGAAAAAATCGGTTTTCACCTGCTAGTCTGTTTAAATAGATTTCTGCCATTATTTGCATTTGCTTCTTATTGATTTCTTTTTGACTTCTCTTTTGGGAAATTGAGCTTTTTAAAGTAAGTTTCTACAGTAGCTTGTGTTCAAAACCCATAGGTTTATTACTTTTGAATGCACTAATGTTGCTAATGAATATTGTGTGAAATTTTGTATGAAGGAAAATTTTCAGGTGTAGAGAGAGGATGATGTAATGAGATGAAGAATGGACAAAATCTCAAGCTTGGGGGGAGCCACTCCGTGTCACCCCAAGAATTATTCAAGAGGTACAAGCATCAAAGCTTGGTGGTGCCCAAGGCATCCCCTTCTTCATCAATAAAAACCTCAGGTCTCTCTCTAGACACTTCGTTTTTATTGTTTCAAGCACGATTGTGTTGTTCTTAGAGTTACTGGCCGCACTGTTGAACCCCACTTAGGACAAAATCCTAAGCTTGCGGGGAGGTATACCGACGTCACACTCATTTAAATATCATGTTCGGTTTGTTCTTTGTATATCCATTCGTTTCGCTTTCTTTTTGGTTCTTGTTGCTTCTTTCAAAAAAACTCAAAAATACCAAAAATATTTTTGTTGTTTCTCTTGGTTTGTGTCTTTGCTTTGGTGTGCCTTAAAAGAAAAATCCAAAAAGATTTTGCTTTGTTTGCTTCTTGTTTGGTTTTTCTTTGTCTGCTTGTTTCTAAAAAAATCGAAAACACCAAAAATATTTGTTGTTCTTCTTTGGTTTTGTGAGTTCTTCGCAGGGTTCAGCCGTCCTCAGTGGATATTTGTTTTCATGTTAATCATTCAAGTCACACAAGTGGAGAGCAATAATGAAGATTAAGACAACTCGAGGAGTGGTAAGAGGCTGGTAACGAACTCTATTTGTTTTCATTTTTGTACATATACTCATCATTGTGAGCATGCTTAGCCTGTTTGTGTAAGGTGTATGTCATTATGGATGCTTAGTAGTTCTTGCTTGTCTATGATTAGCTCCATCTTGCTAATAGTTTATAGCATGTCATATGAATGTTTTCTTGCATTGTTTTATTCATACTTTGGTATGATACTGTGGTATCCTCCTCTGATTGTTCATGTGAATCGACTTGGCACATGCTCACGCATGCACATGACTAATCAATAGTCAATAAGCCTTGATGATTTATTTAGCCTCAGAGTTCTTGTATCACTTTCATGCCATAATTAATCATATTTTATTGCAAGCATGATTATGACAGCTATCACTCTCTCGTTTGTCGCTCCCTCTCTATTGCTAGCCTTCACTTGCACTGAGTATGTGTTCTACCTATCCTTCTAACTCCCCAAACCAATATTGCCAGCTGTGTCCACCATACCTACCTATTAGCATCATTTGATATTTCAGTGCATATTCTATATGCCGTGTTTTCTTCCAAAATAAAATGTTTGTCTGTGTTGAGAAAGTTAGTAAAGCTCTCACGAACTTGAATGGCACACTTTATTCTGTGCACTTAATAATCCTGAACCATTGTGACTAGTCCATGAAAGTTATATGCTTGCAAATTATATGTTGGGAGTCAGCAGAACCGTGTTGTCACGGGGAATGCTTTCAACACCTTTTAGATACATTTATATCTAGTTGATACCTTGCTCTTTTGTCTGTGGATGTCAACGATGCCAAATGAGAGGGGGACTTGTGAGTCCATGGAGTTTGTATTCTTTGTTAGAGAAACGCCAGGGCCGCTAGCCTAAGCCATGCCTAATCATGGTGGAAACTTGCAGCATCACCATAGTGAGTAATCTATGAAGCATCCTCAATAAAAAACTATGCATATAGTAAATAAAAAGATTGCTGAGATACTCATTGTCTGCTTGCCTTGTCATTTTGGTTATGGGAAAGCTCCTGTACCATATGCAAGGGGTACCCCGTTGGCGGTTATCGATGATATGCAAATACTTACAATTACAAGAACTTACCTGGACCCAAAGTTGAGTAGTATGCGGAGTGGCCCTCGCACTCAAGGGACTTGGGATTTTCAGTATATGGTCTGTCAAGCATATAATTCAGAGTGGACCTCACTTTCACCTTAACCACATAAAGATGCTTATGATAGGGGCAGTGAGAGCTCAAAGCTAATGAGTACCTTCCTTTCAACATTTGGAAGCCTTTAAAACCTTTCAAAAACCATTTTCACAATCTTGTTGTGTCACCACTTATTCTATGAGCACCTTCTTGAGACCATAGTTGTCATTCTTGTGTTTGTCTCAAAGCTTGGTTAATTTTGTCATTACTTTGATGCTTGTATCTCTGATATCTTTATCTCTAGTCTTCACTTGAACTTCAGAGGTGCCTTGGCATTTATATTGTGCTCTTCAAACAAAGGCAAGCGTACCACTCTATCATACCTTATTATGAGCATTGCAATGTTGCTTATGTTTATGTTTCATGCTACTCCCTCCTTCACGGTTTGTAGGGCGTTTTACAAAAATCTCACGGACCTAGGCGTGTACATATTGGCTAAAAATTAGCCTACTAGTGAACGATTAAGGCGCATGCATTGGTGGAAGACTGTTGCATGTATAGGAAGTTGTGAGGAAAGGTGCCACATTAATCAACCATTAATTCTTATGCGTCTAGGAACGTTGCAGTTTTGGAAAAACCTAAATTTAATTAGGCGCCCTGCAAACCGTGAAGGAGGTAGTACTTATTATTCTTGCGTTGGTTTCTCTTCATAGCTTGCAATGATTATTGAGTAGACTTAGTTGCATACTTCTTATTATGAATTGTCTAGGCATCTAATCCTGTGCTGAGAATATTTACATCATATGAAGCAATGTGTTCGTGAAAGTTCTTTTATCGCACTTAGTTTTCAACTGGATTGCTTGAGGACAAGAAATAAGCTAAGCTTGGGGGGAGTTGATAAGTCCAAAACGTATCTACTTTCTCGAACACTTTGCTATTGTTTTTCCTCTAAACTTGTGTGATTTGGATGCAACTAACACGGACTGACGCTGTTTTCAGCAGAATTACTTTGGTGTCTTGTTTTTGTGCAAAAAATGAACTATCAGGAAAAATTCCGGAAAATATGCCAAAAACTATTTCTCACCAGAAGATCCACGGAGCCAGAAGGGGAGACAGAGAGGGGGCCTAGGGTCCCCAGACCCACCCTAGGCGCGGGCCACCTCTGGCCGCGCCTGGGGGAGGTCTGGCCACCCCAGGCAGCCCCTCGGCCTCCCTCTGCGCCTTTAAGTTACCCTTCGACCTAAAAACCGAAGGGGTTCGATAGTTTTCCAGAAAGAGTTCCGCTCCGCCGCCGCCACCAGAAACCAAGATTCGGATCCAGAAACTCCGTTCTGGCAGCCTGCCGGGACGGGGAATTTGGAGAGGATCATCGCCATCATCATCACCAACGCATCTCCATCAACCACCGATGTTTCCCTCATCCATGAGTGAGTAATCCCCCGCTGTAGGCTTGGGGATGGTAGGTATTGGATGAGTTCTATCATGTACTCGAATAAGATCTGTTAGGGGCATAGTGCCTAGTATCTCTATTAGTGTTGTTTGACTTTGTTGCAACTTGTTGTGCTTAATGCTTGTCACTACGGCCTGAGTGCCATGATCTCAGATCTGAACTTATTATTGAGTCATTATGATAGTATTGTTTGTGATCTTATTTGCAAGTTGTGTACACATATCATTGTCCGGATCCAAAGTACCCAAAGTGACAATAATTGGGACAACCGGAGGGGATGGCTATGGTGTGAGGATCACATGTGTTCAAGGAGTGTTAATGCTTTGCTCTGGGTGCTCTATTAAAAGGAACACATTAGTTGCCAGTAGTTCCCTAGAGGCCCCGCTGCCACGGGCTGGCTGGACAGAAGATGTTGTGCAAGTTCTCATTGCGAGCACGTATGACTATATTTGGAGCACATGCCTAGGATTGTTTAGTACTTGGATGCTTGTTATTATTTATCTGCAATGCCCTAGATCTTCAAGTTACATGTTTAGACTCGTCCATGCAACGCCCGTCCATCCATCCCTATGGCTACCGCACTCGAATCCTACTATTACCGTTACTGTTACTATTTCTCGTGTTTCACTGTTGTTGTTACTGCTGTTGTTTCTTTGCTGTTACTACTACCAAACTGTTGCTATTGATAAACTTCTGTGAGCAAGAACTATTTCCAGGTGCAGCTGAACTGACAACTCAGTTGTTAAGGCTTGCAAGTATTCTTTGGCTCCCCTTGTGTCGAATCAATAAATTGGGTAATACTACCCGCGAAGACTGTTGCGATCCCCTAAACTTGTGGTTCATCACCTTCGCATTTATATTGTGCTCTTCAAACAAAGGCAAGCAATATACCACTCTATCATACCTTCATATGAGCATTGCAATGTTTCTTATGTTTATGTTTCCTGCTACTTATTATTATTGAGTTGGTTTCTCTTCATGGCTTGCAATGACTATTGAGTAGACTTAGATGCATACTCTTTATTATGAATAGTTTAAGCATCTACTCCTGTGCTGAGAATATATATATCATATGAAGCAAATGTTTTTATGAAAGTTCTTTTATCGCACTCAGTTTTCAACTGAACTGCTTGAGGACAAGCAATAAGCTAAGCTTGGGGGAGTTGATACGTCCAAAACATATCTACTTTCCCGAACACTTTTGCTATTCATTCTCCTCTAAACTTATGTGATTTGGATACAACTAACATGGACTGACGCTGTTTTCAGCAGAATTAACTTGGTGTCTAGTTTTTGTGCAGAAAACGAACTATCAGGAAAATCCCAGAAAATATGCCAAAAATCCTATTTCACCAGAAGATCCGCAGAGCCAGAATACGAGACGGAGTGTATGCCTGGGGGGCCCACACCTCTGCTAGGCGCGGGCCCACCTCTGGCCGCGCCTAGGAGGGTGTAGCCACCCCAGGCACCCCCTCGGCCTCCCTCTGCGCCTATAAGTTGCCTCTCGACCTAAAAATCGAGGGGTGTTGGATAGTTTTCCATAAAGAGTTCCGCTACGCCGCCACCACCAGAAACCAAGATTCGGATCCAGAAACTCCGTTATGGCACCCTGCCGGGACGGGGAATTTGGAGAGGATCATCGACGTCGTCATCACCAATGCATCTCCATCAACCATCAATGTTTCCCTCATCCATGAGTGAGTAATCCCCTATTGTAGGATTGTGGATGGTAGGGATTGGATGAGTTCTATCATGTAATCGAATAATATTGTTAGGGCATAGTGCCTAGTATCTCTATTAGTGGTATTTCATTTTGTTGCAACTTGTTGTGCTTAATGCTTGTCACTAGGGCCCGAGTGCCATGTTCTTAGATCTAAACTTATTATTGAATAATTATGATAGTATTGTTTGTGATCTTATCTGCAAGTTGTGACACATATCATTGTCCGGATCCAAAGGCCCCGAAGTGACATTAATTGGGACAACCGGAGGGTATGGCTATGGTGTGAGGATCACATGTGTTCATGGAATGTTAATGCTTTGCTTTGGTGCTCTATTAAAAGGAGCACCTTAATTGTCACTAGTTTCCTAGAGGCCCCGCTGCCACGGGCTGTCTAGACAGAAGATGTTGTCAAGTTCTCATTGCGAGCACATGTAGAGGTCCCAACCTGATAAGGTAGAGATCCCTGTGTTTACAATGCTAGTCCCTGGATCAATAGCTAGCATCCACAGTTTAAGATGTAATATCAACAAACAAAGGTCATAATACAACTTTATAACCAGGAATAAAATAATTCATTACATCTTACATAGCTCATATGGCTATCTCATTACAATGCAGCAGAAATATCTATATAGCATGGAGTCCTTCATCTTCAAAGTGCCACATGCAATCATGTTGGTTGTAGACTTGTAATCCTATTCAACACACTTCACTAACATCAAACAAACCTGCAACATAATAAGTTACAGCCACAAGGGACAATACATTTGAATTGTATTGGCAAGTGATACTATGGTAGAATAGTGGTATCTATCATCTATATGCATTTGGCTAAGTGTAGCTTAGGATTGCTTTGCTGAAAATAAGGTTTTCCTTATTAGTTGAAAACACTAAGTTTTTGTTTATCAAATCACCCAAGGAACAACCAATAGGAATTGGTTAACCTTTACCCTTGTTCAACCACAAGCTTTTAACTTAGAAATTGGGATGAGGAGATCCTTGATAGCTTCCATGTCTTGATGCTCAAATTTACCATTGCCGGGGACACGGCTAAGTACTTATATTTTACCTTCTCGAGAGGTGGTGAACTTTCCCCACAAGACTCGACATGCATCGAGACGAGATCTTTAAGAAGCCTTCCCTTAGACCAAATGGACGCGTTCCATCCTATCACCCCTACCACCTTCTGTCCATTTGGCTAAGTTATTGCAACCTATGTGATCAAGGCAGGGCCCATATGCCATGTGGCTGCACTAGAAGCTTCTTCTCAACATTTGACATCTCAAATCTCTTTGTTCCTAGGTGTCTTTCCACAAGTGTGATACACAGGTTTTCACCAGTTTACTGGCCTTGTGTAACCACTCAACATATCCCATTCATACCATTCCACCCAGGTGTTTTATTCACTTAGTTGTTTTATTAAGAAAAAATAAGTCAAAAGACTTGGTGAAATTTTCCATAGCATGTGTATATAGTCCACCCTTGTTTACTAATACCTAGGATAAGCATGATATCAACAAGTATCTTAACTTAGAGAAAAATTCTACCAAGACTACATCTACTAGGATTTCCCATAGCATATAGATACTTAGCAAAAATTTCATGCATGTCCTACCCAAAATATCACTAATGCATAATAAATAAGTAGGAAAAAATGGATGAAGCACCACTTGCCTTTTTAGAAGATAATATAGGTTCACTCCTTGATCTTGAAATGGTCACACTCTTCAAAGTTCACTGCAATTCAATCAACCAAGCACAATTTCAAAACTAACATTCAAACAATTCACCACATGAAATAATAAAAACAAGGCAATGCATGCAAGCATGCAAAAGATTGTTTTATTTGGAAAAGTGGTTTATACTAAGGCTATAATCATTTTAAAACACCTACTGGTCATTTAAAAAGGTGGTAAAATCATTTAAAATCAAGTTAGTGAAAATAGGCCATTTTAAATCATTTTTGTCTTTGCTAGAAATGATTTTATTTAAAGGGATAATTTCTAGTGTTAGCCAAATATGTTTTTAACACAAATGTTAGTGTTTATGGTCAAAGTGTTTAAAACAAATCTATTTACAAAATATTTCACTCAAAACTTATTTTTAAATCAAGGCAACATTTTTGTTTTACTAGAAATGCTTTTATTCAAAGAAATAATTCCTTGTGTTAACAAAATATATTTATAAACCCAAAAGTTTGTGTTTCTGGTCAGTAGGTTCAAAACAAATCATTTGCAAAAGATTTTACCTAAAAATCATTTTTAGAATAATTTTTACTCAAAATAGGCCTAGAAATGTTTCTACAAAACACCTAATTTTTCAGAATCAAAATACTAATCTAAGGTCATGGTTACAAAGGTTTATTTCTCCTAATTCCAATGATATAAAATTTGCAAATTTTGGACGTGTAGATCTAAAGTTATAAATATTACAAAATTAAATATCTAATAGATCTAATTTCTGTTTTAAATCCAGAGTCTGGCTACGTGTCCTGTTGGTTTGTTCGGATCGAGCAGTACTGGCTGTAGGATCTAAAGGGAAACGCATGGATCAGATGCGCACATACCCCTTCGATAAGTGAATCTATCCTAACCATGCGATCAAGATCTAACAGACGAAATCAACTTCTCAAAATCTGGCGGTGCTAGCTCAACGGCGAGCGGCGGTGGTGCTCAGGCGAGGGTGGTCCGGTGAATACAGGAAGTGAGGGAGAGGTAAAAGGGGCTCACCAGGTTCGCCGTGACGTGGGGAAGCTCAACGTCGCCGTAGGAGGGCAGGGGCGCACAAGGACGATAGGAATTTCTCACCAGAGTTGCTTACTGGCTCGGGCACGCACGGTCGTCGACGGGGGCAAGGATCTGGAACGTAATCGAGCAAGGTAAGGCGTCATAGAGGTGCGCACGGGTTTGAGGAGTGCGTAAAAACTCACAGAACAATGGACACGGGGGGTCGGCGACAGCAGCTCGCCGGAGATAATGCAAACTGCAGTGGCGCTCAATCGTGGATGGAGTTGACGCTCTGGATCACGAGAAGGCATGCGGCTGGGGTCAATGGATGCGTACAATGATGGTGAACAAGCGAGCGTGAACTAGAGAGGATGGGGCGGCGGGTACTCACCCGAATTGTCGCCGGAGTGCGTCGGAGCAGTGAGTGTTCGGGCGAGTAATTTGTTCAGCCTGGTGGAAGATAGGGTGTGGCTTTTGAGGGGAATGAGAGAGGGGAGAGGGGCGATTATGTACGTGTGGTCATTGGGAGGAATGATAGCGACAGTAACACGAATTGACATGAGGAATTTACGACAAAAACGACCAGGGAGAGGTTGGGGGCGGGGTCAGCGGGTGGAGACGATGAAGCTGACATGGAGTGGGTCCCAATGGTCAGTGGGGTGAAGGGGTACATGGGTAAGTGAGAAAAGAACTAGGCAGAGAGGGATTTTCCTGGGTGGGCTGCTGGGCCAAGTTGGGCTTGCTGGGCCTGTTTGCTTTCTCTATTTTTTTCCTTCTGTCTTCTTTTTCTATTTTATGTTTTAATTTTATTCAAATGTTTTTAGCCATTTGTTTGTATCCAAATTTTCCAGAACTTTTTCAGTAGGTTCGCACTTATTTATCTGTGTGTTTTAAAAGTCCATTTTGAATAATTCAAAATATTTTAATGTGATTCAATAAACATTTATAAGGGTCTTTTGTCTTTATTCAAATAATATTTAATATGATTCATAACTCACTTTGAATTTCAGAATTTTATCCAACCTTTTCTTAACCTTTTCAGTAGGTTTAATCTTATTTAATAATGTATTTAAATAATCCATTTTAGAATATTTCTTATATTCTCTTATTGTTTGTTATTTATTTAAATTAGACATTTGTCTTTATTTAAATAAGATTTAAATATGGTTCCAATCCATATTATTTATTCCAATAATTCTTTTATTATTTTTAAGTTAATTAGATAACTTTTTAATCCACTTTGGTAATTTCAATTATTATTTTCTCATGATTTAATTAATCATTTACATTAGGAATTTTTGTCTTCATTCAAATAGAATTGAATTTGGTTAAAGCCCATATAATTTTATTTGAATAATATTTAACCCTTTATTTTATTTGGATTATCTTTATTACAATTGATTATGGATTTAATTCAAGTTTTGAATTGTCTTCTAAATAATTTTCTTGGGATTTATTATTTATTTAGTTAAGGTCATTTGTCTTTATTTAAATAAAATTGAATATGGTTTAATCCATATGATTTTATTTAATTAATCTTTTACTCATTTTTATTATTCAATAAACTTTCATTCCATTTGTTTATGGATTTGGCCAAGATTTAATTTGACATTTAAATATTCCTTATTTATTTATTTATTTCTTTCTTCGTCTTATAAAATCCATATCTTTTTATTTATAGTTCCAAAATTGGTGATTCAAATTTGTATAATTTTATTTAATATTTGTTTATCTTTTTAAATCCTTTTAGGATTACTTTGCTCAAAAATTTTTATTGAGTTTAGTTAGGAGATTTATTGGATTTGGAAATTGTTTCCTTTTATCTTATTAAATTCATAAGTTTTTATCCATGGCTCCAAATTGAATGAAACCAATTTCTATGGTTTTATAATATAATTATTTATCATTTTTGATCATTTATAAATTTTTGTTGCATAATATTTATATGGATAAAATCCATAGTCTTAGAGAGATCTTGGAAATGATTTTCTTCCATTAGGGTTTTGGGGTTTGGGTTTAACTTTTCCAAATGTTTAAATTTCAAGATACATTCATTGATGAATGCATTTAACTTGATTGAAATTTTTTTGGATTCCCTTTTCATTCAAATTTTGTTCAAAAAGGGTTTTGATGTTTCTATTTAGAAGAAAAAAGTTTCTTTTCACGCTAAATTTCAACAATTATTTATTTTGTTTATTTTTTTCACATTTCAAAATTTGGAAAATTTTGGGATGTGATAGCACGTATGACTATATTTGGAGCACATGCCTAGGATTGTTTAGTACTTGGATGCTTGTTATTATTTATCTGCAATGCCCTAGATCTTGAAGTTACATGCTTAGACTCGTCCATGCAACGCCCGTCCATCCATTCCTATGCCTACCGCACTCGGATCCCACTGTTACTATTACTATTGATCTTGTTCTACTGTTGCTTTTCTACTACCAAACTATTGATACTGATAAAATTATGTGAGCAAGAACTATTTCCAGGTGCAGCTGAATTTACAACTCAGTTTCTACTCTTTACCACTATAAGCATGAAACTTTCTACTCTTTTCCAACACCAATTGACTTATTTGAAACAACTCATAAAGATAATAATCAATAAATACTAGTGAGCTTGTCTCACAAATTTACAAATAAGAACTAAAAAGTTCTAAGAAGGAAGCATGAGAAAACTAAAGCTGAACGCAGTGCTAGCAAAAGAGAACACTCACAAAACAGTAAGAGTGAAAACTAAAGTGTTCTAGGCAATGAAGAATTAGGTCTGACTTCTCCAAAATAGGAGTGTTGGGGTCCGGCCAATTTATTTCAGCAAGCAAAGCAAAATAAAACTGAAAATGAAAGAAAAAGATGCTCCAAGAAAAAAATATAGTGCATGAAACAATACAAATGAAGTGTCTTGAAAGAAAATCTGAGATTTTTATTGATGAAGAAGGGGATGCCTTGGGCATCCCCAATCTTTGACGCTTGTACCTCTTGAATATTTATTGGGGTGACACGGGTGGCATCCCCAAGCTTGAGATCTTTTCCATACTTCATCTCATCACATCATACTCCTTTCCCTACACTTGAAAATTTCCTTCATACAAAACTTCACACAATCTTCATTAGCAACATTAGTGTTTTCAAGATAATAAGCCTTTTGGTTTATGTCGTGGGAATTGTCACGGCAGATGCTGCAATCGGCAGCGAGTAGTAGAACGAGGGGCAAGGGCGGCCAGCCATCTGCGGTGCGAGATGAGGGCAAAGACACAGGGTTTTACCTAGGTTCGGCCCCCCAGAGGGTAAAGACTTACTCCTGCTGGATTGTATTATGGAGGTGTTACAATGGGCGAGCTCGGCGGCTAGGCGGCGAGTCGCTTGGGTGTATGAGGGAACGTGTCTCTACTCACCCTATAGGGGGTTTATATAGGCTCACCTCCCCTAGGGTTTACATATCTCAACCGATTCGGTTAAAGCTTCAATAGCCATTTAATCCTTACCCGACTGGGCCTATCTACTACTTTGGGCCTTCAGCTTCCATCGCTCGCTGGCTTCGATCCACTCGCGTTCTGCAGACCACTCATGGGTCTTGGGCGATCGGAAGCGCCCTGGGTACACCGGTAGGCATATCCCCATCGATAGTCCGAGGCTGTCATCGATTAGGCGAGGTGGCTTGGCGATCGAGTATACGGCTTGAGTAGGCATCGATCGAATCGTCGGTGGCTCTGTATAAAGGAACAACCAATGATCGGTGTCGCAGCTTTGGCGAAGTCGAGTCGTGAAACATCTTAGTGATTGGGTCGGCGAGCCGAGTGGCCGTAGTTGGACCGTCAGGCGTGGTCAAACTAGCCATTAGGGTAATCCAACGCCAACTTTCGGCGTAATCACCGCGTGGTAACCGCTCCCTGATTTGGCGGGTAACTCCCGCTATATAAGGGGAATGGCAGGCAATCGTAGAGCCAACTCCTCACCACTTCTTCCGAGTGCGCGCATTTTCTTTCCTTTGCTCCGCCATCCAATCGACCCGAAATCCTCCGATCTCCAACCAATATCTCGTCCATGGCCCTTTCCACTGAGCCGTGGCGTAGGTCCAAGTGCACACGGGCACAGCTGGCCTCCTTCGAGGAGGAAGGGATCCTGCGAGCCGGCTGTTGGCGTATCCTTGGGCGAGACCCCAAACCCGAGAGAGGGAATTATGTTTCACGGTCATCTCGGCGGGGCTAGGGTTTCCTACATCCCTATTCTTGGTAACCTGCGCTTACTACGGGATCCAGCCTTGGATCTGGGTCCCCATAGCATCGAGCAGCTCGCGATCTCCGTGGCGTTCTTGAATGCTACTTGAAATTGCCCTTCCCCTTGTGGCAAGATCTGTTCCACGGACGGATCAGCGCGAGGAAGCGGCCCAATGCTGGCCATGCGGCTTGATCGTTCCACTCAAGTCCAAAGCTTCTTTCTTTGACGATGCTACCCGCCAAGGCGTGGCGGCATCGGAAGAAGTCGTGGTTCTACGTGGCGGCGACCCGGAGGCGGTGGCGATCGCGGTACTCGCTAGTCGCTCGAGCGCAATCTCCAAGTCGGCAAGCTCCCGGCGACCAGCGGATGGTCTTCGACGAGATGCTCTAGACCATCCGCGTCTGAAAAAGAAGGGCCTTCAAACGATAAACTTGTACAATTGTGGCTGGCGGCAGCTCGTTCACTCGCCCCGCGACCACTACATGTACCAAAGACACGGGCGGGGAGACTCGACAAAGGCCTGTCTCGGCAGTGGAAGCTGGAGGATTATCTCCACCGTTGAAGAAGATTACCTAGGCGGTGTACGGATGCGCAGTCGGGTCGCCCCTATACGAAGCGTCCGGCTCCACGGTAATTTCTTTACCTTGCTCGCGATCGCGTGAAATGCAGTCGGTAATTCTGATTTCGTCTTGTATTTGTTGCAGCTATTCCAAGTAGTGGAAGGGTGGATCCCACCCTCGGATGATGAGAGCTCGGGCCCGGACATAGGCGAATCGCCGCCTACCAAGGGCAACGAAGACGACGAGGACGAGTCCGAAGAGGAGGTCGCCCCACTGGTCCGAAAGACCCGCGGGCAACAACAGCGCGAGATCGAGGCAAGCAGAAGCCTCGAACGTCATGACGATGACGACGAGCTCCCAGAGACCACCTCGCGCCGTCAAGCCACCCCGTCAAAGAAGAAGAAGAAGAAGAAAAGGGAGGCGAGGGCCTCCCCGAAGAAGAAAACGAAGCCGTCGAGAACGGCCTCACCGCCACACTCGGCGAGGAGCTCTGATGCTCCCAGCCCAGCCGGTGACGGCGCGCCACCAGCGACAACCGCGCTGGACGCGGCGACCGTGGAAGTGCCGGTGGCCTCAATGCCTCCGCCATTCTCCCCAGTCTCTGGGCTGGGGGAGGCTCCGGCTACGGTGACTTCGCCTCGCAAGGAGGCTCCGACTGCGGCGGCTTCGCCTCGCAAGGAGGCTCCGGCTACAGCGGCCCCGACTCGCGAGGAGGCTCCCGCTGAGGATGTCCCAGAGGCGCCAGCCACGGCCTCAACGACGAAGAAGCCGTTCGTGTCTTGGGCACGCGACGTCCTGGAACTGGGGATCAGTCGCCGACTGGGCCCTGATCTGGAAAAACCGGCCGGCCTTCGTACGGGGCTGCGTTTCATCCCAGTCGCCAAGTGAGTGCGCTCACCCTTCCTTATTTTCCATAACTATTCCAATTGTCTCTGTTGATTTGATTAATGCGCAGGACCGGAGTGAAAAGGATGGGCCACCCGACCGAGGCCAAGGTACCTGCGCCGAAGCGAGGACCCTTCCGCAGAGGAAGGCGGACGAGGTCGCCGCCTCACGGACGGCAGCAAGAAGGCCAAAGGTGATGACATATCACGATTTCTGATGGCGACGCGCCGGCGGGCCGCGGTGGAAGCAGCGTCTCACGAAGGAGGTGCTTCCTTGCACGGAACGACGGAGGAGACCTCCCTTGAGCGGGTGCCTCTATCGCTACCTTCCCCGCCCGTGACCAAGGCGGCCACGGCGAGTGAGCTCGCCCTCGAGCCACGCTCCTGGGACCGCCGATGCTGAAGTCGACCAACGTCGTGGGCACACGCCGACGTTACTCGCATCCGTGGACGCGATACAACTCCATGGCATGCTCGGCGCGGCCATCCAGGTACATCCAGTCCCCGAGGATCAGGTCGGTGCTGCGGCTTGATTCTTATAATTTCTCGTTTTTTTTTCGCATCCGGTCCCGATGCGCTCGCTGAATTTCAACGAGTGGGCACTTAGGAATTCTTGATCGCTCCCAGTGCGCACTCGCTGAATTTCAGCGAGTGGGCACTAAAATTCTTGATCGCGGTCCCAGTGCGCATCGCGAATTTCAGCGAGTGGGCACTTAGAATTTCTTGATCGCCGGTCCGAAAGTGCGCACTTGCTGAATTTCAGCGGGTGGGCATTGAGGAATTTCGTTTGACTAACTTTTCCGGTGATGTTGGTCTGCAGTCGGTCGGCCGATTGACCGCGAAGCAGCGCGCGGAGAAGGAGCTGGCCATCATCCAGGAGGCGAACAAGGGGCTTCAGGATGCTGCTGTGAAGGCAGAGGAAGCTCGCCAGGGGCTTGTCCCCGCTGGTGAGTTGGTGGCGGCGCGATCTGCTCTGGGTGCCGCTGAACAGCGGATCGCCGACCTCGGCCTTGAACTGCGAGGCGAGAAGAAGCGAGCTCGGCGGACGGGCGAGCTAAGGCCGCCATTGCGGCCGCTGAAGAGGATCACAAGGTGTCGGAAGTCCTTATTGCTGGGCTTCAGGACGACCATACGTCGCTTCAGTGCTTCATCATGGGACTCGCCCGCCCGTTGCTTGGTGAGTGCATCTCTCCTTTATAATAGTTGTGGTTTTTGTGGTGTCCGTCATACTTATCATTGTCTTCTACTCGCAGGTCGCATCATTGATAGCGAAGAAGATGCGAGCTCGCTCGACGCGAGGCAGTGCGTAAGCATGCTCGTCGATTCGGCGACGTTGTCGGCGACGTGCATCCGTGCCTACCTCCAAGAAATGTCGCCCATGGAGGTGATTCCCAGCGACCTCGTTGAGGTGTGGAGGTACTTGGAGAAGGAGCCCGCGGTCGTTGAGTTCATGACGATCGGCGTTCGGCGTGGGCGCCGACGGCATCGAGCCTTGACTCGCCCACTTCCCGAAGATTTCGGCGTTGGCGATGTGACGATCGGGTATCCATCGCCGATCGGGCGCGGTGGAGCTGTCCGAGGTCCTCAAGTTGCAAGCGTGCCGCGTACTCGGGCGTGTCACGGGCAATGGCGACCTCTTGCCGTACCAGGAGACGGTTGTCGCGTAGCGACCCGAGCCGCCGCATCGTGACTTCAAGGTCGAGCAGCCTTTCGGCGGGCGATGGCGGGTGAGCGACGACGATCCATCCAACCCGTACCTGCGTTCATCCGATCGCCGGGATCTTGGCGTCGTCATCGAAGCCTCGAGTAGGGTAGTTTGCCTTGTGGCGTTAGCAGCAGTTCTGTCACGCGGGCATATTTTATAACATGAAACATGCAACATGTGATTGAATGAGACGTCGTGTCTATTTTGATATTTGTTTGTGTGCTTTTGATTGATTTTGGACGAGTCCCGGCGCGTCGCCCTTTTGTGGGGTTTACCTCAGATATGATGTATGTGTTGTTGTTATGTGTTTTGATGTTTTAGTCGACTACTTCGAAGAGCCAGTCGCTGGCGACTCCCTTGAGTGCTACTTTACCGTTTTCCGTCTTGCGAACGAGGTCGGGTGGCGAGTCCCCAGCGTGGTACTTGGTAGTTCTAGGCGCGACTCGAGGGTGGTTGAGGACTTAGCGTTGGTGTGAGCGCGTCCTCTGCTGGCCGTGGGTCAGTCGCGTGGCAGTCTGGGCATGCTCTCTTACTTGGCATTTTCCTTGACGTCGCGATTTAACTGGTCTTCATCCCGGCGTGGTACTTAGCCGTTCGAGTCGCTATGCCGAGGATGCGGAGGACCAAGGTCGCTGTGAGAAGCGAGGGCAGTTGTCTTGGCTCGTAGAACCAGTCGAGCTAGGCGACTCCAATGGGGCTCCGGGTTGGCGTTATTCGTGGACGATGCAAGACCTGAAGTGATTCAGTGCTCTTACACCGCACTACTTAGACGTGCTAATCGCTGTACCAAAGGTTGACTTCTGCGTTTAGCATAACACTGTTTTTACGAGTGCGAGTGGCACAAGTCATGGAGAGTAAGCACAAGTTGCGGTAACCATTTCTTTTTATTTCATAGCGACTGGAGAGTACATGTGTGGGGTTCTAGGAGTAGAACTTCCGGAGGAGGTTTACATTCCATGATCGCTTGACGTCGAGTTCGCCGTCCCCGCGGACGTCGATGAGGTAGTAGGCGTCGTTGCCGAGTACGCGCCTGATAGCGAATGGGCCTTCCCACGGAGGGGAAAGCTTGTGCATGCCCTTCTTGTCCTGGATGAGGCGTAACACCAGGTCACCTTCCTAGAATGTGCGAGCTTTCACCCGCCGGCTGTGGTAGCGGCGGAGTCCTTGCTGGTAGATGGCGGTGCGTGACCGATCGAGGTCGCGTGCTTCGTCGAGCTGGTCGACCCCATCTTGGCGGGCCAGCTCGTTTGCAGCCTCCGTATAGTGGACGACTCGCGGCGAGTCGTGTTCGAGGTCGGTGGGCATGACTGCTTCGGCACCGTAGACCATGAAGAAGGGGGTGAATCCCGTCGATCTGTTGACGGAGGTCCGGATCCCCGGATGGAGAGGCTCCTCGACCCAGCACCCGGTGCGCTCGAGTGGTACTTTGGAGTCGCGGCTTGCCGTAGAGGATGCTTTGGTTGGCCCGTTCCGCTGGCCGTTGGATTCGGGTGGCGATCGACGCGAGGTCGAGCGGATATGGTGCTCTTCGCAGAATTCGCCATGGCTCCTTGGCGGTTGGTGCCGTTGTCCGTGATGATGCTGTTGGGGAACCCGTAGCGATATATGAGCTCGTGAAGAATTTAGTGGCGGTCTTCCGTCGCATTTCCGGCTTGGCCTCCACCCACTTCGTGAATTTGTCGGGCAACCAGCGGTGGGTGTAGCCGAGGGGCCTTCTTGAAGGGCCTACCATGTCCATGCCCCACGGCGAATGGCGGTGATGGGGATTGTTTTGGCCGAGATCGATGCGTCGTCGATTGGCGTGCCGGCACGGCGCATCGCTGGACGATGTCGCAGCGTCGGCGTGTCGCGTGGGCGAGAGAAGTCGTGTCGCATAGCCTTGGCGACCAGGAGCGGCGGCGACGTGGTGGCGATCACCGAGTGAATGTCGTGGAGGATTTTGCGTCCTTCAGCCGGTTGGACGCAGCGTTGGAACACGCCGGTGATGCTGCGCTTGTGGAGCTCGCCGTCGATGATGGTGTAGGACTTGCATCGACGAGCGATCATTCGAGCGTCTGTCTCATCTGCTGGCAGGGTGCTGGCTTCTAGGTAGGCGATGTAGGGCTTAGTCCAGTCGTCTGGCTCGGTGACGAGTGCGACCAAGGCTGCCTCTGGTTGGAGTGGGACTCTGATGTCGATCTCCCTCGGGGGAGAGACTGATGGCTTGGAGATTGTGTCGAGGAACACGCCGGCGGGTGGTGCGAGTCGAGCCGACCCGATGCGAGATAGGGCGTCGGCCTCCTCGTTTTTCCGCCTGTCGATCCACTCGACGGAGTAGCCGGTGAAGTGGTCGCCCAACTTGTCCACCGCTTGGCGGTACGCCGCCATGGTAGGGGAGACGGCGTCGCAGGTGCCGGCGACTTGCCCCGCAACAAGGTCGGAATCTCCGTAGCAGCGGAGGCGATTGACGTTCATCTCCTTGGTGGCTCGCATGCCGTGGAGTAGGGCCTCGTATTCAGCCATGTTGTTGGTGCAGGGCGTGAAGTCGAGGCAGAGGATGTAGCGGAGCTTGTCGCCCTTTGGTGAAGTCAACACTATCCTGCGCTGCGTCCACGTTCTTGGAGCCGTCAAAGTGCAGGCTCGAGTGGAGGTACGGCAGCTTCTGCTCTTGGGCCTCCTCCCTCGGCGATGAAGTCTGCCAGTGCCTGTGACTTGATCGCCTTTCGTGGCTCATACTTGATGTTGTGGACGCCGGTCTCGACGGCCCACTTGGCGACTCGCCCGGTCGCCTCGCGATTGCGGATGATGTCTTGCAGTGGTGCTGAGGAGATGACCGTGATCGGGTGTTCACGAAGTAGTCGGCAGGCGACGCCGAGCCGGAAGACCGCGTATACTAGCTTTTTGGTAAGGGTACTGGCGCGATCGGTGAGGACCTCGCTGATGTAGTACACCGGCCGCTGACCGGCGCTCCTTTCCTTCCTCTGGTCGCCGACGACCATCACGCAGACGACGCTTTCGGACGCCGCGACGTAAACCAGCATGGGTTCTTTGTCGGCGGGGGCGGCGAGTAGTGGTGCGGCGAGTAGCACCTTTATGAGGTCGCGGAGCATGTCGTCCGCCTCCTTGTCCCACTAGAAGGTGGGGTTCTTGCGCATCAGGCGGTATAGGGGCATCGTCTTTTCGCCCAGGCGGGGGATGAAGCGGCCGAGCCACTACTCACCGCCAGCTTCGGGCCGTAGAGCACTCGGGTTTGCCGAGCCGGGCGATCGTGTCGATCTTTGTGGGGTTCGCCTTGATCCCTCGTTTGGAGATGACGTACCCCAGTAGTTGTCCGGCGGGTACACCGAAGGTGCACTTGCCTAGGTTGAGCTTTATCTTGTATCTTCGCAGGTTGGCGAAAGTTTCCGCCAGGTCGGCGAGTAGGTCGCCTTGGCGAGCGGACTTCACGACCACGTCGTCGATGTAGACGTGGATGTTGCGGCCAATTTGGCTCGCGAGGCATTCTTGCATGCACCGCTGGTAGGTCGCCCCGGCGTTCTTGAGGCCGAAGGTCATGGTGGTGTAGCAGAAGGCTCCGAATGGCGTGATGAACGCCGTCTTCTCCTCGTCTTCGACAGCCATTTTGATCTGGTTGTACCCAGAGTAGGCGTCGAGGAAACAGAGCGACTCCGAGCCCGCGGTCGAATCGATTATCTGGTCGATCCGGAGGACGAATCGCCCTTTGGGCAAGGTATTCAGGTTGTGTAGTTGATACACATTCTCCAGTCCCATTTTTCTTCTCGACCAGGACTGGGTTTGCCACTTGAGTACTTGATTGGCCAGATGAAGCGGCAGCGGTAGACGCTGCACTTCCTCGGCGATTGCTCGACGCGTTCTTCATTGAAGGGCGCAGCGATCGCTTGATGTGTCGCACTTTGGGGTCGGCGTTTAGCTTGTGCTCAGCCGAGCTCCCTAGGGACACCGGGCATGTCGGAGGGTTTCCATGCGAAGATGTCCCTGTTCTCACGGAGGAACTTCGATGAGCGCCTTCCTATGCTGGGCTCATGCCCGTCTCGATCGCCACCGTCTGCTGGAGTCGCTGGTACCAGCTCGGCCAGTGCTGGCGCGTCGTGGCCTCAAAGGTTGAGGTGCCTGCGCCCTCTGAGTTGGGCTTCTTGAGTATGGTAGGGTCGTCGTTGTTGACCCCGCTCGCGTACTTGGCGAGCTCGTCGGCGTGGTTGGTCCCGCCGCGATGACGGCGTCGGCGAGCTCGGCTCCTTTGGCCTCGCACTCGGCGACCATGTCGGGGTCGCCGTTGATGGTGATGACGCCGCACGGCCCGGGGAGCTTCATCGCGTTGTACGCGTAGTGGGGCGCTGCCATGAATTTAGCGAACGCCTGGCGCCCCAGGACGTAGTGGTAGGGGCTGTCGAAGGGCACCAGCTCGAAGACGATCCGCTCGGTGCGGAAGTTTGTCGGTGTGCCGAAGGTGACTGGCAGCGTGACCTTGCCAATCGGGTATGCCTTCCGACCGGGGACGATGCCGTGGAATGTGGTTTGGGTCGTCTCGATCATCAACTGCGGGAGCCGCAGCCGCCTGAAGGTGTCGAGGTAGAGGATGTTGATGGAGCTACCGCCGTCCATCAGTGTCTTGGGGAGCCAGTAGTCGCCAACCTTGGGCTTGACCACCAAGGCAACTCGTCCTGGGTACTCGATGCGCGGCGAGTGGTCTTGCCGGCTCCAGGTGACGGGCTGCTCCGACCAGTTCAGGAACTGGGGGACGTCTATTTGGGCCATCGCATTGACGGCGACGGCGCGGGCGATGACCTTCTTCTCGCGCTTCGTGTTGAAGCTCGTGAAGGTGTGAAGCGAGCGGCTACTTTGCGAATTTTCCGCCATTTGGCGGGTCGTTGTCGGGTCCTCCGCGCTTGCCGTGCCTTCTCGATTTCCACGAGGTGTGGCGATCGGCGGTGGTGTGCGTTATGGCTTTCCTTCCTGCTATGGAACGCACATGGTTGGTTAAGGAGGGCAGCGGGATCGAACCTTGGCTTGTTCTTGTAGTTGCCGTCGCGGCGCTGCCCTCCGTCGCGGTAGCTCTTGGGCTCAGGCTGCGTGCGGCGTTAGCGGCAAGTCGACTCGCCCGTCCGTGGCGCTTGCCCGAGGCGAGTGCGGCTGTAGCGAGGGTCGGTTCGGCGTCCGCCGTCGTTGCCGCCCGTGCGGCGTTGGCCTCCTGACTCGTCGTCAGTTTCCTGGTTTGGATCTTCCTCGGCGTACCGTTTGGCGATCTCGAGGAGGTCGGGGATGTTGTCAAGTGTGCGGGAGTGTCGCTTGAGCTTGGCGACTAGAGGCTCGTAGCGGCACGAGGTCTTGAAGCAATGGATCGCGGTGTCCGGGTGGATGCCGACCGCGTTGTACCAAAGCTCTTGCCACCGTTGGAACCAGTTGCGGGTCGACTCGCGGGGTACCTGGACGCACCGTTCCAGGTCCTCAATGGTGGTGGCGCGGGTGTAGGAGCAATCGAAGTGCCTGACGAAGGTGTCGCGCATTTCCTCCCAGGAGTCGACACTGTCCTGGGGGAGAGTGTTGATCCACTGCCTGCACGTCCCCTCCATCATCAGGGGGAGGTAACGGGCGGCGAGTAGGTCAGTGTGACCCGCGATCCCCATCGCCATGAGCTATGTGTCGAGCCAGACGGCGGGGTCGTACGAGCAGTCGTACTTTTCTATCTCTTTTGGCGCCTTGAAGTTTGGCGGGTACTTCTCGCCTCGGATCATTGGTCCGAAGCACTTGGGTTCGAGTCGACTGAGCGACCCCATAGTATCGCCGTCGCGACGATTAGTTAGGGTGTGCCGCAAGTCGTCGGGCTGGCGTGCGCGCCAGCTTTGGTTGTTGATGATGTGGGTGCGGGCGTCGATGGGTTGCCCGTTGGAGGCGACAAGGTTGGTTGCCGGCCTGGGTCACAGGTGGAAGTGCTGGCGTTCGGGTCGGTGTTGGAGCTGCGGCTCGGTGGCGGCAGTTGAGGGTGTTTGCCGCCGGGAGGCCGCCGCTTCCGAGAACGCGAGTATACTCGACTGCCGAGTCGGCGCCCGCTTTGCTGCTCGGCCTTGCGAAGGGCCCTGACGTATTGGATCTGTAGGGTGCCCTCGCCGGTGGCTGTGATGGTGTCGGCTGCTGCTCGGCCTGCCACGAGGTTGTCCATTGGGGTGGAGAACAGTGGGAGGCCGTTTGCGTCTCGCTCCCGTGAGGAGACTACTATCCGCGGCTGGTCCCTGGGAGGGGTGCCGTTGGGTGGAGGTGGGGCGCCCCTCGCCGTTGATCCTGGCGGGGGCTGGGCGCTTCCTCCTGGTGGCGCGTTCTCGCAGATCGCGCGCTCAGCCACGCGGGCCGGGTCGTTTTCGTCGTCGAAGTTCAGGGCGCGCCCCTGATCGGTGGGGTTCAGGCGTGACCTGATCCGCTGATGGTGGTAGCGTGACAGCTCCTGCGCCGTCACCTGCTCGAGGCGAAATTTTTCGCGCTCGGCTTGCTCTTTGCGTACCGCCTGGCCAAAGCGGAGTTCTCGACCTCCGTTGCCGTGGCGTTAGGAGGGATTGGGGTGGAGAAAGGATCCTCCGCGGATTGGCGCGGTGGCCATGTAGGTAGGTGGCGTGGCGGTTCCGTCTGGAGGTCGTGAGTTCTCCGACCCGGAGTCGAATTCGAAGATCCCGAGGATGGAGGGGTCCTCGAAATCTCCCGCGTTGGAGACCTGGACGATGGAGCCCACGGATGAGGCCGCGGTGATGGATTCGGCGAGTGACGCCGGGGTCGCCGAGTCGGCGTCGTCGGTGAGGGCCGCATCCTCAGCGGCCGCTGAATTCCCGGCCACGTTGTTGTGGGCCGAGTTGTACTCGGAGGCGAGGCGGTGGATCGTGCGGATCTGGCTCTCGGAGAGCCGATCGCGTGGCGGCGACTCGCGGATGCGAGCCGAGTCCTCCGAGACGATGACATCGGTGAGGCCGACGAAGAGGCTGATCGTGCCGATGGCGGATCACGCTGCATGACGGGTCGCGCCCGCGGGGCGTAGCTGCTCGGCAAGATGGAGCATCTCGCCGATCACTATCATGCGCGGTGGCGACTGCCGTCTGTTGATGGGCAGATTGGATCTCGCCGCAGAACACCGGCCAGGCCACGGTGGGCGCATGCCGTGGGAATTGTCACGGCGAATCTGCAATCGGCAGCGAGTAGTAGAACGAGGGGAAAGGGCGGCCGGCCATCTGCGGTGCGAGATGAGGGCAAGACACAGGTTTTTACCCAGGTTCGGCCCCCCGGAGGGTAAAGACCTACTCCTGCTAGATTATATTATGGAGGTGTTACAATGGGCGAGCTCGGCGGCTAGGCAGCGAGTCGCTTGGGTGTATGATGGAACGTACGTCTACTCACCCTATAGGGGGGTTTATATAGGCTCACCTCCCCTAGGGTTTACATATCTCAACCGATTCGGTTAAAGCTTCAATAGTCGTTTAATCCTTACCCGACTGGGCCTATCTACTTGCCTGGGCCTTCAGCTTCCAGTCGCTCAGCTCCCGGCTGGGCTTCGATCCACTCGCCGTTCTGCAGGCCCACTCGCCGGGTCTTGGGCCAGTCGGAAACGTCCTGCTGGGTACACCCCGGTAGGCATATCCCCATCAGTTTAGTTTCAACACAAGTAAATCATCCATTAAAACATAATCTACCATAGCAACCCCTTTTAAAAGCTCAAGTGATCAAAGAGAACTAAAAAGAAATCGATTAAGAGGCAAATGCAAATAATGGAAGATATCTATCAAAACAGACCAGCAGGTAAATAATGATTTTTTAGAAAATCTTCTATTGCTCAAATAGAAAAGTGAAAAACTAATGAAAGTTGGGTAAATACCAGGGTCATGCACACAAACAATTTCAGATCAGTACGACGTTCTGGGATTGTTCACGAATTTTTACAACGAAGCACAGAAATCTTTTTCGAGATAGCAACTTCCCCAAATCTTACTTCCCTCTCATTATAGGCTATTCTTAGCAAAAAAAACACCACACAAAAATGATAAGAAGAGGTTATTAAAGATGAAATAACTTCCAACATTCAACAAGACAAAAAACTGAAAGTAAAAATATAATGGGTTGTCTCCCAAAAGCTCTTTCTTTATAGCCATCAAGATAGGCATGATAATTTCGATGATGCTCACATAAGAAATATGAATTGAAGTAAAAGAGAGAATCAAGAAGAAAATATAAAAAAATTTAAGTCTAACCCACTTCCTATGCAAAGTAATCTTGTATGAAAACAAATTATTGAAACAAGAGGCTACTAGCATAGGAAGGCAAAACTAGTGCACCATCAAAACTTTCAACATAAAGAGGGGAAACTTAATATAATTGAGATGCATAAAACCATGTTTACCTCTCTCATAATAACTTTCAGTAGCATCATGAATAAAATTAACAATATAACTATCACATAAAACATTCTTATCATGAGCCACTTGCATCTAATAATTATTACTCTCCACATAAGCATAGTCATTCTTATTAATTGTAGTGAGAGCAAATTCAACAAAATAGCTATCATTATTATTCTCATCACCATAATCATCAAATATAGGAGGCATATTGTAATCATGATTAACTTTCTCCTCAATAGTAGGTGGACTAAAAATATCATATTCATCATTGTAATCATCATATATTGGAGGTATAGTATCATCAAAGCAAATTTTCTCCTCTATAGTAGGTGGACTGAAAATATCATATTCATCATTGTAATCATCATATATTTGAGTTATAGTATCATCAAAGAAAATTTTATCCTCTATAGTAGGTGGACTGGAAATATCAGATCCATCATTGTAATCATCATATATTCGAGGTATAGTATCATCATAGCAAATTTTCTCCTCTAAAGTTGGGGAAATAAAAAGATCATAAAAACTAGCTTCCCCAAGATTAGACTTTTCCACAGCATTAGCAATAATGGTGTTCAAAGAATTAATACTAATAAGATTGCTATTAGCATGCAAATAAAGTTCCATAAGTTTTTAAATTTTCTCTTCAAACACTTCATGTCCTAACTCAAGATAAATACTATAAAGCTCTCTAATTTTGTTGTTGTTTTCCATTAAACCTAACTAGTGAAAATAAAAACAATAAACAAAAAGATATAATTGCAGAATCTAAAGGAAATTACTTTGAGCACTCACACACCAGCAACAATACTAGAAGATAGCTTAGTAGCCATAGGATGTGAGTACCTTTTACCTTACCTCCCTGACAATGGCGCCAGAAAAGATCTTGATGTCTATGCACGCTTCTATTCGTGTAGACACTATTGGGCCTCTAAGTGCATAGGTTTGTAGAACAGCAGCAAGTTTCCCTTAAGTGGATCACCCAAGGTTTATCGAACTCAGGGAGTAAGAGGTCAAAGGTATCCCTCTTAAGCAACCCTGCAATCAAGATACAAGATGTCTCTTATGTCCCCAACACACCCAATACACTTGTCAGGTGTATAGGTGCACTAGTTCGGCGAAGAGATAGTGAAATACAAGTAATATGGATGATTATTAAGTGGTAATTTCAATCTAAAATAAAAATGGCTGCAAGCAAACAAGTAATATGACTGATTGTAAATGGTGTTTCAATGCTTAGAAACAAGGCCTAGGGATCATACTTTCACTAGTGGACACTCTAATATAAATATATTATCTTCATTATGCTACTTTGAACTACTCTCTGGTTGGATAACTCCAATCCATGGTAGGGATACAAAACGCTCCTTAAAGTTCGCATTCCCCGTCTAGGTAACCCCACACTCACTAGTAGAAAACAGGCCATCCGTCCACGCCCCCTCAGAGCATTAGTCCCGGTTGCGCCAAGAACTAATGCAACACGTCTGGTTGAGCGGGCGGGGCCGAGGCATGGGTCCCGGTAAGGGGCATGCGTCCCGGTTGGAGCCACCAACCGGGACTAAAGGTTTGGCCACAACCATGTGGCACAGCACGCCTTTAGTCCCGGTTGCTGGCTCCAAGGACTAAAGACCCTCTATAAATGCAACGCCCCCTCCTCTGCCTCCACTCTGTTTTCAATGGTGTGCTGTGAGAGTGTGTGCTAGTTTTTCTCATGCATGCATTGAAGGTGTTTGTTGAAATGTTTGAGTGAAAAATCCGTTGAATTTCTCATAGAACAAAAATATAGAAGGTGTCCGAGACGCTTTGAGCTTATTTCCCTCGATCGAGGTTAGCAATCTTATCTTTTCTAGGTCATTGATACAATTCATGTCGGTGTGAATTGGTTATTTCACTATTTATGATGTCCTGTTTTTGATAAACTTACTTATATGATGCGGATGAACGGTCGGAATGGATGTACGGTGGCGTGGTAGCCGTATATCAAAGGCGTGGATAAATTTATCGATGTGGCTACGGCAAACAAAGAGAATGGATTTATCGTTGTCCATGTGTTCAATGTCGGAACAACAAGGAGTACTCTTCCTCGAAAATCATTCGCGGCCACCGATTATGAAAGGTTTCATGCCCAACTATAATTGCTGGACCAAGCACGGGAAAGAGGGGTTATGATGGAAGATGGTGAAGAAGATGATGATAACAACTATCATCATATGTTTCCTGAATACGGTGATCTTGCAATGGAAGACAATGGAGGAAAAAGGTGAAGAACGGGCATCGATGAGCGGTGATGAACTTGGTAGGGTCATTTCGATGCAAAGCTGTGAAGCAGAAAATGAGAAGTTGAAGTTAGAGGGCATGTTAGAAGATCACAAGAAATTGTTGTACCCAAATTGTGAAGATGGCGGCACAAAGCTCGATGCGACCTTTGGAATTGTTGCGATGGAAGGCGAGTGTGGTCTAACCGACTCCTCATTTGAAAAGATGCTGAAAATAATGAAGCCAAGTTTCCAAAACATAACGAACTTCCCTATAGTACCTCTGAAGCAAAGAAGACTCTCATCCTCCGGGATTAGATGTGCAAAAGATACATGCATGCATTAATGATGCATCCTCTACATGATAAGGAGTATGAGAATTTAGATAAATGCCGGTATGCAGCGTTGCGGTATAAGATCGACGAGATGACCCCGGTGATGTTGAGGAGAGCCCCTCGGAAGAGGGTTCCTGCTAAGGTTATGTGGTATGCTCCTATAATACCAAGGTTGAAACGCATGTTCAGAAACAAAGAGCATGCCAGGTTGTTGCGATGGCACAAAGAAGACCGTAAGAAAGACGGGGAGTTGAGACACCCTGCTGATGGGTCACAGTGGAGAAAAATCGAGAGAGACTCCCAGACTTTGTAGGTGACGCAAGGAACTTATGGTTTGGTCTAAGTACGGATGGCATGAATCCTTTTGGGGAGCAGAGCTGCAGTCACAGCACCTGGCCCGTGACTCTATGTATCTACAACCTGCCTCCTTGGTTGTGCATGAAGCGTAAGTTCATTATGATGCCAGTGCTCATCCAAGGCCCGAAGCAACCGGGCAACGAAAACCATCTTGCAGCTTGTAACTTCACTAACTAGATCAATACGCCTCGGAGCTAACTAATTTCACATATTAGGGAGTGCCTCTATGACCAGTTTCTCGGAGATCTTGAGGACTGGGCTCGTCGGCATCTCCTCGAACTGGCATGATGGTGTCCCTGCTCGAAAACCATCTTGCAGCTTGTAACTTCACTAACTAGATCAATACGCCTCGGAGCTAACTAATTTCACATATTAGGGAGTGCCTCTGACCAGTTTCTGAGATGCCGGAGGACTGGGCTGTCGGCATCTCCTCAAACTGGCATGATGGTGTCCTGCTCTCAAAACCATCTTGCAGCTTGTAACTTCACTAACTAGATCAATACGCCTCGAGCTAACTAATTTCACATATTAGTGCCTCTATGACCAGTTTCTCGGAGATGGGAGGACTGGGCTCCGGCATCTCTCCACAAGGGCCGTAGTGGTGTCCTCTCTCTAAAACCATCTTGGAGATGCCTCAAACTGCTGGAGGACTGGACTCACAAGGATGCATATTTATAGTACAAGCAGCTCGGCATAATGTCGACACTCACGACATAATGTCGACACTCACCCCTATTATTAGTCTCGACTCATCTTTAGTCGGTTGGTGTCTCCAACCGGACTAAATTCATCTTTAGTCGGTTGGTGACACCATCCGGACAAGGTCTAAGCACGACATAATGTCGACACCCTATTATTAGTGTTGTCGGCCCACTGCCATATCCCTTTAGTCCCGGTTTGTGACTACATCCGGGACTAAATGTGCCGAACAATGATCATGTGTGTGGACATTGGTATGTAGAACAATGTTGCAGGAGAGGAAGTTTTCCTTTTTGTCATACGGAAAATCCTTTTCCATTTTCCGAGCGCAAAAACGGGTCGTTGTGAAGTAACCACCAAAATGCCGTTTGAGAATGCTACCGTCCTATTTTCCTAAAATACTAGACCACCTTACATGGACTATATCCCAACCGTACAAATCGGACTAAATATGAACCCTCTCTTATATAGGCATTTCTCTATTTATTAGGTAACACTTAAGACATTTATTAATATTAAAACCGGACAAATCGGGACTAGCTAACACTCAGGCCTAAAGCCCCCTTTAGTCATAATCATGCCTAGTCCTATAGTACGCAGCTCGTGGTCTTCATCGTCGTCATCATCATCGCCGTCACACCGCCACTCGGGATCCTCGGCCCATCCATGGCATATACAGGGCCATTCCAGCCTTGGATTCACGGCGGGTGGGAGAGGGTCTCTGGAAGACGATGCGCCATCACCGGGGACAGTGTGGGGCTGGCGGGTGGACTCGTGGGCACCGATGGTCTCCCCGGCGATGTAGCGCATCACTGATGATAGTACGGTTCTCCCACCACAGACGGCGGCCGACTTCGTTGTTGTTCACGTGGCGGGCCATCACCCTCGTACTGGCGAGCTCCTTTCCGCCTATTAGCGAAGAAGGCATTCCGTGTGTCATAGTTGTCGGGATCCCGAGGATCCATCCGCTGCTCGGCGTGAGCTCGTGGTAGAAGTGGTTTGTGATGGCCGCTTTGCGGAACCTTGAGGGAGAGGGACAGAACCCCTCCGGCCAAGATCGGCATCCGGCGGCGGTACCAGTGGACAAGGGTAGTTGGGCGCCACTTCGGTCTCCTCGAGGTCGAATGGCCCGAGGCGTTGTCCATTGTTCTAAGAGAGGAAGGTGTGGATGTGTGGATAGCCATGACACGATCACCCTAAATATAGAGGAAAGGCGGAAAACTTGGCATGAAGCTTTGGGAAATGGCGGAAATATCTTTAGTCCGGTTAGTGACTACATCCGGGACTAAAAGCTCTAGTAGAAAGGAAAGGCGGGAAAACTTGGCGGAAGAGGTGGGAAATGGCGGAAAATATTTTTAGTCCCGGTTTGTGACTACATCCGGACTAAATGTCTTGAACAATGATCATGTTTAAAAACCTTCACAAAATGACCTATCATGTTCGAGGTTTCATGGCTTTGGTCCAAATGACCGATGTTATGTGCTGAATCATGGCATAGTTTGTGATGTTGTGCCCATATTATGCATGTGTGTGGACATTGGTATGGAGAACAATGTTGCGGAGGAAGTTTTCCTTTTGTCGCACTTGAAAAACCCTTTTCCATTTTCGGCCGAAAAAAACGGGTCGTTTTGTGAAGTAACCACCAAAATGCCGTTTGAGTAATGCTACCGCCCTATTCTATTTTCCTAAAATACTAGACCACCTTACATGGACTATATCCCAACCGGTACATCTCAAACCTTTTCGCCCATCCTGTAAAAAGGACAAATGTGCCCAGAATCGGTAGGAAGTGAGTCCGGTTTGTACTACGGTACATGATCTATCGCCCGTGATTTTTGAAAAATCGCTTTTAGACTCGCAATATGTGGTTTCTTGAGATCCAATGCAAGTTCTAACGATGCCCGTCCCTATCTTCATGCACACCGGTTCGACCATAGTTAGAAATTCAAATAATTCAAACGGGCATAATAAATTCAAAAAAATCCGAACAATGAAAATCCTTGGCGTGGTGTCATATTATGTTACATAGTTGAAAGGAAAAATACCAGACTTGGTATATTGATCATGTTTGAAAAAACCTTCACAAAATGACCTATCATGTTCGAGGTTTCATGACTTTCGGTCCAAATGACCGATGTTATGTGTGAATCACGGCATAGTTTGTGATGTTGTGCCCATATTATGCATGTGTGTGGACATTGGTATGGAGAACAATGTTGCAGGAGGAAGTTTTCCTTTTGTCATGCGGAAAAGCCCTTTTCCATTTTCCGAGCGCAAAAACGGGTCGTTTTGAAGTAACCACCAAAATGCCGTTTCAGAATGCTACCGTCCTATTTTCCTAAAATACTAGACCACCTTACATGGACTATATCCCAACTGGTACATCTCAAACCTTTTCGTCCATCCCGGGTAAAAAGGACAAATGTCTGCCGAATCGGCAGGAAGTGGGTCCGGTTTGTACTACACGTACATGATCTACCGCCTGTGATTTTTGAAAAATCATTTTAGACTCGCAATATGTGGTTTCTTTAGAGATCCAATGCAAGTTCTAACAATGCCGTCCCTATCTTCATGCACACCGGTTCGACCATAGTTAGAAATTCAAATAATTCAAAACGGGCATAATAAATTCAAAAAATCCGAACAATGAAAATCCTTCGTGGTGTCATATTATGTTACATAGTTGAAAGGAAAAATACGGACTTGGTATATTGATCATGTTTCAAAAAACCTTCACAAAATGACCTATCATGTTCGAGGTTTCATGGCTTCGGTCCATATGACCGATGTTATGTGTTGAATCACGGCATAGTTTGTGATGTTGTGCCCATATTATGCATGTGTGGACATTGGTATGGAGAACAATGTTGCGGAGGAAGTTTTCCTTTTTATGCTTGAAAAGCCCTTTTCCATTTTCCGAGCGCAAAAGCGTCGTTTGTGAAGTAACCACCAAAATGCCGTTTCGAATGCTACCGTCCTATTTTCCTAAAATACTAGACCACCTTACATGGACTATATCCCAACGGTACATCTCAAACCTTTTCGTCCATCCCGGTAAAAGGATAAATGTCTGTAGAATCGGCAGGAAGTGGGTCCGGTTTGTACTACAGGTACATGATCTACCGCCCGTGATTTTTTGAAAAAATCATTTTTAGACTCGCAATATGTGGTTTCTTTAGAGATCCAATGCAAGTTCTAACAATGCCCGTCCCCTATCTTCATGCACACCGGTTCGACCATAGTTAGAAATTCAAATAATTCAAAACGGGCATAATAAATTCAAAAAAAATCCGAACAATGAAAATCCTTCGCGTGGTGTCATATTATGTTACATAGTTGAAAGGAAAAATACCAGACTTGGTATATTGATCATGTTTCTAAAACCTTCACAAAATGACCTATCATGTTCGAGGTTTCATGGCTTTGGTCCATATGACCGATGTTATGTCTGAATCACGGCATAGTTTGTGATGTTGTGCCCATATTATGCATGTGTGGACATTGGTATGGAGAACAATGTTGCAGAGGAAGTTTTCCTTTTGTCGCATACGGAAAAGCCCTTTTCCATTTTCCGAGCGCAAAAAGCGGGATTTTGTGAAGTAACCACCAAAATGCCGTTTCGAGAATGCTACCGTCCTATTTTCCTAAAATACTAGACCACCTTACATGGACTATATCCCAACGGTACATCTCAAACCTTTTCGTCCATCCACGGTAAAAGGACAAATGTCTGCCGAATCGGCGGAAGTGGGTCCGTTTGTACTATAGGTACATGATCTACCGCCTGTGATTTTTGAAAAATCATTTTAGACTCGCAATATGTGGTTTCTTTAGAGATCCAATGCAAGTTCTAACAATGCCCGTCCCTATCTTCATGCACACCGGTTCGACCATAGTTAGAAATTCAAATAATTCAAAACGGGCATAATAAATTCAAAAAATCCGAACAATGAAAATCCTTGGCGTGGTGTCATATTATGTTACATAGTTGAAAGGAAAATACCAGACTTGGTATATTGATCATGTTTGAAAAACCTTCACAAAATGACCTATCATGTTCGAGGTTTCATGGCTTTGGTCCATATGACCGATGTTATGTCTTGAATCACGGCATAGTTTGTGATGTTGTGCCCATATTATGCATGTGTGTGGACATTGGTATGGAGAACAATGTTGCAGGGAAGTTTTCCTTTTGTCGGAAAAGCCCTTTTCCATTTCCGGCGCAAAAAGCGGGTCGTTTTGTGAAGTAACCACCAAAATGCCGTTTAATGCTACCGTCCTATTTTCCTAAAATACTAGACCACCTTACATGGACTATATCCCAACGGTACATCTCAAACCTTTTCGTCCATCCTCGGTAAAAGGACAAATGTTTTGAATTATTTATTTAAATCCAAACACTTTTTATGTTTAAAATTTTTCTAAATTCCAAATTAATATTCAAAAATATAAGTTAATTCATTTTAAAAGGTTATATTAATTATTTTTAAAAATAGAATATGTTTTGAATTATTTATTCAAATCCATACACTTCTTATGTTTAAAGTTTTTCTAAATTCCAAATTGATATCAAAAAATATAAGTTAATTCATTTTTAATTGTAAATGGTTCATATTTTAAATGGTTACATTAATTGTTTTTAAAACAGAAAATGGTTTTGAATTGTTTATTCAAATCCAAACACTTTTATGTTTAAAGTTTTCTAAATTCCAAATTAATATTCAAAAATATAAGTTAATTAATTTTAAATGGTTACATTAATTATTTTTAAAATAGAAATTGGTTTTGGATTATTTATTCAAATCCATACACTTCTTATGTTTAAAGTTTTCTAAATTCCAAATTAATATTTAAAAATATAAGTTATTTCATTATTAATTTTAAATGGTTCGTTGTTTAAATGGTTACATTAATTATTTTTCAAAAGCAGAAAATGGTTTCAATTAGTTATTCAAATCAAACACTTTTTATGTTTAAAGTTTTCTAAATTCCAAAGTAATTATCATTTAAAAACATTACAAATTTAAACCCCAAAATAAAAAATAAAATGAGCAGAGAAAATAACTGAAAAATTTTGAAAGCAGGGAATACGTCCGGTTGGAGCCACCAGGACGAAGAGCCCTAACGCCTTCAAGCTTCTGAAAATTTGGACTATAGGTCGGTTGGTGGCTCAACGGACGTATGCACTTTAGTCCCGGTTGGAGCCAAGGGACTAAAGGCCCTTTAGTATAAGGCGTGTGCCTCCTCTTCTTCTTCCTTCCCACTCTGCCTCTGCTTATCGCCATCGACGCCGCCAGTTGCCCCGCCACCGTCGCCCGCGCGTCTCCTTCCTCCGCCTCCGGCCGCCGCCCGCTTCTCTGCCTCCGTCGACCGCGCCGCCCACCGCTGTCAGTGCAGCGCCGTCTCCTCGCCACTCTGTCCTCCTCACGGTGGTGGTCTGCTTTGGCGCATTATGGTGGTCTTGGCGCCCGCCTGCGTTCCTCATCGATCGCCGCCCTTCGGTCTTGGTATGCATGTGTGCGCTTACAAGGCTGTGACTCTGGCTGGGCTTCTTGGGCCGCCTCTTGCTTCTTTCAGCGGGGAGGTCTTGTGGCGAGATAGGCTAGGCGGGGCAGGTGGGCTGGGTCGGGTAGATTAGTCTAGTTATTTTTTTTGTTGTTTCATTTATTCTTTTGTGTTTTAGTAAATCTTTTGTATCTTTTATTTATAACTCCAAATGGAGTGATTTTAGTCTTCAAATTTTTCTAAAAATCGAGGATCAACATAGGATCATAATTGCAATCTTTTTACTATTTTGCAAGTAGTGGATTTATAAATCCTTGCATAGTCATTTGTAGGTGCATTTGGTGATTCAAAATAGGGCTTCAAAATAGTGTTTTGCAACTCAAACTTTCACGAACATAATGCAATGCTTATGAATGACATGCAAAACTAAATCTAAAATTTGGGATGTGACAAAACTTTTGTTCAGTTCTTGCCTTGCATTAATTAGCCAAATGTGTCTCTAGGATTTCAGAAATTTATTGTCATATAATAAATGGGCTTGGACTATTTAAAAAAAATCCAATAGCCAAGCCATATTATGTATATACTAGATTTAGGGGTGAGCCTTGGTGCACAGACCCGTGATGTCCGTGTTAATTTGCATTACGTGTTACAATGATAAATACCAACACTAGAGGAAAAAGGGCCATCCGTTCGCCACCCCTGGGAGCATTAGTCCCACGGTGGCGTACTTCAGTGACGGTGGGCCCGGGTATTCAAGTGGCAGGCCACGGTGGCTTCTTGGCGTGGCCTGTACGGTAATTCAATTTTAAATGATTTAATAATTGCAGAAATTGATATAAACTTGTAAATTCAATATCTTTTTATTTATAAGTCAGAAAATTACAAATAATATATCAAATTGTTCAGAAAAATGAAACCTATCTATTTAACCTATAATCATGCATTGTTCAACAATTTAAATGACAAGTATAATTATAAGAACAAATGCACCTCTCATATGTTAGGAGTTTCCCGAGTTAGGGTTTTCACCGTCGGAACCCGATTAAATCGAGCATGTCTTAGGGTTACATTCCAATGCAAATTAACTTGTCATATCATCATACTTACTTGAGCATTGCATCGATGCCATGTGTTGATTGTTTCCCTTTCTTTTCGGTGTTTCGATTACTAGGTTTATTATTAGTTAGGTATTATTAGGTTTATTAATTAGTTTGGTATTATTGGTCTCTACTTGCTGAGTCGGTCAATGTGGGTAGCCCCAGACCCGATTCACATTGCCAGTCACTGTGGTTTGATAAGGAATCATTAATACCCCTTAGGTGCATGTGGGTTCCCCTCTCATATGCATCGGAGGTTTCTCCGAACTAGGTTACACCCCTCGGAACTCCGGAATATTGATAACCGTTGATTTTAGCTAGAGTTACCTATCTACTACGGTTTCCTTTTGTAGCTAGGTTTAGGGTTTCTCTTCATTTTTATTATTGTGTATGTATATATCAGGGTTTCTCCTTAACTTTCTCCTTTAGCCGCTTTGACTTATTCGTTTTTCCACCTATATGCAGAAAATATGGATCCACACGTCAGAGACGAAGAAAAGGAAGAGTTGATCCAATGTGTGATCCGTGGGAAGATAATTTAGGCGTATCAACGTTTACGAACAACTCCGGTGAGGGTGATCCTCTTTTACGGAGTAGACAACTTGTTTGAGGTTGAAGGTGTTGCCTTCCAGCGAGAGAAGCGATGCCTTGTGTATGAGAAGACGACCGCTCCATGAGGTGCATGTAATATAAATCAATTCATTAATTAATCATCTATCTATATAGAAATAGTAACGACGATCTTTCTTCTTTTAGCCCTCGGATCGAAGGAATCTCTTGAAATGAGCGACGAGGCCCAACCAAAAAGTTGGAAGACCATGAGAGGTTCAGGATCGAAGATGTCGCTGCAGACGGGCATCGACCGCTCGAAGTTGTCGCAACCAAATTTGTGGCACAATGCGAATGTCGTTAGGGACTTAATCCCGATCACCATTAGAAATTGGAATAGGCCTGCTAATGCGGATGAAGAGGAACATGTTTATTTGTCCCTAACCACACCAAAGATTTCTTGTGGAAGAGGCTCATGGTTAATTTCAAACTACGAAGATAGAGCTGGATCCAAATGCGGAGGATCGATTGAGGACGCCTTACAACATGGGAGAGCCATGGAGGCTAAGGTCAGGAGTGGGCTTTGAAGAAGATGGCCCGATGTTTCACCAACTGGAAGAAAAGATTGCACCTTGACTATGTCGTGAAGAAGACTCGGATTTCAAGAAGACTCGGTTTGAAGATAAAACCATTACGGCTGAGTTTGTGGAATACAAGACATCATAAAAGCTAAGGAAATGTCGCAAAGAATAAGTGAATCTTGCTAACAAGAAGTATCACCATACTATGGGGCAAGGTGGCTCTGGTGGCATTCCTAAGTGGGAGAAACTTGAGCAGAACTGCGTGATAAAAATATCACCCAGATGGGCGATTGGGTAACGTGCAAGGAATTGGTTTTACGGGCATGGGGGCACGTTGGACTCGGAAGGAGGTGTATATATACCATCGACATAAAGAAGACCCCTTGCCAATCGAGAGGATGAGAAAAGCGGTAAAGGCTGTTAAAGATGGGGACTTCATTCCGATAGAGAATGATGAGCTCACACTCGCCTTGGAAATAAGGAACATGATGGGCGAACACGAGGCACAATAGGCTCCCAATCATGGAGGACTGGGTTTCCAAGAGAGGAAGAAATATCACGATAGAAGCCGTCGGAGGAGTAAGGGCAGGCGGCGGTTGAAGCGAGAAAGTCGAAAGAGCGAATGCGTTTAATTGAAGAACGATTAAAGCAACAACAAGATGAAATTAACTCACTTAAAGAGCAAAGTACTACGGCCCCATCTCGGCGACTGCGCATTCGATGCTACCGGCCTATCGAATAATCGAAGCGATGTGGCTTCCACCGAGGTCCCGGTGATGACAATGGCGATGCCGATGATGCACCGACGATGGCTCTGTTGGCTACCAGTGGATGATATCACAGAGATGACACCTGCGATCTACATGTCAAAGTTGTGAACATATCAATGAAGGTGGCGGTCGGCTATGCCTTACCAATTGGACCCACACCAACTTACCACGTCGTCCGGTTCGAGAGGGCTCTGTTGTTGTCGGCGTGGATGAAATCATGCCCACCTTTGAGGTTTTGGATCTTCACTACCCCTTTGGTGAAGGGGATGTGTTGTCTGGTGGCAAAAACGTCACCATTCTATGGCCGAAGGATTGTATCGTGCTGAAATCACACGCCAAGGCCATCTTCGCCGTCTCACCGTCTCCGCGAAATTAAATGCCGCATGGCCGCCGTCTTCGTCGCCTCACCGGCTCGTCGCCTCACCCGCCTCTCGGTGCAGCCATCGCCGGGAGCCATCGCGGCGCCTCGGGATAAAAAGCGTAAGCGTCGCATCTTGGCGTCGTGGCGATCGCGAAACGTAAACAAGAGCCTCTTCCAAAAGTACCAACGGTTCCTCCCAAGAGAGCTTATGATCAGATGAAGAGGAGACCACGGCTCGGGTTGATCTTGAAGCGACGTTTTAAGCTAAGTGAGGCGGCCGAAGAGCCAGAGTTCCCGGACCAAAGAAGAAAAAGCCAAAGTGTTGAAAATGCTAAAGACTCTTCATCAACCCGAGCCAAAGCTGTCATGAGACTATGAGTGTTCTATTCTCAAGTCACATGCGGCACAAAAAGCCTCGAAGAGCGATCGATGCAAGCGAAATCTGTTGCCCATTTCGGAGAACAAGCAAAAGCAGACTTGCCCCTCTCAAGGTGATTTCTCAAACCAATGTGGGTCGAGCAAATATGGGGCGAAGCGGTATGATCCGGTAGTTACTGTCTGAGAAGCCGCTGCTCAAGGTATGAGTATTGCCCAGTACTTATCCCAGTTAGAGTACTTCCCCATGAGTGAAGTAGCATACAAATACCAGTACGGCAAACCTCTCGTCAAACCTGAGGAGGTAAATAATCTTCCAACAAAAATCTGAAGATTGCATAAGCGGTACATGCACCACAAGGGGGGCTAACTGGATAGTCTTGAGGGTTACAAAAAGCATCATGGGAAAGAAAGTGATGACATGATATCCATTGAATTTAATGAGCTATTTCAATTATTCAATCAAGACGCCTTGGACAAATCGCTCATCGGTGCCTATTGTACGTAAGTACTAATTCTGTAATTAACTTAGTCTCCAGCTATCTCACTTTGTTTATTGCATGTATATAATCATATTGTAATATGCGAATGAAGATTCTCGAATGCGGAGGACAAATCTATGATATTGGCTTCATTGACCCATATTGGGTTCATGAAGCTAATCTCAAATAAGCCCCGGATACGGAGGATAATATAGTACAGCGTTAAGGTTTCAAGAAACCAAAAGGAAATACTTTTTCCTTACAACTTCAGTGAGTGTTATTGTCTTGTATACACTTTCTATTTCGCTAACTCGATGTTAAGTATATAATTGATTAGTTATGCATTCGCTTCCACTATATTACATTAATCATTCAACTTGACAAAGGCGTGTACTAGTCATGGACTCAAAACATAAACCCCTTGAGACGTGGAAGGACATGCAGATACTTCTCCGGTGTAATTCTAATCATTACGACACTATATCGGCAATGTTCGTGAATTTTATGATATCAAGTACTTAAGAACTTATTTTATTCTTTTTCTCGCCGGGCGCTTTGGAAGCGGTTCACCAACAAGGCTAGGGGTGTTTGGAAAGGAGCTTACATTTCAACCACTAAATGTAAGCACCACTAGCTATATCCGCATATCTTTGATTCTAGTTTTGATCTGATTATTATCATGCTTGATTATTATTTTGATTGAACTATGTTCTTGTGAAGTGCACACGAGGACGGTAACAATCTGTGGATACTATGTTTGCGAGTTCATCCGGGGCGATGCGATGAGAAGGGCAGAAATTTAGAGCAACTCCACGTATGTAAACAATTTCTATAGTTTTATTTTCAAACAAATTGTGTTTAGTTTCATTCATATAGACTGACTCCTTTTTAAATTAGATCGAGCGTCTACGGGGGTCTTACGCCAAAGGATCGCGTCGAGCAATTCAGGAGGAATTGGCGGGATTCTTGGATGCGAAGTCCTAGACGAAAGGGGTACTATTCGCTGTATATAGACAATAGGGATTGTAAAAATAGCAACCTTTCGGTCCGTGTATAGACAAGGGAATACTTTTGTATGTAGTGCATGAACTCGATCCGTGTATTGAATGTAATATTGTCATGATGATCTTGTGTAATACAAGGTTCCTTCATTGATAAGTGCAAAACACTAAATAAACAATAAAACAACCTAAATGAATTCTGCGCGGCACAAAAGTGGCGAAAATCTGCGCGGCAACAAAATGTGCAAAATGAATTCTGCGCATGGCGAAGAAATGAAACAAATCTCTGCGCAGCGGAAGTTAGTCGGTTAGGTTACGAACCGGACTAATCTCCACCCTCGCGCTGCTGCTGCCGCGTGCACCCATTTGTCCGGTTGGTGGGGCAACGGGACTAATGGAAACTTTAGTCGATTGCCCCGTCCCGGTTGGGCAACCGGGACTAATGGCTCTTACCAACCGGGACGCATGGGCCGTTCTGCACTAGTGACTATAACCTTGAGCGCTCGATGGTTCCAACAAACACCACAATTTCATAGACACATCCAACTCAAAATATAACTCATGATAAGTATTTATGTAATCTTTAGCCTAAGTGCCACACGGTGTGCACACTGTCAACTTCACACACGTGGGTATAAGCGGAGATTAATTAAAGCACTTGGGTAGCAGAGTAGATATACTTATTCAACTAGATTACAAAGCTCATGATCTCAATAAGATCACGCATAGAGAGGGATGAACACATAGCTACCGGTAGAGCCCTTAGCCTCGAGGGAGAACTACTCCCTCCTCATCATGGGAGTAAGAAATGGCAATGGAGATGGTGGTGGAGTTGATGGAGATGGCTCCGGGGGCAATTCCTCGTCCCGATAGGGTGCCGGAACAGAGACTTTTGTCCCCCGAATCTCCTCTTTGGTGGCGGCGGTGATGCGGAACTTCTCATGGATTTATGATCGGGTTAGGGTTTTTGCCTCCGGGAGACGTATATATAGGCGAAAGGGCACGGTCAGTGGACGCCCGAGGGGCCGACACCATAGGGTGGCGTGGCCTAGGGTGGACCCACGCCAGCCCTAGGTGTGGCCTCCTCGTGCCTCCACTTCGTATCTCCTTTGGGATCAATTTTGCGTCTGGAAAAATATGAACTTACGCTTTTGTTCCGTCTAATACCAAGAATATTTCTTTACTAGATTTTCTGAAACCAAAAACAGCAGAAAACAGGCAACTGGCACTGCGGCATCTTATTAATAGGTTAGTTCCAGAAAATGTATAAAAATGCCTCAAAGTGTAGACAAAACATAAGATAGTTGGTACAAAACAAGCATGGAGCATCACAAATTATAGATACATTTACAACGTATCACGACGCTGTTGCCTTCCTCTCCGTCTCTGCCACGCCCCTGCCTACCTCAGCTTCCACCTCCCTCAAAGAGCTGGAGACTAGCCTAGAGATCGTCTTGAAGGGGTGCCGGGAGCTTCAGGCGACGCTAGAGTATGCCAACCAGTCGGCGGCCGAGTAGCTCTCCACGACGCGAGGGACTGCCCGGAGTAAGTGACTTCTTCGTCTTGCTTTATTTGTGTTCTTGTTTGTCTAGATCATTCCTCCAGCTAGATTTTTCTTCTTTCTTCTCCGACCGATGCCGACTGCCCTTGCAGTCATCCTCGTTTGCACGTAGTGCGAGATTGACCGGCTGACGCGGTCGAACTCGCGCCTCTGCAGGGACAACTCCGCCCTCTGCCTCCAAAACAAGGAGTTCCACTCCAAGGTGAACAAGCTGGAGGCGGTTGCCGCGGAGCACGAGAAGGTCCTCTCTAGCCGGGCCCAGGCCTTTGACCTCCTGGACAAGGAGGCCAAACAGCTAAAGAAGTAGGAGGCATTCCTGCTGAAGGAACTGATGGACACCATCCACATCGCCAAGGGTGAGTTCTGTTTCCCCTCTTTCATCCGGGTTGTCCAGCCGGATTTTCCTTGACTAGTTATTCTGATAGTGTTCTATCTGGAGGTAGATGCCCTAGCGTACAACCAGGTCCAGCAGGAGGCGTTGAGCGAGAAAGCCAGCTCGCAGGACCACATCGCCCAGCTGGGCGAGGAGGCCTCTGACCTATACAAATCCGCCACCTCCGCCTTTAACTTTCTCTGGCTGGATAACCCCGTGCTGGGGTCGATGGCCGCCCTTGCTGACAAGATCTCTGACACGTCGACTTCAATCGACCGGCTACGCAACCTGGCCGGACACGTCAGATCCGAGATTGCTCTAGCGTTGATGTTGAGCTGGTACAAAAAAACTCGTGTGGATAAGCTCGTAGGAGACTTCCGCGTCAGAGCCGACCACGCCGCCATGCGCCTGGATCATCCGGGTCTATGCGCCGCCGTGATCAACATTGCCATCTACGCCTGCGTCGAGAGGTATTGACCGAGTCGGAGGCGGGCGCGGAGCCGGAAGCCGGCGGTGTTGGGGGAATGACCCAGGATAGGGTCAATATAAGGATAAAGGGGAAGACCCTCATAGATTTGGACCATGTCAAAGAAAGATCTGGCCGAGTCATATAGAGGACGGCCGAATAAGGTCCGACTTGGTCCGAGTTAGGCAGCTAAAACCCGACTCGGTCGACATATGATTTATGTCGGCCTACGACAACTATGTGTTGTGCGTGCAGGTTAGGGCTTGACCGAGTCATAAGGGGCAAGGCCGAGTCTAGGGAAGCTTGCTCAAGAAGGAGAAGGCAAACCCCCAAAGTCAACACTACACACTGTCTCTCCTCAGGAATCTGCACAGTGCCAAGCGCTGCGGCAAGAGACAGAGCGGCAGAGGAGCAAGATAAGGTCACAGAGGTGATAGTCCACAAGCCCGAGGATCACATGTGGTGGACTCTAAGCCTTTGCCATCGATAGAAGGGGCACGGAAAGAAGCCCGCCGAGTTAATATTTTGGGACAAGCATATTCCACGAATATGCTTGTCCACGTCAGCCCTAGAAGGAACCAGGAAACTCCTTTATAAGGAGGGGCAGGGCTTACTGAGGAGGGGATCGATTCACTTTTACTTAGCACTTGTAGTAGCTTCTTCTTCCTCACGCTCAAACGGCTCGAGGAACAAGTGTAGCTGCATTGGTGTTGAATAAAGATCAAGCTCTAGTGTTTTGAGTGTACAAACCACTACATCTTCCCTCCCTGGATCCTTCTAGCATCCATTGGCCCCCAACTTAAGCCTACCAATGGCATCTGCTGTGCCACCACCATGACAGTTGTTGCCCACCATGGTGCCAGCGGCGGTGCTAGCTAGAGTCAAGATCCAGACGGGAAACTTCATCGAGACTGGCGCACTACTAGGAAAATGCCTGTTCGTGGCGCACTAGGGGTGCGCCACGGGCCTCGCGCTACGGCTATCTCCTAGCCGTGGCGCACTGCCTAGTGCGCCACGGTTATATCAAGATAGGCGTGGCGCACTACCAGGTGCGCCACGGGTAGGGGTACAGGGTGCGCCACAGATGTGTTTTTCAAAAAACAAAAAAAATGCAAAAAATACCCTCGTTTTGAATTGCAAAAGCAATCGGGTCCGTGCATCACCGCCGCAGTCGTGGCTCCTCGCCGGAGCATGGCCATGGCAGGGAGGTGCGGGAGGGGTTGTGGCCGCTCTAGTCCTCGTCGGCGTCGAGGTGGTAGGAAGGGTGTGGTTGGAGAAAGGAAGGTAGGAAGAGAGGGAGGAAGGAAGAGATGGAGGAAGAGAGGGAGGAAGGAAGAGATGGAGGAAGAGAGGGAGGAAGAGAGGGAGGAAGAGAGGGAGGAAGGAAGAGATGGAGGAAGGAAGAGAGGGAGGAAGGGAGGTCGGATGCCACCGTCACTGCAAGAAGAGGAGGACGCCGTTGCGCCGCCGCCGCGCCACCGTCACTACAAGGAGAGGAGGAGGCCCTCGTCGTGCCGTCACTTCAAGGAGATGAGAAGGGGAAGGAGGAGAAGGAAGAAGGAAGAAGGAGAAGGAGAAGGAAGAAGGAGAAGGGAGAAGGAAGAAGGAGAAGGGAAAGGAAAAGGAAAGGAAGAGGAAGGGGAAAAGGGGAGAGGAAGGTAGGTGGGCGGGGTGAGGATTCAAATTTGATTCCTTAAGCTTATCCGTGGCGCACTAGGTGGTGGTGCGCTACGGGTAAGTCGCCCTCTATTTTTTTTCTGCAGGAAAAAACGGTCTTTTGACCGTAACTTTTTACTCTTTTCGAATTTTGAAAATCTAAAAAATCGCTAAACGACCGGAGGCATGGTATATTATACGATTTTTTGGTATATTATACGATTTTTTCAATATCGTATGCAAAAGTTACGGCCTTTTTACCGTGGCATGACTTTTTTTTGCAAATAAAGTCGAAACTCATGTTTGTTAATTTTAATAGAAGCTATATCACATTACCTACCTAAATATGAAAGGATTTAATTTTTTGAAGTGCTTATCATTTTCTTTTATTTTTTGCAAAGCCTAAAAAGGCGATCCACGGGGGGGGGGGGGGGGGAGTTGGTGTAGGATAGTTAGGCGTAGGGCACTAGGGGTGCCCTACTACTAAGTTTATACATCTGTGGCGCACATGGCATAGTGCGCCACAGAACTTGCCACAACCGTAGCGCACCTACCCCATGTGCGCTACGGGTACGTGGCATGCGGCTGGCAGGCCCCTGGCCCATACATATCTGTGGCGCACATACCCCATGTGCGCCACGGTTGTTCTAATTACTAGTAGGGCACTACCCACAGGTGAGCCACGCCTATTTTACCCGTGGGGCACTTCAACCATGTGAGCCACGGATGTGCGGATTATCTATAGCCCTTTCCTAGTAGTGGCGAGCACGTTGTCTCTGGCTTAGTCCAGATATTTGACATCTAGGACTACGTCAGCGACAACTCTGGCAGCTTCGGAGCATCGCCACCTCTGTGAAATGGTGTCTTAGTTAGCCTTGGCACCCACAAGATCTACGTCGCTGTCGACATGTCTCGCGTCTACCCACACCGAGTCATCCTTGTAGGAGAGCCCCCCTCGGTGCTACTAGCGTCCCGCGTATCACTCGCCCCGCAGGCAGCATCCAGGTGATGATGACGGCACCAGCACCAGCAGCAGGAGTAGGAGCCGGACCAAGAAAACCCGGCCAATGCTCAGGCCGAGTTAGAGGAAACATGATTGAAAATGTTAGAAGAGGCTAAGAAGGTATCAGCACTGCAGGAATCCTTTAACCGGACCTTGTGTGAGTATGCTAGGGCAAACAAATCAGACACCAGTCTGACTCAGCTGGATGGTGTTAGGATGAAAGGAAAAACCTACTCAATGATATTAACAAAGAACATGAGTCTCATATAGGTGATTCGGCTAACCTGGGGCTGCCGAGGTACAGCACCCCGACAAAGAACTTCAGAGTGGCGAATGCCGCAGCTATAGAGTTGGAGGGATTGACCGGTGAAGCCCGGTAGAAGGAATAGGAAAGAGTAAATGAGCTGGTATGCATCACGAACCAGCAAAATTAGGAGATACTCAGGGCTAACCCGACAAAGCCAGGAGGTTCGCGTTTGGTTCATTCGACTGGAGCTACCCTGACATTATCTCCTGCCGCAACATATTCACCTGGAAATGGGTCACAAAGAGATAAGGCAGTAAACTCGGAGAAACATATGGTTCCATATGATCCAATAGTGTCCAGAAAAGCAAATGAAAACAGAGGCAATGGAAGACGAGGTAACAGTGGGGAGAGAAACCTCGGTCGTGGCAACAGAGAATAGGGGAACCTCGGAAGAGGAAATCCTGAAAATAATAACCCAGCTGAAGGGAGGCATTACCACCCGCAAGATCATCAGCCGAGGCATGAACCTCAACAAGGAAGGGATGCAGGACATGTTCCGCATAACCTAGTCCAAAACAGATATAATGATGGTTATTCGGAAATGGAGAATGTCGGATTTGCAAGGCACAATCACCATATAGTGGAAGAAAGAGCTGCATACAGAGACCTGCAGCCGAATGATGTGAGAATGAAGCTTGACAGACTATATAGGCCCGATTTACTATAGGAGCAAGGTACTCCTGGTCCAGCATGTTTTGGACCCCGAATCATGAGGGAACCACCTGTAGCAAACTTTCAATTGCCTAGAGGCATGAAAACATAAAATTGTAGTATCAAGCCACAAGATTGGTTAATTGACTATACCACAGTAGTGAAAATCGCTAAGGGTAACTTGAGGTGGGCTGTAAGATATGTACCCCAGATGTTGGAAAGACCGGCCAGGGTATGGCTGAATAATTTACCAGCAGGCAGTATCAACTATTGGTTGAATTTTGAGGATATGTTTGTCAGCAACTTCACTAGCACGTCTAAGAGGCCGAATAGACCTCAACAGCTTGCAATGTGTAAACAAATACCAAATGAGACCGACAGGGAGTTTCTGACCCAATGGTGTAACCTCAAAAACTCATGTGAAGGGGCAATCGAGTCACATGTGATTGCTTGGTTTGCACAAGGATGCAGATATGCAAGTGGTTTATGGAAAAGGCTGCAAAGAGATATGATGACTACATTGGCCAAGACAATCAGAATAGCCTACTCATATGCACTGGGTGATCCGACTCAACCCGAACTTATGTCAGCAGAGCATCACGAGCAACATGACCATTACACTCATGATGGCGTCGGATCATCCAGGCGGAATGAATTCCGTAATAGAAGAAGAGAGGACAGGCCGGATTACAGGTACAATTCAAATCAGGTAGTAGCCGTGACTCAGGATCATCCGGGTGTAGGGAGCAACGAGCGCCAGAAAAACAGTTCACAGCAATGGACACCGAGGAATGAAGGAAAAAAGCAATGGACTCCTGAACAAAATAAGCAATGGCAGGAGAGGCCAAAGTACACATTTGAGTCAATGTTGGATCAGCCATGCAAGTTCCACATGCCAAACCCGGCAAAGCCGGCTAACCACACAACTCGTCAGTGTGCATGGATGAAGAGTGCAATGGGGAACTCAGCAGTGATACAAGCACCACAGTAGCTACCACATCATCCACAACAACCACAACTTACAAGAGGAAATGCACAACAATTGATGTTACCCCCACCACCTCTGAGGTATTAGAATCATGATCAAAGGGATGCGGTTCACCATGTGGCTAATCAAGGTCAAGATGGCAGAGGCAACTTAGGAAACAATGGGCGCAATGACTACAGAGAGTACCATCAGCCATACTGTTTATTTGTTGGAGATATGCCCAAGAGGCAATAATAAAGTGGTTATTATCATATCTTCATACTTATGATAAATGTTTACATACCATGCTATAATTGTATTAACTAGAAACATTAATACTTGTGTGGTTTGTAAACATGAAAGAGTCCCTAGTAAAGCCTCTTGTTAAACTAGCTTGTTGGTTAATATATGATCATGGTTTCCTGATCATGAACATTGAGATGTTATTAACAATAAGGTCATATCATTAGGAGAATGATGTGATGGACATACTCCTATAGTTAAGCGTAGCATAAGATCAAGTCATTCAAATAGTTCACTTGCTATAATCTTTTTGATACATAGTAACCTAATTCCTTCAACCATGAGATCATGCTAATCACCATCACCGGAAGGATGCTTTGATGACATCAAACTCTACACCGTAACTGGGGGCTATAAAGGTGGCATTGAGTGTTCAAAAAGTATGTGTTGAGGCACATGAATTAAGAGTGGGATTTGTCCATCCATATGACGAACAGATATATTCTAGGCCCTCTCGGTGGAATTTCATCCAATTATCTTGCAAGCATGTGACTGGCTCACAAGGGATCACATATCATGGGAACAAGAAAATAATACTTATCGGTAACAAGGTTGAACTAGGTATGCAGAGATACCGACGATCAGACCTCGGATAAGTAAAATATCGCGAGACAAAGGGAAATTGGTTTCGTATGTAAATGGTTCATTCGATTGCAAAGTAATCGTATAAATATGTGGGAGCCATATGAATTTCCAGATTCCTCTATTGCTTATTGATCGGAGAAGAGTCTCGATCATGTCTGCATAATTCACGAACCGTAGGGAGACACACTTAAGGGTTCGATGTTGTTTAGTAGATATGGAATGTGAGTAAAGAGACCAATGTTGTTCAGAGTCTCATATGGGATCCTGGATATCACGAGGAGATCCGGAATGGCCCGGAGAATAATATTCATATAAGGCAAGTCCAATTTCCGAGTTTGGGAATGATTTCGGTGTTTACACCGGAATGTTCTAGAAGGGTCTAGAAGGTTCACCAATCTGGAAGGGGAAGGGTACATGGATGTGTCATAAAAAGTGGAATGGTTGCATCATGTCCTAGGTCACTTGACTGGACACTTGGAAGAGAGAAATCAAACTCTAATTTGAAAGTCAAAAAGGTAGTTTGAAAAAGTCAAATCCCAACATGGTTCCTGAGTTAGAGAGGGTTTCTGAGTTAGGGAGGGTTTCCACCTGGGTTGGGAACACCCTTGACGCCCACCTATATAAGGGGTGGGCGCACTGTGTATCCCCCTTGCCCTAGGCGCCCAAGACCCAATCTGTAGGCCGCCGCTGCCCCCCAAGCCGCCGGCGCCCTAGATCCCCTCTAAACCGCCGTTGCCGTCTAGCCTAAACCCTAGCCGCCGGCTGCCCTATTCCCTCGGCATCTAAAACCTAGATCACCGAGGCCCTATTTTACTCCACCATACTCGCTCCGGCTTAGGCGAAGCCTTGCGGGATCTCCCCTCTACTTCTAACACCACGCTGTCGTGTTGCCGGAATCGCGAGGAGAGAGATACAACCTCCGCTGCCTGCTGGAACAAGGGAGAGGAAGGTATTCATCGAGTACCATACGTGTGACCGACTATGGGAGCGCTGCCGGAACGCGGCGCCAGAAGGATCGCCTATGCGATCTTGAGATCGGCAAGTGAACGACTACATCACCCACGAGAATCTGCTCTCGTTAACCGCTTTGGATCTTCGAGGGTTAGTACTCTATCGACTCGTTGCTACAATCTAGTAGATAGATCTTGGCTTGTGTGTGTTCATGCGATAGAAATTTTTTGTTTTCCATGCTACGAACCTTGCCCTTGGCCTCTCGTGCATGTTGAGAAGCTACCCCGTCCGCCGGGCTCTTATGAAGAACAATTTATGTGCCAGCGGTGAGGGCAGACCCATATTTAGCGACAGAGGCTCCCTTATGAAGCATGTCGACTATACTCGGTTCAGAAGAACCAGGTTTAACTTTCTGAGCCAGCTTGGGATTGGAAGCGCCATTCTTCTTAGGCTTTGCGGCAACATCGGCGGCACGCAATGACTCAGCAGGATGAACCAAGCTCGGGGCAACAACCTCCGGAACGGAAGTAGCAGCAGCTTCAGCAGGAGCCAAAGTAGCAGAAACCTTGGTAGGAGTAGGCTCAATGGGGATAGCTTTGGAAACCTCGGTGGAAGTCACCAGATTAATTGGATGATCTGGCATAGCAATATTAGCACAATCACTAGGGGAAACCTCGGCCTCCTCTCACCGAGATTGACTATTAGTCGGCATGGGAGGAGGATTGTTGCAAGCAGGGCTTGAAACTTGAACATCCCCTTGAGGTGATGGCAAGGATGGCCGAATATCATGTGAGGTCATACTCGGACCACTCGTCTTAGCAAAGAGAGGGGCACTGCCGAAATAAAAATAAAAACTAAATCAAAAACAAAAAGAGCTAAACAAGAAATACAAGTTAGACCAAATAAGATAACTTACGCAGAAACTCCTGGCATGACTTTCCGCTTCGGAGGCTTATGGGCGGATCTCTTGATTCATTTCTTGGGACCTACGTCGGAGGGATCATTCGAAGCATCACGTTTCTTCGACGGAGCAGGAGCTTCAGTGGCAAGGGACTCGACCTCGTGCACTTGGCCAGCCAGGTTAGCTTGGGAAAAAGGAGCCAGGTATGCATAAGAAATAGGCACCACATCAACTACCTCGAGAACTTGAACATCGTCCGAGTCGCCTTCGTCGGCACGGGTGGAAGCTTTGACTCAGGTACGAGTAGGAGCAGATTCGTTCTTGGGGATGACCTCCTTCGAGTCTGGTTCCCCGTTATCCGGAGTATCACGGTCCCCGCTCCAAGAAAGAGCGAGCACCTCAGCATCCTCTAAAGTTTGTTCAGCAAATTTCTACAAAAAGGGGAAACATAAACAAACTAAGAAATCAACAAGGCAAAGGAAAATAACTCGGATGAAATGACTTAAATTTGAGTTACCTGAGGAGGAGGATTATCACGGGAAAAGGGCTTCATAACCCACGCCTAATACTCGGCCATATCAGTCTTGAAGATAGCCCGGACGCGCTTCCGAATCTGGTCATCTTCAAGTTAGACCGTGGAAACTCGGTTGGGTTCGAGAGGACTACTCATGTAGCAAAGCTTATGAGATCGCTGCTGGAAGGGGTAGATTCGGGTGGTAATAAAAGCGACCATCAAGTCTTCGCCATGAAGCCCCACCCGGATTAACTCTTTGAGTTGAAGCTCGAATGCCTCGGCACGAGCATCAGTCTTCTTCGGATTATAATTCCAATTCAACTTAGAAGGAGTGCCGACCGAAAAAGCAGGAAGCTGGATCTTGTCCTAATTGCCGGAGTTTTTCACATAGAAGAACGACCTATGCCACTTCTTGCAGGATTCTAGACCTGTGACTCGGGGAAACAAGGAGTTTTTCCGGGGTGTGATGGAGGCAGCCCCGCATTCAGTCAAAGATTTCTCGGAAGGGTGGAGAGATTTATCTGGCACAACGTTGGCTCGGATCTAAAAAACTTGGACCAAACTAATACCGAAGGCCAGAGGCCGAAGTATCCTTTAGAGGCCGAAATAAAAGCCGACAGAGAGGCAATTGCGTTAGCCGGCAAGTGGTGGGGTTGAAGACCAAAGAACTCTAGAAAACCTTTGGCAAACTCGCTAAGGGGATGTAAGATCTCTCCTTTGTAAAGGAAAAGGATCCCTGTGATTGCAATGCTAGTCCCTGGATCATTGCTAGCATCCACAGTTTAAGATGAAGTACACAAATACAAAGGTCATTTATTACATCCATTCCAGAGATAAAACATAGTCTTTTACAACTCAAGGCCACAGGCCTAATACAAGAGTTTGGAATAAGTAAATAAACATAAGTCTTCATCTTCATGTGCCACAGGCAAGCATGTTGAGTGCAGACTCATGACACCTAATCATCATCGGAGTAACCTGCAACATCACAAGTTACAGCCACAGTGGATCAATACTTTGTAATAGTATTGGCAAGTGATACCTTAGTAAATTTTTAAGTGGACTATATTACTATATGCATTTTGGCTAAGTGTAGCTTGGCTTGCTTTGCTCAAAATAGGTTTTTCCTATTAGTTGAAATCACTAAGTTTTTCTTTGTCAAAACTTTTCCCAAGAAACCATCAATAGACATTGAGGTCCTTCACCCTTGTTCACCCACAAGTTTTACTTAGAAGTTGGAGTGATGAGATTCTTGATAGCTTCCATGTCTTGATGCTCAAGTTGTCCATTGCCATGGACTTGGCTAAGTACTTAGATTTTCCATCTGCAGAGGCTGTCCACTTTCCCACGGACTTGGTTTCCCAAGACAGGACCTTCGTAAGCCTTTCCTTAGACCAAATGGACGCTCCAACCTATCATTCCCACTACCACCAACTGTCCAAATGGCTAAGTTCTAGCAACTTATGTGATCCAGGCAGAGCCCATATTGCCAAGTGGCCGCACTATAAGCTTCTCAACACTTGGCCTCTAAAATCCCTTTGTGCCTGGGTGGCATACCACAAGTGAGATACACAAGGTAAACCATGTCTATGAGCCTTGTGTAACCACTCAACCAAAAACCACCATTCAAGTCGCATTCCACCCAGGAGATTCATTGACTTAGTTGTTTTATTAAGAAAAACATAAGTCCAAAGACTTAGAAATATTTTCATCATAGCATGTATATACTTTACCAACCCTTGTTTGCTACTAGCTAGACTAAGCATGGCATAGTAACTTAACTTAGGAATTTCCTAGCAATTCTATAACTACTTAGGATTTCCCAACATGGCTTTTGGCAAAATAGTAACATGCAAACCTTAGCAAAATATTTCTAATGCTTGTATAAAACATAGGAATGGGAATATTCATGAAGTACCACTTGCCTTGGTAATGGGGAGAGTAGCACTCTTCACAATCACTAACACCAAAGTCTACACAAAGAACATAACCACAATCACATACAAGTCATATACAAACAAAAATATATATGCATGCATGCAAAAATGCTAAGTGATGATTTTTAAAACTCCACTAAGCAAGTGCACAGTATTGAACCATAAACAAGTCAAAATCTTGCCAAACCAAGTTTATGTAGCACTAAAACAAAATCCTAAACAATTTCTATACTCAAAATAGCCTTAAACAAGTTTCTGCAAATAAAGTCATTTTAACAGAAACTTTTCACTAAACACATTGCATAAACAGAAAGGGCTTGTCTCCCTGATTCCAACGGTATAAAATTTGCAAAAATATAACGTGGGAATCAAAAGTTATAGCCTATTCAAATTTGAATCCAAATCTGTTTTAAATTCTGTTTTAAACTCAAACCCTAGCCACGCGTCTTAATTCTATTGGTTGATACCGTTTCGCTCAGGATCACCCTCCCGCGCCGTCGGATCTACTTAAAACACACGACTCAGATCTACCCATAACGATTCGTTAAGTGATCTAATCCTATACGCTGGATCCAGATCCGGCTGGATCAAACGACCAAAGCGGGCGGCGGCGGCGTATCTTGGCGGCGAGCTCAGTATCTTGGCGGCGCTGTGTCGTCCGGAGAGGCAGGAGGATGCTCACCAAGTTCGCAGCGTCGAGGAGACGCTCAACCTAGCAGTGGCGAGGCGCGCGACGCACGGCCCGGGGCTCGTCGGAGTTGGGCGGTCTGCGCTTGCTGTCGAGGTCGTTGTCGAGGCTCCGTGTCGTCCTAGCACAAGGAAGAGGTTTTAGAAGATGCGCAAGTGACTAGCGAACAAGTTGGTGACAAAGGGAAGGCAAGGGGCGCTCAGTTCGTACCGCTATTGCTCGCCGGAGTCGAGCGGCAGCGCTGGTGGTTGCGGGCATGAACGGAAACGATGACCTGGGTCACGAGCAAGCAAACCAGAGACGTTAGCAGATGCACAAGATCATGCTGGTTGCAGTGGTTTGAACGAGAGGCAACGGGGCGGTCTGAGCTTACCGTGATTCGTCGCCGGAGCGCGTCTGTCTGCGGCGGCGCAAGTGCGAATGTGGGCAGCCTGGTGGCGATGTGGAGGCGCTGAGTGAGGGGAAATGACCGCGGTGCAGAGGGGGTTATGTAGGCGAGAGGGGAGCGGCGATTAAGCGCGGAATCAAGGGCAATTAAGCGAGGAATCAATCGCGGCAGTGATGGGCGGAGGAAACGGCCGGCGACGTGGTCGGGCGCGATTTGGGGAAGACGAGGGTGACGTGGACGGGGCCCGCTTGTCAGCGAAATAAGCAGAAGGGAAGTAGGGTCTGGGTGTCAGTGGCTCTACGGGTGCGTTGGCGCGTGCGAGAGAGAGAGGAAGGCCGGGTGGGCTAGCTGGGCATTACTGTTGGGCTAGAATAGAGCCAGCCTTTTCTTTTCTCTTTTCCTTTTTCCAATTAGATTTTCAGGAATGGTTTTCAAATGAATTCAAACTCCATTTGAATTCAAATTTATTTGGGATTTTTGCAGTGTGCAACAGTCTCAAATCTAGGCATAAAACCATGTGGTCACTTTGAAAAGGCTTGGTCATTTTGGAGAAACAAAATAACAGGGACTTTGCACTTGATTTGCAAATGTTTGAAAAATGGTTTTTTTGAAATCATTTCCATTTTGTAAAGTTTGGTTCAAATTCCACCCTCAATCCATTCAACAAGGGAGATAAACAATCTAGGTTTAAAACATTCAAACTCTCAAATGGGGGTGGCCATTTGATATAACTTTGTTCACATAAAATGATAGCACTATGTGCTTCTGTTTTCTGAAATGAGTTTTGAAATTGATCTCAATTCTATATGCATGCATGAATGATATGCAAGCTTTGAAATCATGATTTTAGGGATGTTACAAAACTAACCCCCTTAAGGTGAATCTCTTCCTCGAGATTCGGATTGGCTAGCAAATAGGTGAGGGTGGTCCTTCCGAAGATCATCTTCTCTTTCCCAAGTTGCTTCCTCTTCAGAATGATGATTCCACTGCACTTTGCAAAACTTGATAGTCTTTGTCCTTGTGACTCTTTCTGCAGTCTCAAGAATTTTGATAGGTTTCTCTTCATAAGTGAGATCACTTTCTAGTTGCACTTCCTCCAAAGGTATAGTATCTTTCAAAGAAGTTTCTTCCATCTCTGGATGACATTTCTTAAGCTGACTCAAATGAAACACATTATGGGCAGCTGATAGAGATTCTGGCAATTCAATTTCATAGGCAACTTCTCCTTTGTGACTCAAGATCTTGAATGGCCCAACATATCTTGGTGCCAATTTTCCTTTGACTCCGAATCTTTTCACTCCGCGAAGTGGTGACACTCTAAGATAGGCTCTATCACCCACTTCGTAGGTGACTTCTCTACGCTTAGGATCCGCGTAGCTTTTCAGCTGGACTGTGCTATCTTCAACCTGTCCTTAACCAATTTGACCTTCTCTTCGGCTTCTTTGATAAGATCTGGCCCGAATAAACTTCTTTCTCCCACACCATTCCATAACAATGGGGTGGTACACTTTCTTCCGTAGAGAAACTCAAACGGTGTCATCCCAATGCTGGCTTGATAGCTATTGTTATAAGAAAATTCTGCGTAAGGCAGACTTTCATCCCAGCTGGCTCCATAGTCTAAGGCACATGCTCTCAACATGTCCTCAAGGATTTGATTTGTTCTTTCTGTTTGTCCATCTGTTTGAGGATGGAAAGCGGTACTGAATTCCAACCTCGTTCCCAATGACTCATGTAGCTGTCTCCAAAAATGGGAAGTGAATTGAGTTCCCCTATCAGACACAATACACTTGGGCACTCCATGTAGACATACAATTCTACTCATGTAGATTTTGGCTAACTTAGCACTTGTATAAGTTGTCTTTACGGGTATGAAATGAGCCACTTTAGTTAGGCGATCCACTACTACCCATATTGAATCATATCCTGACCTGGTCCTTGGTAGTTCGGTAATGAAATCCATTCCAATTTTGTCCCACTTCCAATCAGGAATAGGTAGTGGTTGAAGCAAACCTGCTGGTTTCTGATGCTCCGCTTTCACTCTACTACACACATCACACAAAGCAATATGTTCGGCGATGTCCCTCTTGAGATTATTCCACCAAAATCTTTCTTTCATGTCCATGTACATTTTGGTGTTACCCGGGTGAATAGAATACGGAGAGTTGTGTGCTTCCTGCAAAATCAGTTTCCGCAACTCCGGATCTTGTGGAACACAGATACGTTTCCCATGCCATAAAGTACCTTGTTCGTCTTCGTGGAAATTTTTAGCTTTTCCTTGGCCAATCTTTTCTTTAATCTCTTCAATTTCCTTATCCGTCTTCTGAACTTCTCAGATCTTGTCCAACAAAGTGGGTTGAACATCCAAAGACATGAGATGTCCTTCGGGCACAATCTCCAATCTGAGTTTTCTGAATTGGGTGCACAAATCATCTGGCAATTCTCCTTTGGTAAGGCCATTCACAAACACCTTACGACTTAGAGCGTCTGCTACAACATTTGCTTTACCGGGGTGGTATTGCAAACTTAAGTCATAGTACTTGATAAGCTCTAACCATCTTCTTTGCCTCATATTGATTTCCTTCTGGGTGAAGATATACTTCAAACTCTTGTGATCTGTGAACACTTCACAACGCTTTCCCAAGAGGTAGTGTCTCCATGTTTTGAGTGCATGGACGACAGAGGCTAACTCTAAATCATGAGTAGTATAGTTCACTTCATGAGTTTTGAGTTGTCTCGAAGCATAAGCTACAACTTTACCGTCTTGCATAAGTACGGCACCCAAACCTTGATGAGATGCATCACATTATACCTGGAAATCATTTTCCAAATCTGGCAGACATAACACTGGTGCTGTCACAAGTCTCTTCTTCAACTCCTGAAAGATGAGTTCACAACTTTCAGACCAAGCAAACTTCTTGTCTTTCTTTAACAATTCAGTAATGGGCTTAGCTACCTTAGAGAAATTCTCAATAAACCTTCTGTAGTAACCTGCTAAGCCAAGGAAACTACGAACTTATTTCACGGACTTGGGAGATTCCCATTCTTTCACAGCTGAAACTTTAGCAGGATCAACTGCTACACCATCCTTTGTCATAACATGACCAAGAAAACCAACTTCCTCTAACCAAAACTCACACTTGCTGAATTTGGCATAAAGTTTATGCTCCCGTAATTTCTCAAGTAGCAAACGCAAGTGTCCTTCATGTTCTTCTTTTCTCTTGGAGCAGACTAAGATGTCGTCGATGAAAACGACAACAAACTTGTCAAGAAATTCCATGAACACCTTGTTCATCATATTCATGAAGTATGCTGGAGCATTGGTCAAGCCAAAAGGCATCATAGTATACTCATACAATCCATACCTTGTGGTGAATGTTGTTTTTGTTATGTCTTGTTCTCTTATCTTGAGTTGAAAATAGCCTGACCTTAGATCAATCTTTGAGAACACACATGCTCCTTCAAGCTGATCAAATAAGTCATTGGTTCTAGGCAAAGGATATTTGTTCTTGATAGTTACCTTGTTGAGTGAACGGTAATCTATGCATAACCTTTGACTTCTTTCTTTCTTCTCCACAAATAAGACTGGGGCTCCCCAACATGAAGAACTTGGTTGTATAAATCCTTTCTGCAACTGTTCTCCAAGTTGCTTCTTGAGCTCTTTCAGTTCATCAACTGACATTTTATACGGTCTCTTTGCTATTGGTCCAGACCCTGGTACCAAATCTATCAGAAACTCCACATCTCTATTTGGTGGCATTCCCGACAATTCTTCCGGAAACACATCCGGATACTCACTTACAATTGGCACACTGTCCATGCTAACCCCCTTAAGAGAATTTAACTTACTTCCTTTAGATTCAAAGTTGGACTTGAACTTAATCCGTTTTCTTTCCGGGGTTGTGAGTGCAACAGTACGATTAGCACAATCTAGTACTCCTTCATACTTAGCCATCCAATCCATTCCCAGTATTAAGTCCAGTCATTGGGAATCTAGGGTTATCAGACTTACTGGAAACTTATGTTTTCCAAACTCTATTACTAGATCCCGGCATCCAAGACTTACTATCATATCTCCACCCGAAGAACTAACTTTTATTGGACACCCAATGTTTTCAGTTGGAAACCCATTTCTATCAGCAAATGCTTTTGATATGAATGAATGCGATGCTCCAGTATCAAAAAGAACAAATGCTGGAATAGAATTGAGTCTAAACTTACCAAAGAACAAAGATCAGGCTCCTCATAGACCTCCTCCACACTGATGTGGTTCACCTGTCCTTTCTGGAAAGGATTGGGCTTGACAGGTCCTTCAACTTTCTTTTCGGGGCACTCATTTGCATAGTGTCCCATCTTCTTGCATTTGAAGCATTCAACCTGACTGATGTCTCTCTTAGCAGGCTGACTTCCACTTCCACTTCCATTACCACTGTGGTGGCTCTTATGTCCACTCTTGTGGTTCTTGTACTTGTCATTGTCATGACTGTGGTGATGCTTGTTGTCATGATGGTTTTGGTTGTGGTTGTGGTGCTTGTTGAATTTCCCATGCTTGTGGGATCCTGAGCTTCCACTGTCATCATAGTGAGATCATTTGTGAGACGACCCCGAGCTGTGCTTGTCGGAGCGCTTTCTCTTTCTACTCTCGACTTGCTTCATTTTGTTCTCCAATATAGCAGCCTTGTCACAGAGCGACTGATAAGTGGGAAAATATGCTACAGCCAGTTGCAGATTCAGCTCATCATTCAAGCCTTCCAGAAATTTTTCCTTTCTCTTGGCATCTGTGTCAACCTCATCCGGTGCGTAACGCGCCAGATTGTTGAACTCCTCAATGTACTCAGCCACGCTGCGGTGACGCTGCTTCAGATTGTGGAACTCTTTCTTTTTCAGGCTCATTATTCCTAATGAGATATGAGCAGTGCGAAAGCCATCCTCAAAGATATCCCAAGTCACCTCATCTATAGGAGTGGTGATCTGAAAATTGTCCCACCAAGTGGCGGCTGGCCCTTCCAGCAGATGTGCTGCAAATCTGACTTTTTCAACATCCGTGCAGCCCACGGTTACTAAGTCCTTGTTTACAGAACGTAGCCAATCATTGGCCATCATGGGATCATTCGTCCCCGAGAACTTAGCTGGCCTCAATCGCAAAAATCTGGTGAGCATATCAAAGCCCGGAGGGTTGTTGTTGTTATTGTTGTTATTGTTGTTGTTATTAGGGTTGTTGTTATTGTTGTTTTGGTTCTGAATGAATGTAGTCATCATCTGCATCAGCTGTGTTTGAGCAGTCATCATTTGTTGCATTTCTGGTGTGATGTTGTTGTTGTTGTTGGGGTTGGGGTTTGCGCGATGGGGAGGCATCTGTGGTTTGTTCAAATAGAGATAAGAATGAGATACCCATAGATGTTTTCATGCACATTACATCACATAAGCAAACACATAGCATGCAACACAAGATAAAAGTTCAACAACAAGATAACAAGTTCACAAAGTAAAACACACAAGTAGCAAGCCATCCACATGTCGGATGGTCCAATAACAAGTTCTCAAATAACAAGTATGATAATAAAAGATAAACGAGTGGTCAAATCTACTCATCAGCATCAATCTCCTCCTCGACAAAGGTAAGACATGCGTTCTCCATCGCGGCCTTGTTCTCCTCAATAGTAGTGGTCAAGGACTCAATCTTGGACTTGAGAGCCCTCTTCTGGGAACGAAGCCTCTTAATCACCGCCTGATGCTGCTCTAGCTCGAAGTCCTTGGACTGCAGTTCTTCAGTCATATCCCGGATCTTCTTGTTCCTATCCTGGACACGCTTCTCCGGACTCTTGAACTTCCTGTCCTGGGTCTCGAACTTCGCCTCCATTTCCTTGAGTATCTCGTCCTGCTGCGCGAAGAGCTTGTCCTTCTCGCGAAGCTGCACCTGGAGCTCGTCATTACTGAGCATGACATTGGTCATGTCCGTGTCCACGTGCCTAATGAGAGACTCTAAGTCCTAGAGATACAGACGTATCGGCTCTGCTGCGTCCCTCGAGTCGTCCTCGAAGTCGATGGACTCTCCATCCTCATCACGTCTTCCGAAGACGTGGAAGTGGGTGCCTCTAACCTGTCGGGAGTGTCGACTGGGCGCCCTATCGGGTCTGCATAACTACCTCCATGCCTCTCTCCCTGTCATCGTGCATAAGCTTGAAGACGATGGCCTCCGTAGTAGGCTCTGTCTGGCGTCCGGGCTGGTTCACCTTGAAGCCCCAGAGGTCCTTCCTCTCGAACTTGGTGAGTGGATGCACCATGATGGTGGGAAGAGGGAGATTGAGCAAAGTTGTAAGCTCAACGATACGAGGACCAAATCGGGTAACCTGGAACTCCTCAACAGTGCTGATGGTAATAGGCATCTATTTATAAGATAGAAAAGTTAGAACAACACAATTTAGGATAAAACAAAGACAAACATCACATACATATCCTTGGAAAACAAAATCACACAAGTCATGCATACATGAATCCATTACATCAACCAAGGTCCAATCTTATTTAAGGTATCATTTTGGAAAATAAGGTGATAGGTGGTGGTCCAACTAACGAAGTACGTTTACAATCCTATCTCACTGGATCTGTTGGCTAACACAATGTTCCTAGAGGCAATCAGCCTATCTTGCTCACATGATTCCATCACTAAGTCTATAATATCTCCTCTTAAGGTTTGGTTGGTGGCTTCCAACTCTTGGGTAAGTTCCTTCTCTTTTATCAAGTCTTTTTGGAGGTTGAGCATTCTGCACTTGACTCTAGCACTAAGTTCTTTGATAGTCCTCCAAGCTGCTTCTCTTGCTGACTCAAAGAATGTGGTGTGCACCATTGTGTTGGTGTACATGCAAAATCCTTTTTCTTTGTGGTTGTCTTCCTTGTTTTTATACAAGTGAAGTTGCACCCACCAGTACTCAACTCCTTCATCCATCACTGGAAAGCCTTTGTACACAGCTGCACCATGTATTTCCATTGCCACCATGAGGTCCTTGAGAATTTTGGGAAACTCAGTCTCACACTCCAAGGTCATGGTCATGAGTGGTCCTTTGTTTATGGTTTCGTTGATGGAGTTCATCTACAAATAGAGATGAGAAGAGAAGATTAGAACAGTTTACGAGAAGAATAGACAAGTGTAGAAGTAGTTGAAAATTTTCCTTAGTGGTTTCCAATCCTAGGGTCATAATCCTACAGGCAACACAGTGCTCTGATACCATCTGTAAGATCCCTCCTTTGTAAAGGAAAAGGATCCCTGTGATTGCAATGCTAGTCCCTGGATCATTGCTAGCATCCACAGTTTAAGATGAAGTACACAGATACAAAGGTCATTTATTACATCCATTCCAGAGATAAAACATAGTCTTTTACAACTCAAGGCCACAGGCCTAATACAAGAGTTTGGAATAAGTAAATAAACATAAGTCTTCATCTTCATGTGCCACAGGCAAGCATGTTGAGTGCAGACTCATGACACCTAATCATCATCGGAGTAACCTGCAACATCACAAGTTACATCCATAGTGGGTCAATACTTTGGAATATTATTTGCAAGTGATACCTTAGTAAATTTTTAAGTGGACTATATTACTATATGCATTTTGGCTAAGTGTAGCTTGGCTTTCTTTGCTCAAAATAGGTTTTTCCTATTAGTTGAAATCACTAAGTTTTTCTTTGTCAAAACTTTTCCCAAGAAACCATCAATAGACATTGAGGTCCTTCACCCTTGTTCACCCACAAGTTTTACTTAGAAGTTGGAGTGATGAGATTCTTGATAGCTTCCATGTCTTGATGCTCAAGTTGTCCATTGCCATGGACTTGGCTAAGTACTTAGATTTTCCATCTGCAGAGGTTGTGCACTTTCCCCACCAGACTTGGTTTCCCAAGACAGGACCTTTCAGAAGCCTTTCCTTAGACCAAATGGACGCGCTCCAACCTTTCATTCCCACTACCACCAACTGTCCAAATGGCTAAGTTCTAGCAACTTATGTGATCCAGGCAGAGCCCATATTGCTAAGTGGCTACACTATAAGCTTCTCAACACTTGGCCTCTAAAATACCTTTGTGCCTGGGTGGCATACCACAAGTGAGATACACAAGGTAAACCATGTCCATGGGCCTTGTGTAACCACTCAACCAAAAACCATCATTCAAGTCCAATTCCACCCAGGAGATTCATTGACTTAGTTGTTTTATTAAGAAAAACATAAGTCCAAAGACTTAGAAATATTTTTATCATAGCATGTATATACTTTACCAACCCTTGTTTGCTACTAGCTAGACTAAGCATGTCATAGTAACTTAACTTAGGAATTTCCTAGCAATTCTATAACTACTTAGGATTTCCCAACATGGCTTTTGGCAAAATAGTAACATGCAGAACTTAGCAAAATATTTCTAATGCTTGTATAAAACATAGGAATGGGAATATTCATGAAGTACCACTTTCCTTGGTAATGGGGAGAGTAGCACTCTTCACAATCACAATCACTAGCACCAAAGTCTACACAAAGAACATAACCACAATCACATACAAGTCATATACAAACAAAAATATATATGCATGCATGCAAAAATGCTAAGTGATGATTTTTAAAACTCCACTAAGCAAGTGCACAGTACTGAACCATAAACAAGTCAAAATCTTTCCAAACCAAGTTTATTTAGCACTAAAACAAAAAACAATTTCTATACTCAAAATAGCCTTAAACAAGTTTCTGCAAATAAAGTCATTTTAACAGAAACTTTTCACTAAACACATTGCATAAACAGAAAGGGCTTGTCTCCCTGATTCCAACGGTATAAAATTTGCAAAAATCTAACGTGGGAATCAAAAGTTATAGCCTATTCAAATTTGAATCCAAATCTGTTTTAAATTCTGTTTTAAACTCAAACCCTAGCCATGCATCTTAATTCTATTGGTTGATACCGTTTCTCTCAGGATCACCCTCCCGCACCGTCGGATCTACTTAAAACACACGGCTCAGATCTACCCATAACGATTCGTTAAGTGATCTAATCCTATACGCTGGATCCAGATCTGACGGCTCTGGATCAAACGACCAAAGTGTAGGGTTTCGTAGCATGGAAAACAAAAAATTTCTATCGCATACAAACAAACAAGCCAAGATCTATCTACTAGATTGTAGCAACGAGTCGATGGAATAACTTACCCTCGAAGATTCCAAAGTGTTTAACGAGAGCGGATTCGTGGGTGATGTAAATACTCTTCGATCTCAAGATCGTGTAGACGATCCTTCCGGCTGCGTTCGGCGGCGCTCGATCGGTCACACGTTCGGTACGGCGAAGACCTTCCTTTCCCTTGTTCCAAAGGCGGCGGAGGTTGTAGCACTCTCCTCGCGATTCCTAAAGACAACTGGCGTGGTACCTAAGTAGAGGGAGATCCTGAGGCTTCGCCTTAAGCGGGCGAGTATGGCGGAGTATGAGAGCTATTAGTGGTCTAGGTTTAGACACACCAATTAGAAGGCTCTAATCCGAAGGCTAGGGCAATTAGAAGCTCTAAACCAAAGCGGCTCTAAACCGGAGTTTAGGGCTAGGATTTAGATTAGAGGATAGGAACTTGTGTGTCTAGAGGAGGCCTGCCTCCTTTTATAGGTGGGAGGGTGGCCAACGGAGGAGCCCCTCCCCAAGTCGGCCTTGGGTGGCGCATCCGGCTTGGAGAGGAGGACTCCTCCCAAGTCGGTTTCAACCTCCTCTTGCTTGTTTCCTCTTTCTGTTTTAGCCGTTTGACTTTCAAACGGCCATTTGACTTTTCAGTTTTAGGATACAATTTAATCCTTTATTTGGAACAGCGAGAACACTTAGTACATGATGCAATCATTCCAAATGTAATGACACATTCATGTACCCTCCCGAGTCTGGGACATTAAAACTTCTAGATCATTCCCGATGAAAACAGGAATCATTTCGAACTCAAACGGACTTTCCTTATATGAATCTTATTCTCGGACCATTCCGGATCACCTCGTGATATCCGGATCCCATCCGAGACTCAACAACATTCGGTCTCTTTCTCATAATACCATAACTACTCAAGCAACGTCGAATCCTTAAGTGTGTCTCCCTACGGTTCGTGAATTATGCGGACATGATCGAGACACTTCTCCGAACAATAACCAATAGAGGAATCTGGAAATTCATATGGCTCCCACATATTTCTACGATTACTTTGCGATCGAATGAACCACTTACATATGATACCAATTTCCCTTTGTCTCACGATAGTTTACTTATCCGAGGTTATGATCGTCGGTATCTCTGCATACCTAGTTCAACCTCATTACCGATAAGTACTTTTTTATCGTTCCCGTGATATGTGATCCCTTGTGAGCCAGTCACATGCTTGCAAGCTAATTGGATGACATTCCACCGAGAGGGCCCAGAGTATATCTATCCGTCATATGGATGGACAAATCCCACTCTTGATCCATGTGTTTCAACCAATACTTTCCGAACGTTACGGTGTGGTGTTTGATGTCATCAAAGCATCCATCCGGTAAAGGTGATATGCATGATCTCATGGTCGAAGGAATTAGGTTACTATGTATCAGAAAGCATATAGCAATTGAACTATTGAAATGACTTGATCTTTATGCTACGCTTATCTATAGGAGTATGTCCACCATATCATTCTCCTAACGATATGATCTTTTTGTTGATAACATATCAATGTTCATGATAGGGAAACCACAATCATTAATCAACCAACAAGCTAGTGAAGTATAGAGGCTATACTAGGTACTTCAATTAAGTTTACAAATCACATAAGTATCAATGTTTCCTTGTTAATACTATTATAGCATGAATGTAAACATTTATCATAAACACAAAGATATAATAATAACTACATTTATTATTGCCTCTAGGGCATATCTCCAACAGTCTCCCACTTGCACTAGAGTCATCTAATCTAGATTACATGGTAATATACCGAACACCCATGGCAGTTTGGTGTTGGTCATGTTTTGCCCTCGGGAGAGGTTTAGTCAACGGATCCGCCACATTCAGATCTATGTGTACTTTGCAAATCTTTATATCCCCATCCTGGATATGTTCTCGAATAGCGTGAAAACGCGCTTGATGTGCTTGACTTCTTGTGTGACCTTGGTTCTTGCGCATTGGCTATGGCGCCCATGTTATCACAAGAGATAGACATTGGGTCCAGCAGACTAGGAACCACACCCACTGTAATGAACTCTTTCATCCATATCGCTTCTTGTGAAGCCTCCGCGACCATGTATTCCGATTCATTGAAGATCTCGCCACAACGCTTTGCTTTGCACTCCTCCAGCTAACCGCACCATTCAAAATAAATCGTATCCAGTTGTGATTTAGAATCATCCGGATCGGTGTTCCAACTAGCATCGGTGTAACCATTAACAACGCTGTTCATCACCTCCATAAGAAAGAACCATATCCTTAGTTCTTCTCAAGTACTTAAGGATGTTTTTGATCACATTGTCCAATGATCCACTCTGGATCACTTTGATATCTGCTAGTTAAACTAACGGCATATGCAATGTCGGGTCTAGTACATAGCATGGCATACATTAGAGATCCTATGGCTGAGGCATGAGTCTTACTCATCCTTTCTCTATCTTACGCCGATGTCGGACTTTGAGTTTTACTCAAGGTCGTATTGAGCAACATGGCAAGAACCCTTTCTTGCTTTCTTCCATTCCAAACCTCTTTAGAACTTTGTCCAAATATGTACTCTGTGACAATGATATTTGGCGTTTGATCTATCTCTATAAATCTTTATGCCTAATATGTAAGCTGCTTGCCAAGATCCTTCATTGAAAACTATTATTCAAATATTCCTTGACACTATTAAGAAGGTCTACATCATTCCCAATCAACAATATGTCATCCACATATAGTATTAAGAATGCTCTGAGCTCCCACTCACTTTCTTGTAAATACAAGCTTCTCCATAAGTTTGTATAAAACCAAAACTTTTGATCACCTTATCAAAACGTTGATTCCAACGGGATGCTTGCTTCAATCCATAGATGGACCGTTGAAGTTTGCATACCTTGTTAGCATCTTTAGGATCGACAAAACCTTTGGGTTGCATCATATACAACTCTTCATCAATATCTCCATTGAGGAATGCTGTTTTGACATCCATCCGCCATATCTCATAATCATAATATGCAGCGATTGCTAACATAATCCTCCAGACTTTAGCTTCGCTACGGTGAGAAAGTCTCATCGTAGTCAACTCCTTGAATTTGTCAAACCCTTTTGCGACAAGTCGAGCTTTATAGATAGTAACATTACCATCGACATCATTTTCTTCTTGAAAATCCATTTGTTCTCGACAGCCTTCGCCATCAGTAAGTCCACCAAAGTCCATACTTGGTTTTCGTACATGGATCCAATCTCGGATTTCATGGCTTCTTGCCATTTATTGGAATCTGGGCTCATCATCGCTTCCTCATATGTCTCGGGATCATCGGTGTTGTCCACCAACATGACACTCATAACGGGATCATACCAATCTGGAGTGGTACGAGTTCTCGTTGACCTCCGAGGTGTGGCATCCCGCAAAACCACTACTAGAAAATCGCGTTGAATTTGTGCATTGCATCGTCATCATCATGCATTGTTTGCTTAAAACTATTTCGCAAAGCCCGTTTTGTTTTCTAAGACGCCCCATCTTTATTCAAATATCAAATCCGGGTCGCCGGAATATTTTGTTTTGCCCGATATCGGTTTGCAAAAGCCTTGTTTGAAATAAATAAAAATATTTATTATTTTAGTGGGGCAGTCGAACGGGCCGAATGAACCGAACAACCACCCCCATTTTCAAATCGGCCCACCCATTAATCCTACAGCTACCAACTAACCTACCCAGCCCTCCCCTCCACCTCACTCCCACAAATAACCTGCTGCCACCTCACCCTCTCCCTATCCCCCAACCAATCCTATGCTGCCACCTAGACCATCCACCCCCTCTCCTTTTTCCTCTCTCTCTCCCAACCCACCCTGGCCACACACACCAACACGCACGCATCACACGCGGTCCACCCCGCCCTGGCCCCTGGCCCACCACCTGCCCCTGTCCCGCCCCGATCCCCACGCCACCTTTCCGCGTGCCCGCTCTCTCTCTCCCTTATCTCCTTCCCGCGCCATACCTGGCCAGCGCCTCACGCCGGCGCTGCCCCTCTCCCCCTCTCCGCCTTCGCCGGTTCTCCTCTCCGCTTCGCTCGCCGCCCAGTCGGCACGCCTCGCCTCCACCTGTAGCCTTTGCTCCTCGCCTCCGCCCGCCTTCGCAGCCTCCGCCTCCTCTCGCTCTCCCGCACCTTACGCCTCTGCCCGACCTTCAGCGCGCCTCCTCCCTTGCGACCGTCATGGCCCGCCACTGAAATCTCGCCGCCGCTTGCCAGGCCGTCAGCCTCAAGGCCGCCTCACTTGAAACCGTCTTCGGCGCCGCTCGTCCCGCGCTCGCCCAGCGCCTCGTCTGCGTCCTCGAGCGCCACCGCCTACTCGGCCGTCTGCCCCGTGGCGCCCGAACCCGTCTCGACGGCCTTGAATGCGGTAGCTCCTGTAATGCTGGGCCCTCGCTGTCGATCCCGTTCCCTGTCTCAGATTTATGCGTGTATGTACCTTTGGGTGCATGTGCCCGTGTATGTGTCAATCCAACCAGACCACCATCAAGGAACGGAACAAGTACCACAACGCCAACGACAAGGGGCCGAACAAGATCTTCGACACGGAACGCCGAGGTCTCCGTCCCATACCCGAAGATGTCAAGTTCTTCCTCACGGAAACTGAAGACTGTTTCCGGTGTTTGGAGGCCAAACCCCAAGATCGCCTTCCCCGACCCAAAGCGTCGAGATGCCGAGCCTCCGAAGACCGGACCCTGCAGGACTGACATGATCTTCTTCTCGGACGCCAAGATTCGTCGAGGGCCCGGAACGACAAGTACTCCCTCGAGAACGCCAAGTGCTTCGTCCCGAACGCCATGACCGTCAACATGGCCCGACCACCGCGGATGCGACGAGATCTACCCCGATATTCGGGAACGATCCCGGAGTCCGAGAACGACCTCGTCGAACCCTGAACCCCGAGACCCGACCCCGAACCCCGGAACCCAAGATCTGCCGAACCCTAATGTGTGAACCCCTTTCCGAGAACCCTATTTTATAAATGGTCAACTATATGAATTGTTGCATATTTATTTGTCATTTCGCATGCATATCATTGGTTTGGGGGCCTTATGCCGATTCACCTCTAATTAAATATGGGGCCCACATGCGGGCAAATCTAGTCTCATATTGGCCTCATTTAATTTGATGTAGCGCACCGGTGCTATCTTTTACCATGCTAAAACAACATTTAATTTGTGGGGTAGCTAAATAACATGAACCACCTAATTAATTGTCGGACCCCGGTTCCGCTTAATATGACCTAATTGCATCGCACTTTTGCTATGTCCTCCATCATACATGCATCATGCCGATCTTCTGCCGTGTATTAAATATTGCATCCAGTGTATATTCTAGTGTTTTGCTTCTTCGCGGATAAGGCCGATGAGTGGATGTGAGCTTCGCCCCGATCTTCGGTTGAACCTTCGACAATGTTTTCAGGCGAGCATCTCCCCCCTTTCTACCTATCTTACTTTTATAGTATTTATTCCCTCCTGTTGATCTATTGCTATCTGTCGCGATGCTCTAGTTTTCGTGATATCCCTTGCACCGTATATTGCCTTGGACACATCCTATTACATTGTTTGGTAGATAGTTGGACTTGCGTCGTAGTCGCTTGCTCAAGTCTTGTTGTGTGTCATCCATTACCACAGATTGTTGATGTATTGCCGCATGTTGATGTTGGAGATGATCATAGTTTTACTTATCGTTCACTTTAATTCCTGTTTAACAACTAAAATTGAAGTAAGCAGAGGCATCGTGGGTGATAGATAACATTTGGTTTCGAGCGCCCACTTGTGTCCGTGGGACCCAGTACTTGATACATGTTCCTTGATTTATCGCTATCCACATCCGGGAGGTATATGGGACCCCCCTGAGCCAGAGCTTGATTCAGTCTTATTTCTTGGGGCCACAAACTAGTTTGAGGTTTTATTTACTATCCTATACTTATGCCATGCTACTTATGTATTTACGATTGTGCGAGGCACTGCATCTTATTTAGGTAAGCAGTGTTTCGCGGTATCGACAAGCCACCACACTTTCGGGTTCCCGATCGTTTACTGCCATTGTAAAACCTTGAGTCCATCTCGAGCTTGCTTACTCCGTTGGTCTACTCAATGGGGTGGCCTGAAATACTACGAATCTGTGATTGCTTAGTCGTGAAAGCCTCGTTGGGTTTTGATTTGGTTTTCGAGGTTGATCGTGTGTTGCCATTGGTGCACCGGGGGTAAAACTTTCTGAAAGCCGTGTCCGCGGATATGGACAACTTGGAGCACAGTATCTCGATCATAGACAAGTATAACTAAAGTTTATTGCTATAAATTTGACTTTATAATGACTAGTAATCAGCTTCACTATAATGGAATGACTAATTAATACTGCCCACAATTGCTTGTTTGGAGTGTCGCTTGCGACCATTGTACCTGACTAGTAAGTATTGCAACTACAACGGATTGGCTGAATAAAAGTACCAACAACTGCTGGGTTTTGGGTTTATATCATGCTATCTGTATCTGATTAGTAATTGCTGCAACTACAACGGAATGGTTCACTAAAATGGCCCACTGCTTACTTTATCAGGACGACTATCTAAACCTGACTAGTAATTGCTGCAACGATAACTAAATAAATAAAACTGCCAACTGTGTGAGTTCCTCGGTTGACTTCCTCGTTTGGTCTCGAGGGGGAAACACCAGGATGGGTTGGTTTGGTGTTAGATTCAGGTCGGATCCGAATAGGTCTATCTTACCCCTCTCTGATAACCGCCAGTTGTATCGAGTCTCTATAGGATGTTTAGTGCATCTTCTTGCCGCTCGTCCACCATACCTATGTAGCGAGGACCGCCGAATTCTAGTCTCCGTGTCTTGGCCTCGATCGACGCTCCTCTTTTCCTTTGCCCTTTGTCGGCACCCTTTTGTTTAAGCAGGTTTTGCGATCGACGTCGTTAGCGGGGTTACCCTTCCGGCTTGGGCAGGGGTTATGGACGCCATTGGTTATTCTTGAGCTCTTAGCCCCATTTGCTTCTTGTCCGTGAGCGGACGTATCTTTTCAAGGTGATTTGGATCTCTGTACTGTATATCTGTATTCTTGACTCCCTGAGTCGTTGTTGTATATATCTGTTCTGTGGGTCCCATCGAGGACTGTTGTGTAATGTTATTACTTCGTTTTCCACCCGCACGAAAGTGCCTGGTGGGCACCTTTGAATCGTTTCTATGCGGGTTTGGCGGGTTTCGCTAAAACTTGCATAGATCCGATTCTGAGGGTGTTACAGAGTGGTATCAGAGCTCAGCAGTTGCGATACCCCACAAGTCCAGCCTGTAGGATAACCTAGCTAACGGCCGAAGTAGAGTGTCAAAACTATTTTTGCAAAATCGGTTGGATAGTTCTGATTAGGTCTGATTTTACTCCTTACCCCTCTGCTATTCTCCTCTTACCTCTACGAGTTTTGAATCCACCTCTTATCTTTTCTTCGAGTCCAGGAATTCTCGTGGTTGGGTTTTCGTCGCACCTTCAGGGTTTCGCTTCCTCCTTTGGTAACGGTGTTGCTACATCTGATCTTCCTGCTATCCGAGGAATCCTTCGTTGGGTGGAGTTCTCGTTGTTCTTCCTTGTGCCTCCGGTGGTTTCCGACACGACGACATCATCTGCGCCAGATCCGATGCAGAGTCTGCATCACACCTTTGTTTCCGAACCTCGCTTGTCGAGATCTTCAGTCTGAATCTTGAGGGTTGGTTGCATAATCTATCTGTTCGTGTACAGAGTAATGCTTTGAGTGCGGGATGGAGTCGCGACCATACCACTACTCTTATCATTTGCTTTGTATATTGAATGGTGGATCGATGCAATTTACTCCTTCCATGAAAGTTAGAGGTGGCCTTACCTTTAACTTGTCCGTTGTTTATCCGGAGTGTTCTCTTGACGAACAGGAACAACGACCTCTTGTTAGTGGTGTCGCGAGGATCTACATGAAGCGAGAAGACGCAGATCGCCGACCTTCCTTCCGGTACCATGAGGCGGATCTCGAGGGCGAGATCCCTTGTTAGTGGTGTCGAATTGTGGCATCCCGCAAAACCACTACCAGAAAATCGCGTTGAATTTGTGCATTGCATCGTCATCATCATGCATTGTTTGCTTAAAACTATTTTGCAAAGCCCGTTTTGTTTTCTAAGACGCCCCATCTTTATTCAAATATCAAATCCGGGTCGCCGGAATATTTTGTTTTGCCCGATATCGGTTTGCAAAAGCCTTGTTTGAAATAAATAAAAATATTCATTATTTTAGTGGGGCAGTCGAACGGGCCGAATGACCCGAACGACCACCCCCATTTTCAAATCGGCCCACCCATTAATCCTACAGCTACCAACTAACCTACCCAGCCCTCCCCTCCACCTCACCCCCACCAATAACCTGCTGCCACCTCACCCTCTCCCTATCCCCCAACCAATCCTATGCTGCCACCTAGACCATCCACCCCCTCTCCTTTTTCCTCTCTCTCTCCCAACCAACCCTGGCCACACACACCAACACGCACGCATCACACGCGGTCCACCGCCCAGCCTGGCCCACCACCTTGTCCTTGATCCCCACGCCACACGCCACCTGCCCACGTGCCCGCTCTCTCTCTCCCTTCTCTCCTTCCCCGCATCTCCCTGCAAGCGCACCTCCACACCGGCGCTGCCCTCTCCCCTCTCCGGCCTTGATTCTCCTCTCTGGCTTTCGCCCGCCGCCAGTCGGCCTTGCAGCTGCCTCGCCCGGCCTGCCCGCTCCCGCCTCGCCGCCCGGCTCCTCCTCGCTCTCCCGGCGCCTCGCCTCTGCTCGAGCCCACCGCCTGGCCGACCTTGTCCGGCGCGCCAACCATCTGCAGCGCCGCGTCCCGAGCCCGCACGCTCGGCGGCCGCCGCCAAACTCCCGTCGCCGCCTCCAGCGATCGCCGCCTCCTCCCAGGCGCCCGTCGCGTTAGCTGCAACCGCACCCTCTCGCCCCAGCGCCCGCCCGCGTCTGAGCCCGCGCTCCGCCTCGCTGCGCCCTTTCGCCCACCGCCGCTGTTGTCCCGTCGAAGCGCCCCGCCTGCTCCGTCCTCGCCGCCTGTAGCGCGCCCCGACCGTCTCGACCGCCCGGCCGTTCTGGCGCTCAGAGTACCGGCGCGGCCCTCTTGTCGTCGCCCGTTCCTGTCTGATTTATCGTGTATGTACCTTTGGGTGCATGTGCGTGTATGTCAATCAACCAGACCACCATCAAGGCGGAACAAGTACCACGCCAACGACAAGGCGAACAAGATCTTACCGAACGCCGAGGTCTCCGTCCCGTACCCGAAGATGTCAAGTTCTTCCTCACGGAAACTGAAGACTGTTTCCGGTGTTTGGAGGCCAAACCCCAAGATCGCCTTCCCCCACCCAAAGCGTCGAGATGCCGAGCCTCCGAAGACCGGACCCTGCAGGACTGACATGATCTTCTTCGGATGCCAAGATTCGCCGAGGCGGGCGACAAGTACCTCGAGAGCGAAGTGCTTGTCCCGACGCCATGACCGTCAACATAGCCCGACCACCGCGGATGCGACGAGATCTACCCCGATATTCGGGAACGATCCCGGAGTCCGAGAACGACCTCGTCGAACCACGAACCGAGACCGACCCGAACCCCGGAACCCAAGATCTGCCGAACCCTAATGTGTGAACCCCTTTCCGAGAACCCTATTTTATAAATGGTCAACTATATGAATTGTTGCATATTTATTTGTCATTTCGCATGCATATCATTGGTTTGGGGGCCTTATGCCGATTCACCTCTAATTAAATATGGGGCCCACATGCGGGCAAATCTAGTCTCATATTGGCCTCATTTAATTTGATGTAGCGCACCGGTGCTATCTTTTACCATGCTAAAACAACATTTAATTTGTGGGGTAGCTAAATAACATGAACCACCTAATTAATTGTCGGACCCCGGTTCCGCTTAATATGACCTAATTGCATCGCACTTTTGCCATGTCCTCCATCATACATGCATCATGCCGATCTTCTGCCGTGTATTAAATATTGCATCCGGTGTATATTCTAGTGTTTTGCTTCTTCGCGGATAAGGCCGATGAGTGGATGTGAGCTTCGCCCCGATCTTCGGTTGAACCTTCGACAATGTTTTCAGGCGAGCATCTCCCCCCTTTCTACCTATCTTACTTTTATACTATTTATTCCCTCCTGTTGATCTATTGCTATCTGTGTCGCGATGCTCTAGTTTTCGTACCCGTGATATCCCTTGCAGCCGTATATTGCCTTGGACACATCCTATTACATGTTGTTTGGTAGATAGTTGGACTTGCGCGTCGTAGTCGCTTGCTCAAGTGCTGTTGTGTGTCGTCCAGTGCCACAGTTGTTGATGTATTGCCGCATGTTGATGTTGGAGATGATCATAGTTTTACTTATCGTTCACTTTAATTCCTGTTTAACAACTAAAATTGAAGTAAGCAGAGGCATCGGTGGGTGATAGATAACATTTGGTTTCGAGCACTTGTGTCGTAGGACCCGAGTACTTGATACTGTTCCTTGATTTATCGCTATCCACATCCGGAGGTATATGGGACCCCACAGCGAGCTTGATTGATCTTATTTCTTGGGGCCACAAACTAGTTTGAGGTTTTATTTACTATCTGTACTTATGCCATGCTACTTATGTATTTACGATTGTGCGTGAGCACTGCTTTATCTGCTTAGGTAAGCGGAGTGTTTCGCATGTCGACAAGCCAGCCACACTTCGGGTTCCCGATCGTTCTGACCATTGTAGCAAAACCTGAGTCCGTCTCGAGCTTGCTTACTCCGCTATGGTCTACTCAATGGGTGGCCCCGAAATACTACGAATCTGATTGCTTAGTGAAAGCCTCGTTGGGTTTTGAGTTGGTTTTCGAGGTTGATCGGCGTGTGTTGCTATTGGTGCACCCCGGCGGGTAAAACTTTCAAAGCCGTGTCCACGGATATGGACGACTTGGAGCATGATCTCGATCATAGACAAGCATAACTAAAGTTTATTGCTATAAATTTGACTTTATAATGACTAGTAATCAGCTTCACTATAATGGAATGACTAATTAATACTGCCCACAATTGCTTGTTTGGAGTGTAAACTGCGACATTGTACTGACTAGTAAGTATTGCAACTACAACGGATTGGCTGAATAAAAGTACCAACAACTGCTGGGTTTTGGGTTTATATCATGCTATCTGTATTTGATTAGTAATTGCTGCAACTACAACGGAATGGTTCACTAAAATGGCCCACTGCTTACTTTATCGTGGCGACTATCTAAACCTGACTAGTAATTGCTGCAACGATAACTAAATAAATAAAACTGCCAACTGTGTGAGTTCCTCGGTTGACTTCCTCGTTTGGTCTCGAGGGGGAAACACCAGGATGGGTTGGTTTGGTGTTAGATTCAGGTCGGATCCGGATAGGTCTATCTTACCCCTCTCTGATAACCGCCAGTTGTATCGAGTCTCTATAGGATGTTTAGTGCATCTTTCGCGCTCGATCCACCATACCTATGTGGCGAGGACCTTGAATTCTAGTCTCGCCGTGTCTTGGCCTCGATCTTGGCTCCTCTTTTTCCTTTGCCCTTTGTCGGCACCCCTTTTGTTTAAGCGGGTTTTGCGATCGGCGTCGTTAGCGAGGTTACCCTTCCGGCTTGGCCTGGCGAGGTTATGGGCCATTGGTTATTCTTCAGGGCTCTTAGCCCCATTTGCTTCTTGTCCGTGAGCCAGACGTTGTATCTTTCAAGGTGATTTGGATCTCTGTCAGATATCGTATTCTTGACTCCTGACTCATTGTTGTATATATCGGTTCGTGGGTCCCATCGAGGACTGTTGTGTAATGTTATTGCCGTTTTCCACCATGCGAAAGTGCTGGTGGACACCTTTGAATCGTTTCTATGCGGGTTTGGCGGGTTTCGCTAAAACTTGCATAGATCCGATCTGAGGTGTTACGAGGCTCTGTAGCAACTTCAAAGCAGTTTCATGATCACCATCATTAGCTTCCTCTCTTATTGGTGCACCACAGGAACTTCTTCCGGTCTGCGCTACTCAATTCGAGAGAAGGTTCGACCTCGTCGAGTTCTACTTTCCTTCCAGTCACTTCTTTCGAGAGAAATTTGTTCTCTTGAAAGGATCCATTCTTAACGCGAAGATTTTGCCGGATCTATGATAGAAGGTATACCCAATAGTTTCCTTCGGTATCCTATGAAGACGCATTTTTCCGCTTTGGGTTCAAGCTTGTCCGGTTGTAACTTCTTTACATAGGCCGCATCCCCAAACTTTAAGGAGCGACAATCTAGGTTTCTTCCCAAACCATAATTCATACGGTGTCGTTTCAGCGGATTTAGATGGTGCCCTATTTAAAGTGAATGCTGTTTCTAATGCATAACCCCAAAATGATAGCGTAAATCTGTAAGTGACATCATAGAACGAACCATATCTAAGAGAGTTCGATTCTGACGTTCGGACACACCATTACCTTGTGGTGTTCCGGTGTCAATGAAAGTATTCGGATTTCTTCAAATGCTACAAACTTCGAACTTAGATATTCACCTCCACGATCGAGCGTAGAAACTTAATCTTCTTGTTACGTTGATTCTCTACCTCACTTTGAAACTCCTTAAACTTCTCAAAGTTTGGATTTATGTTTCATGAAATAGATATACCCATATCTACTCAATTCATCCGTGAAGGTAAGAACATAACGATAACCACCAGCGATGCTACACTCATTGGACCACACACATCGGTATGTATGATTTCCAATAAGTCCGTAGCTCGCTCCATCATACCAGAAAATGGAGTCTTAGTCATTTTTCCCATCAGACATGCTTCGCATCTTTCAAGTGATTCAAGAAGTCCATCGAATGGAGTTTCTTCATCGCTTCACTCCAATGTGACCAAGACAGCGATGCCACATATAGGTCGAATTATCGCTTGATTTCAAACGTTTAGCCTCAATGTTGATGATATGTGTATTTCCACTATCGAGATTCAATAAGAATAGACCATCTATAAAAGGTGCATGTGCATAAAACATATTACTCATATAAATCGAACAACCATTATTCTCTGACTTAAACAAGTAACCGTCTAAATAAACAAGATCGATATAATGTTCATGCTCAACGGGCACTAAATAACAATTATTTAAGTATAAAACTAATCCCGATGGTAGATGAGCGGGTAGCGTGCGACCGCGATCACATCAACCTTTGATCCGTTTCCCAGCGCCGTCACCTCGTTCTTCGCTAGCTTCCGTTTATTCTGCAAAGACTTTGTTTGAGTTACAAATATGAGCATCCTAACCGTATCAAATACTCGGGCACTACTACGAGTACTAGTGAGATACACATCAATAACATGTATATCGGATATACCTTTCTTCTTGATGTTGCCGTTCTTCAGATCCGCCAAGTACTTTGGGCAATTCCGCTTCGATGACCTTCTCCCTTGCGGTAAAAGCACTCGATGTCGGGCTTGGGTCCAGCCTTGGTCTTCTTCGGCGTGGTAACTTTCTTACAACCCTTCTTGAAGTGTCCTTCTTAGACTTTCCTTTCTTGAATTTGGTGGTCTTATTGACCAACAACACTTGGTGCTCTTTCTTGATCTCCATACGCAGACTTTAACATAGCAAACAGTTCGCAACGCTTTGTTCATGTTCTGCATGTTGTAGTTCATCACAAAGTTCTTGTAACTTGGTGGTAGTGATTGGAGGATACGGTAAATCCCAAAGCATTAGGAATCACTATACCCAAGCTTTGAAGTTTGTTTGCGTGCCCGGACATCTTAAGCACATGCTCACCGACTGCCCTCTTCCATCTTGCAGTTAAAGAACTTTTGAAGCCTCATAGCTTTCAATTGCATGAGTCTCAAAAATCAATTTGAGATCCTCGACAATATCATATGGGTCTGAATTCTCAAACCTTTTACGAGCTCGATTCCAAACCATACAAGATAGCACTTGAACTATGGAGTCTTGATTCTTAGAAGCGAGGTAAACATTCTTTACTTCATCGGCATCGGCGTGGGTCACCAATGGTGCATCCGGCACATAGGTCAAATTACCATTTGTGAGGACAATCCTCAAATTGCGGAACCAATCATGAAGTTGCTTCCATTGTTTTTCAACTTTTCTTTCTCTAGGAACGCATTAAAATTGATGGTAGGGGCTGCCATTGATCTACAACATATTTGCAATAGTTTAGACTAAGTTTATGACAAATTGAGTTCAAATTAATGATGAAATTAAACTAGGTGAACTCCCACTCAAAACAACATCCCTCACATTGTTTTAGTGATCACACGAACCAAATCCACTACATCAACACCGATCATCACGAGAGTTGATACAGTTTCAATGGCGAACAATCGTCATGTTCATCATATCTACTATATGATTCATGCTTTACCTTCGGTGATCCGTGTTCGAGACCATGTATGCGTACATGCTAGGCTCGTCAAGATCAAACCTTAGTTTCGCATGAGCAATGGCTTGCTCACGTTGTATACACTTGCAGAATCTAACACACCCGATCATCACGTGGTGCTTCGAAACAACAAGCTTTAGCAACGGTGCTAACTAAGGGCGAACACTTTATGACTTGAAATTGATGTGCATGAGGGATCATCTTATAATGCTACTGTCGTCTACTAAGCAATACAAGATGCATAAAGGATTAACATCACATGCAATTCAATATATGTGATATGATATGGCCTTTCTTCTTCGTGCTACCAATCTCCATCTTCAAGCACGAACATGATCTCCATCATCACCGGCATTGCATCAAGGTCAATGACGCTTCTCCATGGTTGTCGTCCACCGGCTTCAGCTATTACAAGTACTTTGAATAGACACGCGGGTCTTAACATAAATTAAAGACAACCATCTGGCTCCTGTCGGTTGCCAACTTACAATAAGAAACATTGCATACATCAAATATAATCACAATCATGGCCATATCACATCACTGCACACCCCTGCAAAACAAAGTTAGATGCCTCTACTTTCTTTGCATATTTTACGTGGTTTGGGGCTTTCAATAAGTGTCGTTCTAACTTACGAACAAGAACCACAACATTGATACTAGCATTGTTGATCACCCGTTGTAAATTGGATCTTAACTATGCTAGGAGAAAGCAGGCACCATAAAGCCACTTATGCAATACAAGTTGCATGTCAAGCGTGGAGCAAGTCTCATGAACGATGTCATGTAAGGTTAGCCCGGGCCGCTTCATCCCAACATACCGCAAGATGCAAAGTACATAAGAAGCAATCGACAATAAAAGCATCAACGCCCACAATGACCATTGTGTTCTACTCGTGCAACAGATCTACATATAGACACGGCTCTAAGTGTAGCTTGGCTTGCTTTGCTCAAAATAGGTTTTTCCTATTAGTTGAAATCACTAAGTTTTTCTTTGTCAAAACTTTTCCCAAGAAACCATCAATAGACATTGAGGTCCTTCACCCTTGTTCACCCACAAGTTTTACTTAGAAGTTGGAGTGATGAGATTCTTGATAGCTTCCATGTCTTGATGCTCAAGTTGTCCATTGCCATGGACTTGGCTAAGTACTTAGATTTTCCATCTGCAGAGGTTGTGCACTTTCCCACGGACTTGGTTTCCCAAGACAGACCTTTGAGCCTTTCCTTAGACCAAATGGACGCGCTCCAACCTTTCATTCCCACTACCACCAACTGTCCAAATGGCTAAGTTCTAGCAACTTATGTGATCCAGGCAGAGCCCATATTGCCAAGTGGCTACACTATAAGCTTCTCAACACTTGGCCTCTAAAATACCTTTGTGCCTGGGTGGCATACCACAAGTAAGATACACAAGGTAAACCATGTCCATGGGCCTTGTGTAACCACTCAACCAAAAACCATCATTCAAGTCCCATTCCACCCAGGAGATTCATTGACTTAGTTGTTTTATTAAGAAAAACATAAGTCCAAAGACTTAGAAATATTTTTATCATAGCATGTATATACTTTACCAACCCTTGTTTGCTAATAGCTAGACTAAGCATGGCATAGTAACTTAACTTAGGAATTTCCTAGCAATTCTATAACTACTTAGGATTTCCCAACATGGCTTTTGGCAAAATAGTAACATGCAGAACTTAGCAAAATATTTCTAATGCTTGTATAAAACATAGGAATGGGAATATTCATGAAGTACCACTTTCCTTGGTAATGGGGAGAGTAGCACTCTTCACAATCACAATCACTAGCACCAAAGTCTACACAAAGAACATAACCACAATCACATACAAGTCATATACAAACAAAATATATATGCATGCATGCAAAATGCTAAGTGATGATTTTAAAACTCCACTAAGCAAGTGCGATCTTGAACCATAAACAAGTCAAAATCTTTCCAAACCAAGTTTATTTAGCACTAAAACAAAAAACAATTTCTATACTCAAAATAGCCTTAAACAAGTTTCTGCAAATAAAGTCATTTTAACAGAAACTTTTCACTAAACACATTGCATAAACAGAAAGGGCTTGTCTCCCTGATTCCAACGGTATAAAATTTGCAAAAATCTAACGTGGGAATCAAAAGTTATAGCCTATTCAAATTTGAATCCAGATCTGTTTTAAATTCTGTTTTAAACTCAAACCCTAGCCATGCGTCTTAATTCTATTGGTTGATACCGTTTCTCTCAGGATCACCCTCCCGTGCCGTCGGATCTACTTAAAACACACGGCTCAGATCTACCCATAACGATTCGTTAAGTGATCTAATCCTATACGCTGGATCCAGATCTGACGGCTCTGGATCAAACGACCAAAGTGTAGGGTTTCGTAGCATGGAAAACAAAAAAATTTTATCTCATACAAACAAACAATCCAAGATCTATCTACTAGATTGTAGCAACGAGTCGATGGAATAACTTACCCTCGAAGATTCCAAAGTGTTTAACGAGAGCGGATTCTCGTGTGTGATGTAGTCGTACTCTTCCCGATCTCAAGATCGTGTAGACGATCCTTCCGGCGCTGCGTTAAGCGGCGCTTTCAATCGGTCACACGTTCGATTTTCGACGAAGACCTTCCTCTCCTTGTTCCGGAATGGAGGTTGTAGCACTCTCCTCGCGATTCGTGACTGTGGCGTGGTACCAAGTAGAGGGAGATCCATGCTTCGCCTTAAAGCGGGCGGTATGGCGGAGTATGAGAGGGCTATTAGTGGTCTAGGTTTAGACACACCAATTAGAAGGCTCTAATCCAAAGGCTAGGGCAATTAGAAGCTCTAAAAAGCGGCTCTAAACCGGAGTTTAGGGCTAGGATTTAGATTAGAGGATAGGAACTTGTGTGTCTAGAGGAGGAGGCCCTACCTCCTTTTATAGGTGGGAGGTGCCAGGGAGGAGTCCCTCCCAAGTCGGCCTTGGTGGTGCTGGCAGAGAGGAGGACTCCTCCCCAAGTCGGTTTCAACCTCCTCTTGTTTCCCTCGATTTCTGTTTTAGCGTTTGACTTTCAAAGCGGCCATTTGACTTTTCAGTTTTAGGATTCAATTTAATCCTTTATTTGGAACAGAGAACACTTAGTACATGATGCGATCATTCCAATATGTAATGACACATTCATGTACCCCTTCCCGGAGTCTGGGACATTAGGAAACTTCTAGAACATTCCGATGAAAACAGGAATCATTTCCGAACTCAAGCGGGACTTTCCTTATCGAATCTTATTCTCCGGACCATTCCGGATCACCTCGTGATATCCGGATCCCATCCGAGACTCGAACAACATTGGTCTCTTTCTCATAATACCATAACTACTCAAACAACGTCAATCCTTAAGTGTGTCTCCCTACGGTTCGTGAATTATGCGGACATGATCAAGACACTTCTCGAACAATAACCAATAGAGGAATCGAAATTCATATGGCTCCACATATTTCTCGATTACTTTGCGATCGAATGAACCACTTACATATGATACCAATTTCCTTTGTCTCACGATAGTTTACTTATCCGAGGTTATGATCGTGGTATCTCTGCAAACCTAGTTCAACCTCGTTCGATAAGTACTTTTTCTCGTTCCGTGATATGATCCCTTGTGAGCGGTCACATGCTTGCAAGCTAATTGGATGACATTCCACCGAGAGGGCCCAGAGTATATCTATCCGTCATATGGATGGACAAATCCCACTCTTGATCCATGTGTTTCAACCAATACTTTCCAAACACTCAATGCCACCTTTATAGCCACTACAAGGAATGTGTTATTCTATGACCTTCTAATAGTGACCGTGAACAAAATCGTCATAGAGTTATGACCATTTTGCATGAGATGGTCGTAAGCAGTTCAAGAGGGCCTATACCCTGGAAAATTACGACGATTTTGCCAAAAATCGTCATAGTTACTTTAGATGAAATCGTCATAATTTGATGGAAGCAGCCTATGGTGTTACTTGTAGCTCACTATGACGATTTTAAATCGTCATATTGTCCAAATTAGCATAACTTGACATGAGTTGTACGCCACCTCATCATTTACGCCTCGTGTCATTTTATGTGTCAATTTTGGCTATGTGACAATCCACGTGTACGCTTTAGGCGTTGCCAATTAAGCATGAAAAAAAGGAGGTGCGGGTTCGAACGCAACCAATTCTCTATTCGACTAAGGAGGACTAGAACCACGAGCCCGCGATGGCATTTGTGCTTTCATCCCACGCTACAAATTTATGAATATGGCCATGTTCGGTTGAGCATTGTCAATTAATAGAGCAAAAAGGGTGGAGCAGGGGTTCGAACCATAGCCCAGCTAGGTCGATGGTGGTTAACCACCGGGCCACTAGTCGATTTGTGTCAAGGAATGGAGCTCTCCTTTTTAAACAACGTTTTCTTTGTTGGGCACAGGCCAAGGAGACACGAGGCCTCTGTTTTCTCCACCTATTTTCTCCACCTACAAATTGAAATGACCGAACACCCAAATACGGTCTTGCATCACACAAATATCCAGGTATTTTGGAGAAGTTGACGATGCCACCAGAGAACCCAAACCCGCTCCCGTCCACATAATCCCTAATCGCCACCCTCCCCTCCTCGCTCCCAAACCCTAATTGCCATCCTCTCGCCGCCTCGCTTGCGCCGCCACCACCTTCTCGCATTCGCCTCGCCAGCGCCACCACCATCTCATGGCCGCCCTCCTGAAACCTAATTGCCATCCTCTCGCGTTCGCCTGCAGCTGCAACCTTTGTCTCGCCTTTGCCTGCGGCGCGCCACCGACATCATGCCTGCACTTACAGATCTCTTCCCCTCCCTCAGGCCGATTCCTCCTCCCACGAATCCATGCGCCATGACCTCGGCGGTGGCCATCTCCTCCTCCCATGCTTATACGAGGCGGCGGTCGTCCTCCCGGAAGAGCACCCCAGGCGATCTTCTGCGAACCCTAGCGTCGGTCTTTCCGCGGCATCAAGGCACGATGTGGCGCTTCCCAGGCTCACCGCTATCCTCCTGCCTCTTCGTCGACCTGATCGCATGCGCTCGCCTAGATCTTCCAGAGAGGTATGGTCTCCTCTAACCAACAAACTACGGATCGAATCCACCTTCGGGTTTGAAGGAGACATGCTCAATTATGGGATCTGTGATGCTATTCTTTAAGCGGATGGTGAGTATGATGACACGAGTGGTACCCAACATCGAATCGGATGGCTCGTGCTTGTGTTTAGCGTCAATGCAATTTTGTACTTTACCGGTTTCTTACAAGTCTAAAATTGATAAGTGAAAATTATTTCTTTGCGAAGCTGCTCTTTAGATTAGTGGTGGAATTTAGTTTAGATAAAAGAACAAAATTTAGTAGATTGTGTTTACGTATATGTTCTTAAATCTAAAATGAAAACTATTTGGTTATAAAAATATTAGGAGGAGCCTGGATTTAGAGGCGTATGGACAAGAATACTTTTGGTGATTCTTGAACTCGATAAAAAGCGGAGACATGAATTGGTGTGCTATAGTCGCTACACTTAGGATAGAGTTGGTTAGATGCAATTCCTATAAATCAAATTTATGGTAGGTGGGATATATGATATATAATTAAGAGGGGCCTAACTTCAGTTAACCAAATAAATAATCCTATTTCTTGTGATTAGCTTTATAGCTTGGCCAATTTCCCCCTTTATTATGTTTGCTGATATATCTTTTATTCTTTTTAGATTGCTTGGAATATCTACTTACTAAAGAGTGATATTTCTACAAACAAGTGACCATATGGTCTGCTGGAACTTTCTTGTTATTGGTTAGCGACATTTTATTGCTATATCATCTCCAATGATCGAAACCTTGCCATGGAGAAGGTAATTGGCCTTGCATCAGCCATCAGGTAGTGCTTGACGTGTTCCAGAAATTTATATATCTGTTATCACCATCATCCTGCTTTAAGTGTGTTCTTCTTGGTACCCTTGTTGGGTTCACAATTTGTTTTCCCCTGTAGTGCATGTGTAGGCTCTTTCATTTTTCCTTCAGATTGCCTCGACTTTGTTTGCACCTCTTTGTTGCTCGTGCGTTTGCACCTGCCAAGCATGCCTGGAATATCCATATTTACTCAATTATACTCATAAAAGGAATTAAATCATTACAGTCCTATCTCTGCCCTAGGTACCATTGCAGCCATCGCCGTTAGTGGCGTGTACTCTGGTTGGTCTAGCTATGCAGGCTCACTCTTGGGACACGATGAGGATGAAGTGTTGTCAACTCTGCTAAATAATGTCTGGATGGCTGAGAGCTCAGGGAGTATTGAAGGAGTAGCAACAGAATTGGTCCGGTGAGCTCCTTGCCCCCTCCTCATGATAGTTTCTCCCTCTGGTGTGTTCTTGACTTGATTCCCGAGAAATAGATAAAGCTTGCTTCTTGATTGATTAACCTTTTCTGTTGGACGATGGATAGAATTTGCATATAATTATATTTTGTGAGATGTCAGGATTAGCTTTGCGTGTTTGACAATTTGTGGGAAATATAAAACTAAAATTGTGCTCGCATATTTTTGTGGTACTGCAGTTGCTTTGTAATTTTTACGGTGTATCTTCTATAGTTGAAAATTTCGCTAGATGGCACAAGGAAACACTCCTAGCTGTTTAGTTTTATTTCTTAAGCTTAGTGCCATATCTAATGGTCAACACAATTTCTGTACCTATCTGTGTTTTGCAACTCCATAGAATGTTGTGATGGTGTCGCCATGGGCAACGCAAGGCAGTAGCTCCAAAATTAAGGAAACTATAACATGTGTTGACTTTGCTTCTGTGATTTTGCAATTATATGTTTGGTTCAACTCTGGCTCTAGCGGTTTAGCAGAGTTTTATATGAGCATGATTGCCAACATTTATCTTTCAACAATTGCATCTTGCTAGGATGTTTAAAGAAGAACACTTATTCTATGACCAAGCTATTTGCATCTTGCTAGAAGGATTCAGAATTATATGTGCATTTATTCTTAAAAAGGGATCAGTATTCTAACCACGGGTCATCTTATTGGAAGGGCATGATATTTATAGGAATATGCGTTCAAACTTATGCCCCGTAACTGTTGGCGGCTACCAAGTCATTCTATAGACTATACTAATAGGAGTTTCATTTGTTGAATATCGAGTTAATGATTTACTTTGCAAATATCTATATACATAGATATGCCAGTGCACTATTTTTGCTGTCCTGATTTTGATCATCAGGCATATAGCGGGTTTTGTGATGTTTTTTACATTTGCTTTAGTGTTCATGTGTAATGCTTTATCTTTTAGCTCCTCACAATAATAATTCCACCATGAAGGATCTGCACACTATGCCTGCATATTGTCTCCTGAAAAAAGGTCGACGAAAATTTTAAGATCGGTGATGCCCCCTGTTAATATACCTTTGCTAACTTCTTTTTTGCCAAGAGACGTCCAATACCATGCTTCATTGTTTTAAAGCCGATGGTTGTACCTCATCCCTTGATGTGTGTCTGTCAAATAAAAAGCCCTTGATGTGTTGTATTCTCCATATTGTTCGCAAAAACAGTTGACTATCATTCTTCTGTATCTGGTGGAGAAGGAAAAACTATAGTCATATCAGTGAGATGACATGGTAGCCCATCTCCATTGAACCCTACTTATCTGATCTTGTGTTGATTTGTTTTGCAGAAATACAGAACTACATGATATATACTAGAATTATCTAAAGGTATGTCGTTTTCCATGTGCCACATATTCTACTTTCGCCTGTATGTACTGCTAGCTGTAGATCACACATCACCAGTCCACCACCTCCATCAGTCCATCCCCTAGCAGCCTCCGTCCCACACCATTACCTCCTTCAGGTCGCTTCTCACATCCACATTGCAGCTCCGCCACCATCTCCTTGTAGTATCGCATCAGGTTCGAAATCTCTGGACGCCTGCTGGATCCAGCCTCATGGGAGCTGGGCATCCTTCTATGACCAGTCAACCATAGTGCCACCACAAGCCACGAGTAAGTTTTTCCTTCTCTTGGTTGCCCTTTTCCGGTTGCTTATGAGTTTTGTGAGGATTCTTTTGTAAGAAAATTCTACACACGTGTTTCTTCTTACTAATGGTGATCAAGTTTCATTATACTAGCACGCAAGATTTGGAGATTGGTCTGGTTATAACTGTATCGATTGCTCTGTTTTTTATTGCATGTAAGGTGTTTGTGTTTATGTCCATACTGCTATCTGCTGGTAGACCATAAAAGGCAATGCTACCTGATCGCAAAATGACACCCCATAAGTAAGCATAGATCATTTTCCAGATGCACTGAGCCATTGGGCTTCTCAAGTGGACTTAATACCCGATCATTTCATTGCACACGGTATTTCTTCACTCATCGATAACTCAATCGAGCGATTATTAGAGAAGATACAATAGTACATAAGTCAAAGGATAAATATTTGAGAAATTAGGTGGAGTTTACGATATTAACAAGTCATGTATGTTGTATTCCATCCCAAATACGATATATTTCCGTGCAAAGGTACATACAAATGTATAGCGCGTGCAAAGCACGTGCCTCTACTAGTTTATGGTAGTAGGCCAATTGCTCTAGGAAGCTGTTTGACAATGTACTACTATGTGAGCCACCAAAAGGAAAGCTAGCATCCATCGAGACACATTATGCTTGCTAGATTTTCTGATAAGGTCGCATCCATTTTGACTGTATTGCCTTCGCTTTGGGGCTAGCTGGTGAATAGATGTATCAACAACGCAATGTTAAGCGATGATCTCTAGGATGAAAGTGAATGGTGATAAACTATGGTCATTCACAAATTGTAAAATGCTCCACATGTTTTGGATCTATGTGTACCATTATGATAGAACAAAAATCAGAGAATGTCACAAAATAAACTGATTATGGATGCTAATACATTATGTAAATTTTCTGCTACCCCTATTATGGATTGCTAGAACTATATGTAAAATTTGCTGCTACCCATATTCTCAAACTACAAGCTTTGTTCATGTTTTAGCTGATCGTGCTAGAGTGGAGCTGCGCCACTTCGGGAGAGCGGAGGAGCTTGTTCGTGCAGCGATCCGAGGAGCTTGTCCGAGGTGTTGCAATTGGTGCTATTTGCTAATAAGTGAATGTAAATACTGAATTGTAATCTTGGATGTGCATTTGTGAGCCTGCTATTTGCTGATAAATTATCTGCATGCTGTGTATTTGCTGAAAATGGTGTATTTTATTGATGTATTTGGAAACTCTGGTGTATTTTATCGATTTATTGCATGGCTGAAGCAATTCCAGAAATGAAGATGCAAATTCTAGTTAAAAAATAGCAGAAATCTGGACTGGATGAAATATATTTGGGCTCTAAAAAGGTTGTGGCCCAAAATATATTGTAACAAATATGAAAATAAATAAGTGTACCGTAAGAAGGCAAGGCCCAAAAGTGACAAACCTAAAAAGGCCAAGGCCTAGCAAATAAAAGGCTAGAATTATTGGGTCAGCCCATTTAGATCACTAAAATGGACTGGGATGATTTTGATTTAAGACGATTTCATTTCGTCACAATTTTGCCACGTAGGATCGTACGTAGGATCGAGCTGGCACAGCTAGATGGTCCATGACGATATTGGATCGTCATAGACGTTATGACGATTCAATATCGTCATAGACGGTTATGACGATTTTACCAAAAACGTCGTTATAGTTCATTTGCGACGCCCAGCTTTCGACGATCTCAAAATCGTCATAGAATCGTCATAAACGGACTACTATGACGATTCTGTGACGAAAATTGAGGGTCATATATAGACAGATTCCTTGTAGTGAGCCACCCAGTTACGGTGTGGTGTTTGATGTCATCAAAGCATCCATCCGGTAAAGGTGATATGCATGATCTCATGGTCGAAGGAATTAGGTTACTATGTATCAGAAAGCATATAGCAATTGAACTATTGAAATGACTTGATCTTTATGCTACGCTTATCTATAGGATTATGTCCACCATATCATTCTCCTAACGATATGATCTTGTTGTTGATAACATCTCAATGTTCATGATAGGGAAACCACAATCATTAATCAACCAACAAGCTAGTGAAGTATAGAGGCTATACTAGGGACTTCAATTAAGTTTACAAATCACACAAGTATCAATGTTTCCTTGTTAATACTATTATAGCATGAATGTAAACATTTATCATAAACACAAAGATATAATAATAACTACATTTATTATTGCCTCTAGGGCATATCTCCAACACAAAGCGTGGCGGAGCTGGAGGCGGCTACTGGCGGCGGCGAGCTCTGTCTGCGGCGGCGCGGCGCTACAGGTCGTCCGGAGAGGCAGGAGGATGCTCACCAGGTTCGCAGCGTCGAGGAGAAGCTCAACCTAGCAGTGGCTTGACGAGGGGCGCACGGGCACGTTTGCTGGGGCTCGTCGGAGTTGCGGGCGGCGTCTGTCGCTTGCTGTCGAGGTCGTTGTCGAGGCTCCGTGTCGTCCTAGAACAAGGCAGAGGGTTTAGAAGATGCGCAAGTGACTAGTGAACAAGTTGGTGACAAAGGGAAGGCAAGGGGCGCTCAGTTCTTACCGCTATTGCTCGCCGGAGTCAAGCGGCGGCGCTGGTGGTTGCGGGTGTGAACGGAAACAATGACCTGGGTCACGAGCAAGCAAACCAGAGGCATTAGTAGATGCACAAGATCATGCTGGTTGCAGTGGTTTGAACGAGAGGCAACGGGGCGGTCTGAGCTTACCGTGATTCGTCGCCGGAGCGTCTGCCGGCAGCGCAAGTGCGATTGTGGGCGTGGTGGCGATGTGGAGGCACCGTGAGGGAAATGATCATGTGCGGAGGGGTTATGTAGGCGAGAGGGCGGCGATTAAGCGCGGAATCAAGGGTAATTAAGCGAATCAATCGCGGTGATGGCGGAGAAAGCGGCGGCGGCGTGGTCGGCGCGATTTGGGAAGACGAGGGTGGCGTGGGCGGGGCCGCTTGTCGGAAAATAAGCGAGAAGGAAGTGGGGTGCAGGTGTCAGTGGCTCTGTGGGTGCGTTGGCGCGTGCGAGAGAGAGAGAGAGAGAGGAAGGCCGGGTGGGCTAGCTGGGCCGGTTCTGCTGTTGGGCTAGAATAGGAGCGCCTGGCCTTTTTCTTTTCTTTTCGCTTTTCCTTTTTCTAATTAGATTTTCAGGAATGGTTTTCAAATGAATTCAAACTCCATTTGAATTCAAATTTATTTGGGATTTTTGCAGTGTGCAACAGTCTCAAATCTAGGCATAAAACCATTTGGTCACTTTGAAAAGGCTTGGTCATTTTGGAGAAACAAAATAACAGGGACTTGGCACTTGATTTGCAAATGTTTGAAAAATGGTTTTTTTTAAATCATTTCCATTTTGTAAAGTTTGGTTCAAATTCCACACTCAATCCATTCAATAAGGGAGATAAACAATCTAGGTTTAAAACATTCAAACTCTCAAATGGGGGTGGCCATTTGGTATAAGTTTGTTCACATAAAATGATAGCACTATGTGCTTCTGTTTTCTGAAATGAGTTTTGAAATTGATCTCAATTCTATATGCATGCATGAATGATATGCAATCTTTGAAATCATGATTTTAGGGATGTTACAGGGGAAGGTCGGATCCTGTAGCGAGGTGCGACATAAAAACTACATATTCATGGGGCTCAACTATGGGGGTAGCCTCTTTGCCGGGTAAGCGATACCTTACCTCGGTGGGAATTCGGCGGGTTTTGCGGATCCACTCAATTTCTCGGAGAGTAATTGTAGAACCCTGCCAAGAACCACGCTCTAGGCCTGTATCAAGGTATTCTACTCCAACGAGGGCGCCGATGTGCGAGCTTGACATCGGCTCGTCGGAAGAATCAACGGAGGAAGAAATACTAGCGACAGGAAGAGGCCTAGAGGTGCACGTCTCTGTCGCGGCAAGAAAGGGTACGGTGGTGGTGGAGGATAGGGAGCGAAGCAGAAGCTCAAAAACACGTCACAACAAGAGGAGACCAAGTAGCGGCGACGCGGTCGCAGGAACTAGGGAAATGCGGCGGCGGCACGAGGATGAGGATGAAGGGGATGGAAGTGGGGGAAGTGAATGAACGCTTCCCCACTCCCCCATTTATAACCGCACGCCGGGAATGCTAGTGGGATCACTGGTGCACCACGGTTAGCGAATACACGCGTGTACACAATGTTGGCATCAAAGGATTAGGGCCACAGGGAGGTCACACGACACACGAGGTGATCTGGCCATCTTTACCGTTGCGGCTATTGAATGGGAGCATCGTCAATTTGACCGCCTGCAGTTATAACTTTGACCATGTCAGTAAGCACTGTAGCGGTAAAAAATGAGGCAAAAGAGCAATGATTGAGACACGTAGGATGAAACTTATAAAAGAAGCTAAGGAGATGGTTCGGATAATAGTGAATGACTCGAAAATGAATCATACCTCAGAGTAAGACAGAGAGTCAAGAAAGATTCGATAGAAAATATAAAGAAAATGAAATACCGACTAAAGAATGAGTCGGCAACATAAGTTAGGTAGCAGAATATTTTGAACCTGATGTGATCTAGCCAACTAATATCGTCAAGACCGCACCAGCTCCGGGGACTAATGTTGGGGGCATGACCCATGATAGGGTCAAGATAAGGAAAAAGGGGAAGACCCTCATAGAGTTGGACCGGGTCAAAGAATGATCCGGCCGAGTCATATAGAGGTCGGTCGAATAAGGTCAAACATGGTCTGAGTCAGGTAGCTAAAACCTGACACGACCGACATAATATTTATGTTGGCCTATGGAAACTATGCGTTGTGTGTGCAGATTAGGGCTTGGCCGAGTCATAAGGTGAAAGGCCGAGTCAGGGGAAGCTTGCTCAAGAAGGATAAGAAGAATCCCGAAGTCAACACTACACACTGTCTCTCCTCAGGAATCTACACAGTGACAAGCGCTAAGGAAAAGAGACATAGCAGCAGAGGAGTAGGAGAAGGTCACGTAGGTGACAGTCCACAAGACTGAGGCTCACATGTGGACTCTGAGCCTTTGCCATCGATAGAAGGGGAAACGGAAAGAAGCCCGCCGAGTTACTATTTTGGGACAAGCATATTCCACGAATATGCTTGTCCAAGTCATCCCTAGAAGGAACCATGCCACTCCTTTATAAGGATGGGCAGGGTTTACTGAGGAGGGGATTTATTCACTTTTACTATCGTGGGAATGGTCACGGCAGATGCTGCAATCGGCAGCGAGTAGTAGAACGAGGGGCAAGGGCGGCCAGCCATGTGCGGTGCGAGATGAGGGCGGAGACACAGGGTTTTACCCAGGTTCGGCACCCCGGAGGGTAAAGACCTACTCCTGCTAGATTGTATTATGATGGTGGTACAATAGGCGAGCTCGGCGGCTAGGCGGCGAGTCGCTTGGGTGTATGATTGAACGTATCTTTACACGCCCTGTTGGGAGGTTTATATAGACTCACCTCTCCTAGGGTTTACATATCTCAACTAAATTAGTTAAGGCTTCGGTAATCGTTTAACCTAACTCGACTGGGCCTATCTACTCGCCTTGACTTCGATCGCTTGGATCCACACCGCCTCGATCCGATCGCCCTTGCAGCCCACTCGCCAGCTTCTGGGCGATCGGAAGCGTCTGGGGTATACCCCGGTATGCACATCCCCATCAGTAGTCCCCGAGGCCGTCGTCGATTAGGCGTGGGTGGCTGCTGGTAGTCGAAGTATACGGCTTCAGAGTAGACATCCAGTCGAATCGTCGGCGGGCTCCTGTATAAAGGAGAAAACTAGTCATCGGTCGCAGCTTGGTAGTCTAGTCGTGGCTCTTGTCATAGTGATCGGGTCGGCGAGCCGAGTGGCTGAAGTTGGACCGTTAAACGTGGTCAAACTAGCCGTTGGGGTAATCCAACGGTAACTTTTGGCGTAATCACCGCGCAGTAACGACTCCCTGATTTGGCGGGTAACAACCGCTATATAAGGGGAATGGCAGGCGATCAGAGAACCATCTTCTCGCCATTTCCTCCAATTGCACGCACTATCGCCTTCCTTCACATCGTGATCCAGCCGACCCGAAATCCTCCGACCCCCCACAAATCCTTCCGCCATGGCCCTCTCCACCGAACCTTGGGGTAGATCTAAGTGTACGAGGGCGCAACTGGCTTCCTTCGAGGAGGCCGGGATCCTGCGCGCTGGCTGCTGGCGCATCCCCGTGGCCGGAGAGGTGACCAAGAACCCGCGCGAGGGGGAATTCATCTGCTTCACCAGCCACCTAGAACGGGGGCTAGGATTCCCCACGTCCCTGTTCTTCCGGCGCTTATGTGCCTACTACGGGATCCAACTGGCGGAACTGGCGACTGGAATAAGTCTTGGTTCTACGTTGCTGAGGCGACCCCGGAGGGCGAGACGACGATCCCACGATACTCCGCCAACCGGTCCGAACCGCGCCGACTTCAAGTCGGCAAGCTCCCCAGCAACCAGCGGATGGTCGTGGACGAAATGCTTCAAACCATCTGCGTTCTGAAGAAGAAAGGCCTCCAGACGATCAACTTATACAACTGCTGGCTCGGGCGGCGGCTCGTCCCTCTGGCTCGGCGCGACCACTACATGTACCAACACACGGGCCAGGAGGACTCGACGAAGTCCTGCCTAGCCGAGTGGGCGCTTGAGGACTACACCCCAGCACTGAAGAAGATCACCCAGGCGGTGTACCTGGACGCAAAGGCTGGGGTCGCCCCCTACACCGCAAAGCATCCAGCCCCAACGGTAAGTCACCTCGCATCATTCGCAGTCGCAGTTTTTGCAGTCGCGGTCGTTCTAATTTCATTTTGTGTTCATTGCAGCTATTCCAAGTGGTGGAAGGATGGCTCCCGCCTTCAGACGACGAGAATTCGAGCTCGTCCGTCCAGGACATGGGCGAATCGCCTCCCGCCAAGGGCGATTCCGGGAGCGACGAGAGCGACGGAGACGACGAGTCCGAGGAGGAGATCGCCCCACTGGTCCGCAAGACCCGCGGGCAGCGTCAGCGTGAGCTTGAGGCGAGTAAAAGCCTCGAGCGTCATGATGACGACGACGAACTTCCGGAGACCACCTCGCGCTGCGAGGCTACTCTGTCGAAGAAGAAGAAGAAGAAGAAGGAGAAGAAGGCCAAGGCTCCTCCTCCGAAGAAGAAGAAGACGAAGCCAACGAGGCCGGCCTCGCCACCGCATTCAGCGAGCAGCTCCGACGCCCCCAGCCCGGCCAAGGACGAGGCGCCGCCGACGGCAGCGGCTGCATACACAGCCATCGGTGCCAGCACTGCTTCGGCTCCGCCATTCGCCCAGCCTGGGCTAGGGGCCACTCCGGCCGCGGCGGCTTCACCTCCCAGGGAAGCTCCTGCCGAAGATGTCCTAGAAGCTCGAGTTGCAGCCTCGACGACGAAGAAGCCGTCCGTGTCTTGGGCACGCGACGTCCTGGAGATGGGCCTCAGCCGCCGACTGGGCCCCGAACTGGAGAAGCCGGCCGGCATCTGCATGGGGCTACGTTTCATTCCGGTCGCCAAGTGAGTTCGCTCACCTACTTTTGTCTTTCATAGCAGCTTGAATTATCTCGCTCACACGATCGATTTGCAGGACCGGAGCGAAGAAGATAGGCCACCCGACCGTGTCTAAGGTGCCACCCGTCATCAGCGAGGAGGATCCTTCCCGCAAGAGTAAGGTGGACGAAGTCGTCGTCCCTGTGGATGGCGCCAAGAAGGCCAAGGGCGACGATGTCGTCACGATCTCCGACGACACGGCGGTAGCGCCGAGTGAACCCGCAATGGAGGCGGCCGTACCCAAGAAGGAGGGTGCTCCCTCACCTGGGGTGACCGAGCCGGTCTCCTTTGGTGTCAGTGCCTCCATCGCCACGTTCCCGCGCTTCATGGCCAGATCGGCTACAGCGAGTGGGACCTTGCCCTCGAGACGTGCACCTGGGGTCGCCGACGCGGAGGTCGAGCAGCATCGTGGGCACACGCCGGCTCTCCTCGCGTCCGTGGATGCGATACAACTTCACGGCATGCTTGGCGCAGCCATCCAGGTATATCCAGTCCCCGAGGATCAGGCCGGTGTGTTACAATGGTCTGATTCTTTTAGTGTCTTGTTGTTATTTTTCGCGTCCAGTCCCCGAGTGCGCACTCGCTGAATTTCAGCGGGTGGGCACTTAGGATTTCTTGATTGCGTACCCTCGAGCATCGCTGAATTTCAGCGGGTGGGCACTTAGGATTTCTTGATTGCCAGTCCCCGAGTGCGCACTCGCTGAATTTCAGCGGGTGTGCACTTAGGATTTCTTGATTGCCAGTCCCCGAGTGCGCACTCGCTGAATTTCAGTGGGTGGGCATTAGGATTTCGCTTTGGTTAACTGTTTGGATTGTGTGCAGGGTCTGCAACGTGAGTCAGCTGACCGATTGGCAGCGAAACACCACGCGGAGAAGGAACTGGCCACCGTCCAAGAGGTGAATAAGGGGCTTCAGGCAGTTGCCGCGAAGGCAGAGGAGGCTCGCCAGGGACTTGTCCCCGTGGGTGAGTTGGCAACGGCTCAATCGGCGTTGAGCTCGGATGAGAAGCGGATCGCCGAGCTCGAGCGCGAGTTGAGGGAGGCGAAAGAGGAGGCGAGTTTGGCGGATGGTCGAGCCAAGGCCGCTGTTACGGTCGCCGCGGAAGAGCGTAAAGTTTCTGACGCCCTTGTTGCTGGGCTTCAGGACGACTATACTTCTCTTCAGAGCTTTATCACGGATCTCTCCCGTTCCTTGATTGGTGAGTTTGTCTGCCCTTGCCTATTGCATGTGTCTTTTCGTAATATCTAATGTACTCACTGTTATCTTCTATCCGCAGGTCGCATCCTTGATAGCGCGGAAGAGGCGAGCTCGTTCGACGTGCAGCAATGTGTGGCCACGCTAGTCGACTCGGCGACATTGTCGGCGAAATGCATCCGAGCCTACCTTCAGGATATATCGCCCACGGAAGTAATTCCCAGCGACCTCGTCGAGGTGTGGAAGTACTTGGAGAAGGCGACGTCGGTCATTGAGTTCATGACGCGATCGGCGTTCCGGCGTGGAGCGGCGACAGCGCTTAGCCTTGGGCTTGCTCATTTTCCAGAAGATTTCGATCTGGACGATGTGACGAGTGGCTACACGTCGTCGACTGGCGAGGTGGAGATCTCCGAGGTGCTCAATTTGACGGGTCGCGCCATGGTGTACTCCGAGCGTGTCTGGGTGATGGGCGACCTCCTTCCTTACCAGGAAACGGTCGTCGCGCCCAACGACCCCGAGCCGCAGCACCGGGACTTCAAGGTCGAGCAGCCCTTCCGCGCAGCGATGGCCGGTGAGCTGACGACGTACTCGTCAAACCCGTACACGCCGTTCATCCGCAATCACAAGGGTGCTGGCGAGTTGTCGTCGAAGCCCGCGGAATAGAGTAGTTTGCCCTGGGGCGTTAGTAGCAGATCTGCCGCTTGGGCATATTTTGTATTCTGAGATGATTGCAACATGCTATTAATGAGATATCGAGTTTGCTTTGTGACTTGTCATGTGTTTTCCAATTGAGGGTTGAACGAGTCCCCGAGCGCGTCCGCCCTTTTTGTGGGGTTTACCTCGTGTATGTTGTGTTTGTGGTTTTTGAATGTTTTGGTATTGTGGTCGACTCGCCCGGACTCGGAGAGCCAGTCGCAAGGCGACTCCCTTGAGCACTCTGTACTTCACCGTTTTCCCTTACGCGAACGAGGTCGGGTGGCCGAGTCCCCGAGCGTGGTACTTGGTTGTTCTAGGCGCGACTCGAAGTTGGGTGAGGACTTGGCGCGTTAGTTTGAGCGCATCACTCCTTCCTGGCATGTTGGGTCAGTCGCATGGCGAGTCCTAGGCATGCTCTCATATTTGGCGTTTTCCCGAGCCGCTCGCGCTGAACTGGTCGTCAGTCCCCGAGCGTGGTACGTGGCCGTTCGAGTCGCTATGTCGAGGATGCGGAGGATCATGGTCGCTGTGAGAAGCGAAGGCAGTTGTCTTGGCTCGTAGAGCCAGTCGGGCTAGGCGACTCCAATGGGGCTCCGGGTAGGCGTTTTTCGTGGACGATGCAAAACCTGAGGTGACCCAGTGCTCTTGCATCGCACTACTTGGCCGTGCCGATCGCTTTACCAAAGGTTGACTTCTGCGGTTAGCTTGACGCTGTTATTACGAGTGCGAGTGGCACAAGACACGGAGAGTAGGCGCAATTTGCGCTAACCGATTCTTTTTATTTCATATCGACTGGAGATTACATATGCGGAGTTCTAGGAATAGAACTTCCGTAGGAGGTTTACATTCCATGGTCGCTTGACGTCGAGTTTGCCGTCCCCGCGGACGTCGATGAGGTAGTAGACATCGTTTCCGAGTACTCGACCGATGGCGAATGGTCCCTCCCACGGAGGGGAAATCTTGTGCATGCCCTTCTTGTCCTGGATGAGGCGCAATACCAGGTCGCCTTCTTGGAAGGTGCGAGTTTTCACCCGCCGGCTGTGGTAGCGGCGTAGTCCCTGCTGGTAGATGGCGGTGCGTGATCGAGCGAGGTCACGTGCCTCGTCTAGTTAATCGACCCCGTCCTGGCGGGCGAGTTCGTTCGCACCCTCCGTGTAGTGGACGACCCTTGGCGAGTCGTGCTCGAGGTCGGTGGCATGACTGCCTCGGCGCCGTACACCATGAAGAAGGGGGTGAATCATGTCGACCTGTTGACCGAGGTGTGGATGCCCCAGATGACGGAGGGTAGCTCCTCGACCCAGCACCCGGCGGTGCGCTCGAGTGGTACTTGGAGTCGGTCAGCCGTGGAGGATGCTTTGATTGGCCCGCTCACCGGCCGTTGGATTACGGGTGGGCGACTAACGCGAGGTCGAGCCGGATGTGGTGTTCTTCGCAGACCGCCATGGCTCCTTTGGCGGTTGGTGCCGTTGTCCGCGATGATGCTGTTTGGGAACCCGAGCGATATATGAGCTCGTGAGGAATTTAGTGGCGGCCTTCCGTCGCATTTCGGATCGCTTGGCCTCCACCCACTTTGTGAATTTGTCGACCGCGACCAGGAGGTGGGTGTAGCCGGAGGGGGCCTTTTTGAATGGTCCTACCATATCCATGCCCACACGGCGAATGGCCAGGTGATGGGGATTGTCTTCAGCGCCGAGCTCGACACGTGCGTCTGGTTGGCGTACTTCTGGCACCCGACGCACCGCTGGACAATGTCGACGGCATCGGCGTGTGCGGTGGGCCAGTAGAATCCACGCTGCATAGCCTTGGCGACTAGAGAGCGGGCGCCGGCATGGTGGCCGCAGTCGCCGGAGTGGATGTCGTGTAGGATCTTGCGTCCTTCGGCGGGTCGGACGCAGCGTTGGAACACGCTGGTGACCCTGCTCTTGTGGAGCTCGCCGTCGATGATGGTGTAGGACTTGCATCGGCGTGCGATCATCCGGGCATCCGTCTCGATTGCCGGCAAGGTGCCGGCCTCTAGGTAGGCGACGTAGGGCTTGGTCCAGTTATCTGGCTTGGTGACGAGTGCGACCAGGGCTACATCCGGCTGCAGCGGGACTCCAATGTCGATCTCCCGGGGGGGGGAGACTGATGGCTTGGTGATCGTGTTGAGGAAGACGCCAGCTGGTGGTGCGAGTCGAGCCGACCCGATGCGAGAGAGTGCGTCGGCCTCCTCGTTCTTCCGCCTGTCAATCCAATCGACGGAGTAGCCTGTGAAGTGTCCACCCAGCTTGTCCACTGCTTGGCGGTATGCCGCCATGGTGGGGGAGACGGCGTCAGAGTGCCGCGACTTGCCCCGACGAGGTCGGAGTCTCCGAGCAGCAGAGGCGGTTGACGCTCATCTCCTGTCAGCTCGCATGCCGGAGTAAGGCCTCGTACTCGCCATGTTGGTGCAGGGTTGAAGTCGAGGCAGGACGAAGCGGAGCTTGGCGCCTTCGGTGAAGTTAGCATGATCCTCGCTCCGCGCCGGCGTTCTTGGAGCCGCCGGGCGCGTGCTCCATGAATGGAGGTATGGCAGCTTCTTCCGCCGGGCCTCCTCCGGGCGATGAAGTCCGCTAGAGACTGCGACTTGATCTCTTTACGTGGCTCGTATTTGATGTTGTGGACGCCGATCTCGACGGCCCACTTGGCGACCCGCCCGGACGCCTCACGGTTGTGGATGATGTCCTGCAACGGTGCTGAGGAGACGACCGTGATTGGGTGTTCCTGGAAGTAGTGCGGTAGGCGCCGCTGTGCTCTGAAGACCGCATATACCAGTTTCGGTATCATGGGTATCGGCGCGACTCGGTGAGGACCTCGCTGATGTAGTACACCGGTCGCTGTCTGGGCGCTCCTTTCCTTCCTCCGTCCGTTCGACGACCATAACGGCGTTGACGACGCGCTCGGATGCCGCGACGTAGACCAGCATGGGTTCTTTGTCAGCGGGGGCGGCGAGTAGTGGTGCGGCGAGTAGCACCTTCTTGAGGTCGCGGAGCGCGTCGTCTGCCTCCTTGTCCCACTGGAAGGCGGGGTTCTTGCGCATCAGGCGGTATAGGGGCATCGCCTTTTCGCCTAAGCGGGGGATGAAGCGACTGAGAGCCGCTACTCGCCCGGCCAGCTTCTGGACGTCGCGCAGGCACTCGGGTTTGCCGAGTCGAGCGATCGTGTCGATCTTGGTGGGATTCGCCTCGATTCCGCGCTTGGAAATGACGTATCCCAGTAGCTGCCCTGCTGGTACACCGAAGGTGCATTTGCCTGGGTTTAGCTTTATCTTGTATTTCCGCAGGTTGGGGAATGTCTCCGCCAGGTCGGCGAGTAGGTCGCCCTGGCGAGTGGACTTTACTACCATGTCGTCGATGTATACATGGATGTTGCGGCCAATTTGGCTCGCGGGGCACTCTTGCATGCACCGTTGGTAGGTCGCTCCGGCGTTCTTGAGGCCGAAGGTCATGGCGGTGTAGCAGAATGCTCCGAATGGCGTGATGAACACCGTCTTCTCCTCGTCCTCGATGGCCATTTTGATCTGGTTGTATCCAGAGTAGGTGTCGAGGAAACATAGCGATTCCGAGCCCGCGGTGGAGTCGATTATCTGGTCGATCCGCAAGAGGACGAACTGCTCCTTCGGGCAGGCGTTGTTCAAGTTTGTGTAGTCGATACACATCCTCCAGGTCTCGTTCTTCTTCTCGACCAGGACTGGGTTAGCCAGCCACTTGGAATACTTGATTGGCCGGATGAAGCCTGCAGCGAGTAGACGTTGCACCTCCTCGGCGATGGCTCGGAGGCGCTCTTCATTGAAGGGCCGCAGCGACCGTTTGACGGGTCGCACTTTGGGGTCGGCGTTTAGTTTGTGCTCAGAGCTAGGGACACCGTGCATGTCGAGGGCTTCCATGTGAAGATGTCCTGTTCTCACGGAGGAAATCGATGAGCGCCTTCCTAGGCTGGGCTCATGCCCGTCCGATCGCCACCGCTCGGGCCGAGTCGCCGGGACCAGCTCGACGGTGCGGTGTCGTCGTGCCTCAAGGTTGAGGTGTTTGCGCCCGAGTTGGGCTTGAGTATGGTGGGTCGTTGTTGTTGACCCCGCCGCGACTGGCGAGCTCATCGCTTGGTTGGTTTCGCCGCGATGACCGTGTCGGCGAAGTTCGCCTTTGGCCTCGCACCGGCGGCCATGTCGGGTCGCCGTTGATGGTTATGACGCCACACGCCCGGAGCTTCATCGCGTTACGCAGGCGGGCGCTGCCATGAATTTGGCGAACGCCTGGCGCCCCAGGACGCAGTGGTAGGGGCTGTCGAAGGGCACCAGCTCGAAGACGGTCCGCTCGGTGCGGAAGTTTGCTGGTGTGCCGAAGGTGACTAGAAGCGTGACCTTGCCGATCGGGTACGCCTTCCGACCGAGGACGATGTCGTGAAACGTGGTGTGGATTGTCTCGATCATCGACTGCGGGAGCCGCAGGCGCCTGATGGTGTCCAGGTACAGGATGTTGATGGAGCTGCCGCCGTCCATCAATGTCTTGGGAGCGAGTCGCCACCTTGGCTTGACCACCAGGGCGACTCGGCTGGGTACTGGCGCGGGCGAGTGGTCCTGGCGGCTCCAGGTGATGGGCTTCTCCGACCAGTTGAGGAACTGGGGAACGTCCACCTGGGCCACCACGTTGATGGCGATGGCGCGGGTGATGACCTTCTTCTCGCGCTTCGTGTTGAAGCCTGTGAAGGTATAGAGCGAGCCGGCCACGTTGCCGAACTTTCCGCCGTTTGGCGGGTTGTTGTCGGGGTCCTCCCTTGCTCGCCGTGCCTTCTCGATCTCCCTGAGGGTGTGGCAGTCGGCGGTGTGCATTGCGGGTTTGCCTTCCCCGCTATGAAACGCAAGGTTGGTTAAGGAGGGCCGCGGTCGAACCTTGGCTTGGCTTGTAGTTGCCGCCGTCAAGGGCGAAGCTTTTGGGCTCGCGTTAGCGTGCCAGCGTTGGCGACGAAGTCGACTCGCCCGTCACTGCGGCGCTTGCCGGTGAGGCGAGTGTTGTTGTAGCGTAGGTCGGACCGTCGTCCGTTGTCGTTGCCGCCAGGCGGCGTTGACCTCTGACTCGCCGTCGGTTTCCTGGTTTGGATCTTCCTCTGCTGCACTGCTTGGCGATCTCGAGGAGGTCCGGATGTTGTCGAGTGTGCAAGAATGTCGCTTGGCGACCAAAGGCTCGTGAGCGGCACGAGGTCTTGAAGCAATGGATCACGGTGTCCGGTGGATGCCGACCGCGTTGTACGAGTTCTGGCCACCGCTGGACCCAGCTTGGTCGACTCGCGAGGTCCCCGGACGATCGCCTGTGTCCTCGATGGTGGTGGCGCGGTGTAGGAGCACTCGGCGTGCCGACGGCGTCGCGCATCTCCTCCTGTGTGTCGATACTATCACGGGAGGGTGTTGATCCATCGCCGCACGCCCTCCATCATCAGGGGGAGGTAACGGGCGGCTAGCAGGTCGGTGTGGCCTGCGATCCCCATCGCCATGAGGTATGTATCGAGCCAGACGGTGGGGTCGTACGAGGGGTCGTACTTTTCTATCTCCTTTGGCGCCTTGAAGTTCGGCGGGTACTTCTCGCCTCGGATCATCGGTCTGAAGCACTTGGGGCCGAGTCGACTTAGCGACCCCATTGGCTCGCCGTCGCGGCGATTGGTTACGGTGTGTCGCAGGTCGTTGGGCTAGCGTGCGCGCCAGCTTTGGTTGTTGATGATGTGGGTGCGGGCGTCGATGGGTTGACCTTTGGCGGCGATGAAGTTGGTCGCTGGCCTGGGGTCGTTGGTGGAGAGTGCCGCGTTCGCGGGTCGGTGTTGGAGCTGCAGTGGCTCTGGTGGCGGGCAGTTGGGGGTGTTTGCCCATGCGCCAATGCTTCGTATTCAGACACATTATTCGAGGCGGTGAAGTGGATCTGGAGAACATATTCTAGTCGATCCCCTTTGAGCGAGGTGAGCATGATGTCGGATCCCAAACCCCCGTGCATCTTTGAGCCATCGAAGTGCATCTTCAAGTAGTCCAAATCGGGAACCGGTGGAAGGTAGTGGTTCTCCACCCAGTCAACAAAGAAATCTGCCATTTCTTATGACTTGATGGTGATTCTTGGCTCGTACCGGATGTAGTAGGCGGCGAGCTTGATGCCCCATTTGGCCACCTGCTCGGTGACGTCCTTATTGCCAAAGATATCCCCCAGCAGAGCGGTGGACACCACCGTGAGCACATGCTCCTGGAAGTACTGCTTGAGATTCTTGCACGCTAGGTACACATCATAGCACATCTTCTGCTAGTGCGGGTAGTTATGCTTGGAGAGGGAGAGCACTTCGTTGAGGTAGAAGACGGGCCTCTATACCGGCTGGTCCATGACTTCCTCGTGGAGATCCACCGACAGGATGACGCTGATGACCCGGTTGGTGGCTGCTATATAGAGAAACATCAGCTCTTTCTCAGCCAGCATGGCCAGCACTACTGTTGTGGATATCATGTGCTTGAGGTCGTGGAACGCGACATCCTCCTGCATGGTCCAGGTGAACTTGTCCTTCATCTTCATCAGCTGGTATAGAAGAAGTGCTTTCTCTCCCAACCAGCTGACGAATCGGCTGATGGAGGCCAGGCGTCTGGTCAACTTCTAGACGCCAAGTAGGCTCTTGGGCGGCTACATCCTCTCGATGGTCGTGATCTTATCCGGATTTGCCTCGATCCCTCGGTGTGACATGAGGAAACTGAGGAGCTATTCGGCTAGGATGTCGAAGACACATTTCTCTAGGTTTAGCTTCATCTGGTACCGGTGGAGGTTCATGAACATCTCGCCTAGATCCACCAAGAGGCTATGCTTCTCCTTCATCTTGATGATGACATCATCCACGTAGGCATGCACATTCCGGCTGATTTGCGAGTGCAGGCATTTCTGCATGCAGCGCAGATAGGTGGCACCTACGTTTTTCAGGCCGAATGGCATGGTTACATAACAATAAGCCCCGTACGAGGTAAGGGACGATGTGTTTATTTGATTAGCCAGATTTAACTGGATCTGATTGTAACCGGAATAACAGTCAAGGAAGGACAAAAAATCATTGCCGACCGTAGAGTCAATGACTTGATCAATACGGGGCAAGGCGAAAGGGTCTTTTGGGCAGGCCTTGTTCAGGCTGGTGTAATCGATACACATGCACCAGGTCTTGTTATTCTTCAACACCAGGACTGGGTTGGCCAGCCATTCCGGGTGGTACACTTCCATGATGAACCCGACTGCAAGGAGCCGGAAGATCTCTTCGGCAATGAATTTTTTCTTGTCATCCGTGAAGAGGCGAAGGGGCTTCTTGACAGGCTTGGCATCTGGACGCACATGAAGTGAGTGCTCAGTGAACTCTCTTGGCACACCCGACATGTCTTCGATATGTCCCGATTCTCAAGGAGGAAGTCGACGAGTGCACTTTCGTATTTGTTGTCCAAGCCGGGAGCAATGGTGATTCACTTGGATGGTTCAGACGGGTCAAGTGGCATCTCCCTTGTCTCCTTGGACGGCTGGAACGCCATGTCTCTAGCCGGCACTGGTTGCTGTAGCAGTGCCACATTGCGCATGATCTTGCTCTTCTCCTCAGTGATGAGCTGGGCCTCGGATATCTATACGCCCTCCGATGTGCATGCCATTGATCGCTTGTAGCAGTCAGACACAGTTATCACTCCATTCGGCCCCGACAACTTCATTTTGAGGTATGCATAATGGGGGACCTCCATGAACTTTGCGAGGGAGAGACGCCCAAGAAGAGCATGGTACATGTTGGCCAAGTTTACCACTTCAAACCAAACTGGCTCATGCCGTAAGTTCTCCTCCGAGCCGAATATGACATCCAAACGGATGTTTCCCAACGGGACACACAGGGGACCTGGTGCAACGCCATGGAACATGGTCCTCGAGGGCAACAGATCGCGTTACCGGATGCCCAGCTTATCCATGGAGGCACGATAGAGCAGGTTGAGGCTACTGCCACCGTCCACCAGCACGCGCGAGAAGCAACATGTGTGCTCGTTGGAGATGATCAGAGGGTCTAGCACCATCGTGTAGCCCCCGGGATGCGGGAGCAGCTCCGGATGGTCTTCCAGGCTCCAGGTGATTTGAGTCTTGGACCATGTAACACCCTCAGAATCGGCCCTATGCAAGTTTTAGCGAAACTCGCCAAACCCGCATAGAAACGATTCGAAGGTGCCCACCAGGCACTTTCGTGCGGGTGGAAAGCAAAGTAATAACATTACACAACAGTCCTCGATGGGACCCATGTAATATATATATATAGCAATGACTCAAAGAGTCAAGAATACAAATATCGGTACAAAGATCCAAATCACCTTGAAAACGGCGGGCCCGACTACGGACAAGATGCAAATGGGGCTAAGAGCCTCAAGAATAACCAATGGCGTCCATAACCCTGCCTGTGCCAAGGAAGGGTAACCTTAACTAAGGCGTCGATCTCAAAACCTGCTTAAACAAAAGGGTGCCGACAAAGGCAAAGAAAAAGAAGGAGCGTCGATCGAGGCCAAGACGCGAGGCTAGAATTCGGCGGTCCTCGCCTACATAGGTATGGTGGACTGAGCGGCAGCGGCAGCATGCACTAAACAACCTATAGAGACTCGATTCGACTGGCGGCTATCAGAGAGGGGTGAGAAAGACCTATTCGGATCCAACCTGGGACTATCAACAGACAAACCCATCCTGGTGTTTCCCCCTCGAGACCAAACGAGGAAGTCCACCGAGGAACTCACACAGTTGGCAGTTTTACTTAATCAGTTATAGTTGTGGCACTTTACTAGTCAGGTTTAGATATTCATCCTGATAAAGTAAGCAGTGGGCACTTTTAGTTAATCATTCCGTTATAGTGGCAACACTTACTAGTCAGATACAATTATCATGAGATAGCCCCAAAACCCAGCAGTTGTTGGTACTTTTACTTAGCCATTCCGTTGTAGTGAAGCTGATTACTAGTCATATCGGATACAAGTCAATTAATAGCAATAAACTTTAGTTATAGTTGTCTATGATCAAGCACTGTGCTCCAAGTCGTCCATAACCGCGGACACGGCTTCTCGAAAAGATTTAACCCTGCAGGGGTGCACCAAAGTATCCACAGGCACTTCGACCCTTTTGCCGATCGGTTAACATACACCCATCGGTATGTCCGGGGCCTAAGTCACGACGTTCCCGGATCCAAAACAAGTACATGGGGCCACCCACCGAGTCGACACCATAGCAAGTCGGCGGTCTCGAACAGACTGGTTTGGGTATACGGTGTACCGACTTGCCCTCAACCGGGATCGGCACCGGAATCGTGTCCCGATCCTAAGCAATTACCGTGCTATCGTCGCACAATTTAAATAAAGCAGTAAGCATGGCATAAGTACAGGATAGTAAAACACCTCAAACTAGTTGTGGCCCCGGTACAATACTTTGAAATCAGGTAATTATCAATGGGGGCCCATATCTCCCACACGTGGTTAGCTACCGATCTCGAACAGGTGTCAAGAACTCGGGTCCTACGGGACACAAGTGGGCGGTCGGAAACCAAATCTTACCTATCACCCACCGATGCCTCTGCTTAATTCCATTTTAGTTGTTAAACAGGAATTAAAGTGAACAATAAGTAAACCATGATCATCTCCAACATCAACATGCGGCAATCCTCCAACAATTGTGGTACTTGACGACAAGCAAAACACTTGAGCAAGCGACTACGACGCGCAAGTCCAACTATCTACCAAACAACAGGTAATAGGATGTGTCCAAGGCTATATATGGCTGCAAGGGATTTCACGGGTACGAAACTAGAGCATCGCAACACAGATAGCAAAGATCAACAGGAGGGAAATAAATACTATAAAAAGTAAGATAGGTAGAAAGGGGGAGATGCTCGCCTGAAAACATTGTCGAAGGTTCAACCGAAGATCGGGGCGAAGCTCACATCAACTCAACGGCCTTATCCGCGAAGAAGCAAAACACTAGAATAAACACCGGATGCAATATTTAATACAACGACAGAAGATCGGCATGATGCATGTATGATGTATGACACGGCAAAAGTGCGATGCAATTGGGCCAGATTAAGCGGAACCGGGGTCCCGACAATTAATTAGATGGTTCTAGTTGTTTAGCTCCCCCGCAATTTAATTGTTGTATTAGCAGGCAGAAGATAGTACCGGGTTCGATACACAAATTTAAATGAGGCCAATATGAGACTAGCTTTGCCCGCATATGGGCCCCATATTTAATTATGAGGTGAATCGGCATAAGGCCCCCAAACCACAGATATGCATGCGAGATGAATGATTATGTATGCATCAAGTTTTATGTTTGGCATTTATAAAGTAGGGCTCGGAAAAAGGGTCACACATGAGGGGGTCGCGACGAACTTGGGGTTTCCGGGGTCGGGGTCGGTCTCAGGGTTCAGGGTCCGACGGAAGCGTTCTCGGTCCCCGGGATCGTTCTAGGATAACGGGGTAGGTCTTGGAGCATCCGGGGTCTGCGGGTCCGGCTGTCGGTCTTGTCGTCTCTTGCGGGGACCTTGGCGTTCCGGGAGGGCGTACTTGATCTGGCGTCGGGGCATCGGACTCGCCCTGACCGGTGTCGAACTTGTCGGGTCCTCGTGTCGGGTCGGTCTTGGCATTCGGGGTGAAGTACTTGTCGCACCGGGGTCTCGGTGTCCTCGGACCCGATTGAAGATCTTGGGGTTCCTCTTGGTTTGCCGATGTCGATCTTGAGGTTCAATTGGGGTTCGGTCTTCGGAAGCAGGGTCTCGACGCCTGGTTCGGTCCTCGGTTCCCCGGGATTGGGGACTCCGGTCTTCGGGTTCCCGAGAAGTCGATCTTGGCGTTCCATGACGACGTCCTTGGTCCGCGGTCATCGGTCCCCTCTCGAAGATCTTGGAGTTTGTGGCTCCACTTTGGCTCGGTGTCGATCTTGGCGGTCACTTGCACACGTGGCCGTTCTTGTTGAGGGGCGGTCTTGGACGCGCGGCGGAGGGGTCTCGCGGCCACGCACGGCGACGGCGCCGGACGAGCTCGGGGCCGCGGCAGGAGGACATGGGGCTCGGCTCGAGGAGGGTGACGGGGTCGGGTCTGCTCACGGCCAACGACGGCGAGGCAGAGGCGCCGGGGAGAGGGCGCGGGGACGGCTCAACGGGCTCGTGCTTGGGGCGCAGGTCGGCGAGGCGGTCCGCAGAGGCGACGGGAGCGAGGAGACGGTCGGCGAAGCTCTGGCGGCGCGCCGAGCTCGGCGAGGGAAGCGGCTGACGGGCAGCATCGGCGGCGGCGACGCCGAGGTGGCCCGGATGGCGGCGGGCTGGCGGAGGTGGCGGGCGGCTGGGACTGGCGGCTGGAGGCGTCCGGCAGCCAGGCAGCGGGCGTCTACGTGAGCTGCGCTGGCCGCGCGGGGCCAGCCCGGGTGGCTTCGCTGCTCGGCGAGGCGGGAGAGGCACGGAGGAGGAACGGCTGGCTTCAAGGGAGGAGGTCTGCGGGCTTGGAGGAGGCGGCGGAGGATCCGGAAGCGGCGGCAGGCGGGAGCGTGGCGAAGCGAGGTGGCGGGGCGGTGAGGGCCGTGGGCGCTGGGGAGGAGAGGAGGGAGGCGGCGGGGACGTGGGAGGAGGGAGGGCGGCACACGCCATGGGCCGGAGGCGGGAGAGAAAAGAGAGGAGGGAGAGGAGAGCGGGGTGCACGCGGGGGTGGCTGGGGCCAGAGAGGTGGGCTGGCCGCGTGAGGGGCAAGGAGGTTCATGGGCGGGCCAGACGCCATGGGAGGCGGCGAGGCTCGGTGCAGGGCGAGGGAGAAGGGAGATGAGCGGGGGGCTCGGCGCGTGCGGGAGGGGCGGTAGAGAAGAGGAACAGGGACGGGGTGGGGGGAGAGGTGAGGTGAGCGTGGGGCCGGCGAAGGTGGGCCCGGGGTGGAAGGGAGAGAGAGGAAAGAGGGTAGGGGAGGGTTGTGTGGCTGAGGAAGAGAAGGAGGTGGGTTGGTGGGACCCGGGCCACAGGTGTGGGAATCAAGGGGTGGGGGCTGCTTTGTGCGTGTAAAGGCCGTGTGGTGTGTGTGTAGGGGAAGGGAGTGAGGGGAGGGAGAGGGCTGATGAGTTGGCAAAGTCTGATTGGCTAGGGGGAAAGGGGAGGGTGATGTGGCAAGAGGCTATTGGAGGGAGTGAGGTGGCCAGGGGGTGTGGGTAGGTAGTTGGGTAACTGTAGGATTTAGGGGCGGTTGCAGTTGGACCGTTTAATTTCTGGGGCGGTCGTTCGGGTCAATCGGCCCGTTCGATTGCCCCGCTAAAATAATTTAACTTTTTATTTAATTTGCGATAACTCTTGCAAGTGGTTTTTAGACAAATAAAATATCCGGCAGCACCCGGGGTTTGGCGTTTGAATAAAGATGGGGCGTTTTAGAAAACAAAACGGGCCTTGCGAAAATAGTTTTGGCAAACAATGCATGATGATGACGATGCAATGCACAAATTCAACGCGATTTTCTAGTAGTGGTTTTTGCGGGATGCCACAGACCAGTTCAGGTACTGGGGAACCGAAGGGACGACGGTGTTCACCTCCGCCGCACGCTGCCTCCGGCTATAATTGTCAACCGGCTCAGCTTTAAAGATGTGGTAGTTCTCGTGCTGCTGTGGGTAGGCGCCGTTGTTGTTGTCGTTGTTGTTCATTGTTGTTGTCGTTGTTGTTCGTTGTTTTTGTAGTTGTTGTTGTCGTCGTTGTTGTCGTTGTCGTTGTTGTTGTTCTTGTTGTTGTTGTTGTTTTTGTTGCTTTTGTCATTGTTGTTGTCGTCGTCGTTGTTGTTGTTGTTCCCGACTTGCCTACCGTGGCGGGGACCACAGGTAAGAGGTAGGGGAGGAGGGGCAAGCCGCCCTTCTCTCTGATCTGCCGGGTCCAGCTGCACTGTCGGGTGGTGTGCATAGCCGGCTTGAAGGCGCTGCGGTGGTACTTGCATGACCCCTCGAACATCTGCTGGAAGGTGAACTTGTCCTTCTACCTCTTATCATCTCCAGTCGGTGCCCCTTGCACCATGTTGACTTGACTCTGGTGGTACCGAGGACCTTGTTGCTCATCTGTCCGCTTGCCCTGGTAGAGATTGTCGTTGTTGGGACGCCTGGACGATATGGCGCCCCCGCCTTGACCGCTCTGCCTTTCGCAAGCCGGCTCGACATGAACCGGCCGGCCTTCAGTATTTACCCAGAGGGGCTTCTTCATTGCCGCATCAGTGATGGCGTACTGGTTCGCGACGGTCATCAGCTCTGCCATGGCCTTGTGCTTGTCGCACTGCAGCCGGTGGCAGAGCATCGTGCCCTCTCGACACCCTTCGATGAAGAAACTGATTGCTTGGACAGCACCCCTCCGCATGAGTTACGCAGCCCAATCCAGCGGGCGTGATACTCGCGATCCGATTCGTAGTCTCCCTGGACACAAAGAGACTGATCGCGAGGTCGACCCGGATGCTTGTATGAAGTTCCGGATGAAGACCTTGTCGAAGTCGAGCCAAGAGTTGATGGTGTTGGGCGAGAGGCTGTTGAGCCAGGTTCTAACCGAACCGGTCAACATGAGGGACACGTACTGTATCGCCTCGTGCTTATTTCCATGGGAGATTCCGATAGCCGGGGCGTAGTCGGTCAGCCAATCCTTTGGCTTCATGATGCTATCGTGCTTCGGGGTGTCCCGTGGCAAGAAAACTTTTCAGGAAACGGTTCACACCGGATGCACGGCCCGAAGAAAACTGGTCCGGTTGAGTCTTCCTCCTCCGTGATGTGAGCTTGCGCCAGGAGGTCGATTCGGTCACGCGCATCCGGCTCAACCGGGTTGGGCGTTCCCACCCGGCCAGATAGGCAGGATGGGGGAGATGGCGAAGGGTGGCCTACTCCTGCTGATAGCGCTGACTGATACGTCCAAAACGTATCTACTTTCCCGAACACTTTTGCTATTGTTTCTCCTCTAATTTGTGTGATTTGGATATAACTAACACAGACTGACACTGTTTTCAGAAGAATTGCATTGGTGTCTAGTTTTTGTGCAGAAAATCAACTTTCAGGAAAAATCCTAGAAAATATGCCGAAAATCCTATTTTCCTAGAAGACTCACGGAGCCAGAAGACGGAGGGGAGAAGAGGCCTGAGGGGCACACACCACCCCCTGGCGCGGGCCAGGCCTGGCCGCGCCAGGGCATGGTTTGGTCGGCTCGGTCTCCTCCTCGACCTCTCCTTCCGCCTACAAATATCCCCTGACCTAAAAACACCGGGGGTTCGACATTTTTCCAGATAGAGTTTCGCTGCACCGCCACCACTAGAAACCGCGATTCATAACTAGAAACTCCGTTTTGGCACCCTGCCGGAACGGGGAATTGGAGGATATCATCGCCATCATCATCACCAATGCCTCTCCATCAATCATCCATGATTCCCCCATCCATGAGTGAGTAATCCCCCGTAGTAGGCTATGTGGATGGTAGGGGTTGGATAAGATCTCTCACGTAATTGCATAAGATTGTTAGGGCATGGTGCCTAGTATCTATTGTTAGTGCTTTTTGACATTGTTGCAACTTCTTATGTTTAATGCGTGTCACTAGGGCCCGAGTGCCATGATCTCAGATCTGAACATGTTATTGATTCATGATGATATTATTGTTTATGATCTTACCTGCAAGTTGTATACACATATCATTGTCCGGAACCCGAGGCCCCGAAGTGACAGAAATCAGGATAACCGGAGGGGATGGCTATGATGTGAGGATCACATGTGTTCATGAAGTGTTAATTCTTTGCTCCGGTACTCTATTAAAAGGAGTACCTTAATTGCCAGTAGATTCCCTTGAGGCCCCGCTGCAACGGGCTGGCAGGACAAAAGATGTTGTGAAAGTTCTCATTGCGAGCACGTATGACTATATATGGAACACATGCCTATGATTACTTAGTATTTGGATGATTTACCTTATTTATCTGCAAATGCCCTTGATCTTGATATTACATGAATTGTCTTGTTCATGCAACGCCCGTCCATCCATCCCTATGCCTACCGCACTTTAATCCTGCTATCTACTACAATTGTTACTATTGTTCTTATTTTACTACTGCTATTACTTTGCTATTTCTACTACAAAACGGTTGCTACTGATAAACTATTACGAGCAAGATTGTTTCCAGGTGCACCTGAATTGACAACTCAGTTGTTAAGGCTTATAAATATTCTTTGGCTCCCTCGAAGATTGTTGCGATCCCCTATACTTGTGGGTCATCACCGACGCGGGTGCCCTGCTGGTCGCACCGCCCGGCTCGTTGTGCGGATGGCTGTTGTGGCCAAAACGACGATGCATGGAGCGAGGTTGCCCTCCACCCAAAGAAGAGGACTGCTCGGTGTTGCGGGGCTCTCCGCGGCTTCCACCAGCCGGCTGGTTCCCTCTGGTGCCAGCAGCCGTCTCGGGCACCATCCGGACGGCGTCTACCTGCTCGTCCGAGATGCGCAAGAGGTGTTGCACCCGTTGGCTTTTCCAAATTTTCTCCTCACCCTCCAGGTGAGGTAGCTCTTCCGCGGCAGCTCTCGCCGCCCGCAAATTCTTGATCGGGGTGTTGTACACTGGTGGGAGGTAGAACAAAGGTGCCTCTGGCTCGCCGTCCATCTCAAGACGAGCCCCCAAATCTCCCCACGACGATGCATGACTTCACGCCGGCTAGGCTCGAGGCTAACCGGGGTGAGGCCGTGGGCGCGGTGGTACTCGTGGATGGTACTCTTCATCTGGAACTTGGTCGAGGCTAGCTTCTAGGCCGGCTGGAGCAGGTACTCCTGATCCGCTTCCACCTTCGCGGCCACCTGATCCGGATCGTCCCCGGGGTCCACTGGGGTGAGGATCTCTTCACTGGTTTTCTCCACAACGCCTTTCTCCGGCTGAGGAGCGGGAGACCCGACTCCATCCCCAGTGCGCTCGAGCGCGGGTCAGTGGTTGTGGCTTGACCTAGCCATCATCACTTCAACTCCGCGAGACGCAACGGACGCGTTGCCGGCTGAGGACAACGACTCGGCGAAGGAGACAATTTCCCGGGGGAAATGCTCCGTCATGGTGGCGATATAGACCGGCAGGTCGCGAACAGCAGGATGGTGCCACCTGCTGGAAAGGTGGATCCGGCGAAGCACGAGGCGTTGTCGATGACGCAGTCGAACTGGCCCAAGGTGAGAACGAGGCCGGAAGCCACGCGCTCGCCCGCAGAGGTGCGAGGTCCCGTGCGGAATGTGACTCCAGCCACCTCCATGTCCTGCCCCACGGTGGGCGCCAACTGTCATTGCTATGGAAATGGGAGTACCTGAGAAGGCTAGATAGAGGGTGGGAGCAAGCAGTGAGGCGAGTGACGACACCCGTAGGCGGGATTGGATACTAGGAGGGGCGGTGAGACACAAGAAGTGCCCAGGTTCAGGGTCCTCGAGGTGAGGTAAAGCCCCTAGTCCTGTCGATCTGAATATCTGTATGATCTTAATGAACTACAAGCGCTCCTTGAGCTGTATCGAGGTGTTTCTATCTATCAGGGTCCAACCCTGGCCATGGATGCCTCGCGGCCCTTTATATAGGACCGAGGTAGCATGGGCAGCGGTATGGCCGGCTGGCGAATCCCACAGGAGGGCCTAGCCGACTGTTTCGCTATAGTGTAGCGCCTCCCTGACGCCTTCTATAGTTACCCCCCACCACCCCCGGCCGGCCGGCATGGAAACACTGGAGGCCATCCGGCCAACATGGGCGGCGGCTCCTGTTCCTGCCCGACACGGGTACGACCCTTGATCCCGGTGTCCCGTGCCGCCGGCTGCCTCCTTTATGTCTTGTCGTTGTCTGCTTGGAGTGATGGGTCACTGTGCACCCTTCGCCCTAGTAACTTCGTATTGCCGGCTTGCCTCGTCCGGCTGGGATGATCTAGCCGGATAGGCGCCTTGGCGATGCCTTTTCAACCGGCTGATTGGTCTGTCGATTCGCGCTATATCTGGTCTTCTTTTCTGGCTTGTCCTAGATTTTTATATCGACTGGTATCAATCGGCCGACAGTTACATTGACTCTATTTTTTTATTCCGTTTAGCCTACACAGGGTGATACTTCCCTGTAAAGAATCTGGAAGCGACTCTTGCGGATGGCGTGTCTAAGAGAATTAACTATTTTTAGTAAAAAATTGCTTGTCTAAGAGAAGGCATATGGTACAATGGAGAAAAATAGTCTTCTCTTATTGCTAAGAGATCATCCCTTAGCTAAGGGAAGACAACTCTCTCTCTCTCTTGTTTCTCTCTCCTCCAACTAAGCAAAAATCCAATATGGCGAGCATAAGGAAAGACTGACGTCACCGCATTGTACGTGTCCTTAGAAGTTGCGGATGGCGTGTCTGATTTCCCCACGGTGTGAACAAAGGCTATATCGAGCTGGTTCATACACTGCAGCACGTTGGATTCAACGTACGTGTCAGATTAAAAAATCAAAGCGCAAAGTTTGTCCTATAGGTTACGGCCGTACAGCACAATGAGCAAACAATGCCCGAGATCGAAGGGAAAACATTGGGACTCCTTAACCACAGCTCACAGGAGTAGAGTCTATATAATTACACAATTATACACATGCGTTAACTACACGAAGAGAGTACAGCAAGATATACAATATACTCGGATAACTCAGTATTTTGTAATCTGGGATTTATTATCGACCATCGGGGATCGGTCCGCTTGAAAAAGTTTTGAGCATGAAACATTGTACTAGCACCGATGATGATGCTGCCATTGACACGGTATTTTTGTAGGCCATAGTACTAGGCGGCATCGGCATGCATGCCAAGAAATAATCCGTCGAATACTCAATTCGTTCAGAAATATAAGACGATTTAGCTTTATAAATTAAATATATGTGAACGCTTTTTAATATATATGTTTGTAGAGGTTTGAAGTAACCTATATATATATATATAAAGGCATCTAGATATAAGCTAAAATGTCCTATATTTTTGAACGGAGGAGTATGTCTTTGAATGGCTTACTCGGCACGGCAATCATAGACAGTTCTGCCGACGAGCTCGTCTCACCGTGCAGCTGATCGGGCGACTGCACGATGGGCTGCGAGACCACGACCGGCGGCTCGTTTATAAACTGCACCACGCGCTCCATGAGCCTCTTGCTGGTGGCGCGCTGTGGGCTGTAGAGGTGGAAGCCGTGGGCCTCGCCCTCCGACTCCACGACGGTCACGTTGTCGCCGACGGAGGGGCAGTGGTGGCGCACGCGTGTTGCCAGCCGGCACCCACGTTCCCGCAAGGTGTCCCTCTCGGCCACGGCCACCAGCACACGCCTGCATCTCAGCGACGCGATCTCCTCGTCGGGAGGATTGATCCGTGGGTCGTCGTTGCCAGCGTTGCCCGCGGTCACCAACGGCCATAGCCTGTCCACCACGTATGCCGGGAACACGAGGTCGTCCGAGTCTGTCTCGGAAGGCAGCCGGTCGGCGCCCCAGAAGAACGGCTGCACCATGACCAACCCCTCCACGTTCTGCTCCAGGCACTGACTGGCTCGCACCGCCGTGTGGTACGCTATGTTGCCGCCGGTGCTGTCGCCCATGAGGAACGTGCGGCCAGGGTCGGCGTGGTCGGCGAGCCACGGGTCAGAGAGGGTCGCCATCCACCGGAGCGCGGCCCAAACGTCGTCGTAGGCCGTTGGTATGGGGTTCTCTGGCGCTAGACGGTATTCCACGGAGACCACGAGAGCTCCGGCGCTCGCGGCGAGGGAGGTGGCATAACGGTGGTACGTCCGACCGAACGCGCTCTCGGAGCAGAAGGCGCCGCCGTGGATGTACATGACAAGGGGAAGCCTCCCGCCTGTCGCGGCGCCGCGAGAGGGGAGAAACAGGCGTGCGGACACGCCGGTGCCGTGGTCGATGACCGCGTCCCTGGTTGCCACCCCGCGGTTGGCGGCCGCGGCGTCCTCCGACGCTGCCACGAATGTACTGCGCAGGAACCGCTCGTGGTGGCCATCCTTGTACTTGCGTATGAATGGATAGAGGTCCACCACGATGTCGTCCCCGGCGTCGCCATTCTTGCTGCCTCGGCAACTCTTGTTTGCAGCCATCGTGCTGAGCTAGCTTGCTCTAAGTTAAGGTAGTATATAGCCTAGCTAGCTAGTATGAGAATCTATGCAGCTCGGATCTCTGCGCTGTGTTGCGAGCGCAGTGAACCTACTCCTGGGTTTTTATAGCTACTTTGTTGCCTTTTTTCCCTCATTAATTGGACGGTGTGGATTCATTTGTGCATGGATTAATGGATAATGGATATTATAAATCTTTCTAATGAGCTGGACAGATTTGTTTGGAAGGTCACCACCGCTAGTACTTTCTCGGTAAAATTTATGTATGCGGATATTATGATTGATAAACATGTTTTTCCTAAAAAATATTTATGAAAATTAAAGATTTTACTAAAGATTAAGATATCTATGTAGTTTCTAAATAGAAAAGTTTTTCAAAAAATAACCTAACTAAACGTAGATGGACTGGAAGTATTTTTTTTTCTTGGGATTTGCTAGTTCTCATACACATGAAAACTAGTTAAATCTCAATCGCTCCACTCACCGTTTGAATCTGTCCGTGGAGATTCCCGGATCTCGATTGTTTACGCCAGGCAAGCTAGCCTTTTCTATTTCTTTCTCTTTTCCTTGTCCTCAGAGGCTTTCTTTTGTTTGTTGCTTTGGTCTATTCCCGTTAACTTTTTAGTTGCACTATAATTTTACATTGTTTTAAATTTTAAACTCACATTTTGAGTTGCAACTGAATATTTTGGAATAACATTATGGTCGCAACTTAACTTTTTATGAGTTGCGCAGCGGCTGTAACCGTTCATTTTATATCTCTACTATCTAAAAAATACAACAGCGTTCCGTTTTCTGCCCGCAGCACTACGTCGATTCCTTGGTCCGTCTCTCTCTCGCGAGCGTTTCCTCCGACATGTGGGCCTTCGAGCGCGCGACTCTCTTTCTCTCAACGCAATTAGCGCTGCCCTCGACCAGTCTCGTCCTTTAACAGTTCACCGCCGCTCTCCCAAACTGCTCGCCTGCCAAGATCCCAAGGGGATGAGTGCCCCAGCGAGGCGGTGGAGGAACGAGGAAGGCCAGAATCGGCCATCTTCCTTCAATCAACACCTAAGTCGAGGCGCTCATCTCGGATGGCCTTGAGGAGGCCGCTGCTTCCCATACCTGCGTAGTACGGGATTGGTGTCCACTAAGCCTGTGCTCGCCTTGTTCATGCCATTGCCAGGTCAATCACCGGCGTGACCATGTCTTGCCTCGATTTCGTCGACATCGCAAATGGCGTCCTCTTCAAAGTTCCGGGGCGGGCACCCCCTAGGGTTCACATTGGACGTGCCTCAATCGTGCTTGTCTGGGCATCGGCTCTCTCCTCTACAGTGTCGGCCAGAGTTTTAGATCAAGAGAGTCCGATGGATTCAAATCCTCATGTAAGTGGACCTTTTATTCTTGTATGGTTTGTAAAGGGATCGGGCGAGATCAACTATGAGAGAATGAGAGAGGAGACGGATAAGATAGATCCGATACCTTCGCTTATACGAAGGCGATTCAAGTTCTAGCTTGTTCTATTTCGTTCTGACCGTTCCTTAAAGGGATTTCTGTGTATTTCTGCATTTTGTGATGTTGTAAAACTGAACTACCGAAGGAGCACAAGTTTGAGGTTTTTGAGGTCGATCTCCTACTGATAAGCATGGTTAAGTGATATTGCCTAGAACGTATGTATATGAATCATTTTATTTTGGATAGTTCACATTAATTTTCTAGGAGTAAATTCCAGTTTTTACCCCCTAATTTCATTTTCTTGACGCTAATTACCCCATTTAGCAAATTTTTGTCCTAATTACCCCATTTAGTAAAACGTGTGCCAATTTTTACCCCTGCTAATATTTTTGAGAGTTTTGACAGGTGGGTCCTTCTCGTTAGGTACATGTGGCGTGCCACGTAAGCGGTTTTATTCTAACAATTGTTTGCTTGTGGTTTTATACAACGGATTTATTTGCATTGTCCGCTCGACCGGCGTGAGCCCCACAGCCGACCTGGCTAAGCCAAGCCATACCCCATCCCACCTGACCCACTCGACCTGGCTAAGCTGAACTCCACCGCACCGGCGCACTGCAGCGATTCCTCCGGAACAGAAGCGATCCGATTCCTTTGATTCGTTTGGTACTTCAGCGAGAATCACGCTCCCTATTGATTTTGTTAGTTAGCTGCATTTAAGCTCCCGCTAATCTCTCCCCTAACTCACGGACTCGTTCCTGTCAAGAAAAAACACACAGTTCGTTCGTTTAGAAAGGACGCAGCAGTCGACGACGGCACAGACTCGTCGAGGTGATCGCCGGGAATAATCGAAACCAGAGACGACGATCGGTACTAAAGCCTCCTTTCCCTCGTATAATCTTGTTCTTCCCGTTTGTATGTCAGTTGGTTAGTTTTATTGGGTAGGTGGATTGGGAGTACCGATGGTGAGAGTATTTCTGAAAATTTAAGGATTAGATTTGTCAACGGAGGCAACAGGTTTTCGCCTCAGATTATTGAGCACTGTCCGCCACATGGTGCCTTTTTTCAATGTGTACAGCAGGTCGTCAGTTTAGAGAGTTTTTCTGGAACTGGTTGTTACTAGCACATGTTGTGGTCGTCAGTTCAGAGATAGGTCGTCAGTTCAGGAGCATGCTACAAAACCATCCCTGGAAATTTGATTGTGGTACAGTAACTTTTTATACTTCCATCTCCTGGTCGCATGAGTCTGTCCATCTCAGTCTACATTTTAGCAACATAGCCAGTATTGTTCTTTTTTTTCATCGGTTTCTCTCTGCATAACCTACGATTAAATACATGTCGTAAGGCTAAAAAAACAATGTCGACTAATCAATAAAATACTTGAGATCAATAGTCTATGTGTATTTCATGAAAGTGCAACAGTGGATTCAGATTTATTACTGTGCACATATAAACAGACCTGATTATTCTCTGATTTTGAATACAACAGTTTACACAGGTTTCTATTTACATGTACTTAGATGTTAACTGTGATTGCAAACGCTAATTAATTATCGATTTGCACACTGCAGATGGCATTCGAGATGTGGAGTGTTAGTTACATTTGTCATGACCGTGGACGTACCAATGTTGATCTAGAGATGATTGACAGGGACTACATAAGTTTTATAGATATAAAGGAGAAGATGAAAGAATTCGGTTTCAACACTTGGGACTCTGTGTATTATCAGAAGAAGGGGACCAATGGGAATTCCATGGTTGAACTAACAGATGATTCATGTGTGATGAATATGCTACAAGAGTTTGAACCTTATAAAAAGATTCAGTTGCATTTTTTCAAGACCATGGCTCCAGATTCACTTCCAGTTTCAAAGAATGGTGCAGGTTCTTTTAAGCCAGTGGTAGTGGTACCCACTAAAGATAATTATGAGCATGAAGATCAAAATGTTGAGCTGCTTTCAGATGTAGAGTATGATGATCCAGAGAAGTATTTGAAGGAGATTTATGAGTACGATCATGGGAGTGACTCCAGTGATGAAGATTTTGATGTTGCTGCTGAAACAGAGAAGATGAGAGCATTATATGCTAAGAAGAAAGTGAAGGAGTTGGCAAAAAAGGGTGTTTACTCAGAGGATGAAGTAGAAGATTTGTTTGATGTCACGGAAGGCTTAGAAGGCATTGATCTTGACGACATTGGTCTTTCCCAAACACAAGTGGAGAAAGAGATGGAATTTGCCAAGGTGGAAGAGGCAAGACAAAAAAAGGAAAAGGCTGATAAGAAGAAGGCACTAGCTGATAGAAGGGTTCAAAAGAAGAAATCAGTGGAAGATGACATGGATCTATCAGACCCTCCAAGTTCAGATGGTGGAAATGATCCTTTCGAAGAAGAAAGTGATGAAAACGATGGTTCAAATGCTGTTGTATTATTCCAAGCAAGAAAAAGAAGGAGGCCTACGAGGTTGTTGGTGCCTAGGTTGGAGTTTGATGATGTTTATCTAAATGATGCCAATGAGATGCCAAATCAACTTGTTAAAGGGATGTGTTTCAAAGATATCAAAGTGTTTAGGGCAGCACTTCAGTCATTTCACATCTTGCAAGGTAGAAGTTTTGCATTTTTGAAGAATAAGATGCACAAGGTGAAGGTGCATTGCAACTATGTGGAGTTCCCTGTGAGCATGCTTGTGCAGCCATTTTTGGGGCAAAACAAAAGCCTGAGAACTACGTGGATGCTTTCTTCAAACTTGAAACATATAAGAAGGCTTATGCCCACACTATATTCCCTGTACCACATGAAGATGAATGGGTGAAGACCGCAAGTCCTAATGATGCAGCCCGTCCTCCGACCACGACTACATCTACTCCCACGAGCTACCCAAGTGGACCCATGACTCGCGCCCGAGCCAAACTCCTTCAAACTAAGGTGAACTCGCCTCTCCTTGTGTGACTTGACACCCCTTGGATGGCTTGCTACTTCACACGCAAACTCATGCATCATCACGAAGAAGCCACGGGCTGCTGCAGACGAAGCGGTACTACGGTCGGTAACCGTACTACCGCTCAAGCGGTCCCACCGCCCCTACCGCCGCCACAGAAGCACCGCTCCTCGCCTAAGCAAGCGGTACTACACCCAGAACGGTACTACGGTGGCAGTACTACCGCCTCTACCGCCGCCATCGACGCCCGACGGAACCTCCAGCCCTCAAGCGGTACCGCTCCAGCGGTACTACAGTTACCACCGGTACTACGGTTGCGGAGACCACTACTACCGGCTCGACCTCGATCGCCTAAGTTCGCCCACAGGCCTTGTAACCCAACCTATCATCTATCTTTTCATTCAAACTACCCCTGCTTTTGTGGCTGGACTATATAGCCCCACCCTCTATTGTAAACGCTAGACTTGGATAATAATAGATATTAAGGAAACCCTTTGAGGACTTATATCTATTGGTCTCATGCTCCTGCCAAGGAGCACGGATTATCCACCCACCTCTTGGATCTTGCTTAAGTGCGTAAGTTGTACAAGGCCTTGGGTTCTCGTGTCTCGCCCCAAGTCGCCAAGGTCTCACCAAGCACCTCATCCCCGTTGTTGGCGTGGAGAGCGAGCCGCCCAACACCGATCCTAGGGATTATGTTGGACGGTTGCCACCGGCGAGGAGTAGGCGTGTATCGTGTTTTGGTGTGTGTGTTCGTGGTTCCCATCGCTTTCCTCGATTTCATCCACCGACCTCTTTCCCCTCGCTTCGTGGAATTCGTGAAAGATCGGGCCAACCCCAGGGTTACCCCCTAACATATTGGTATCAAGAGCACGGTTGATCACGATTTTCCCCCCAATTTTTTCTTTTATCCGACTTAAAAACGAAAATCCTACCAAAAAGAGCCCCAATTGCCTTCGGATCGATCTCTGGATTTGGTGAGTTTTTCGTGGTTTTGGTCCGTAGATCTGTTGCTTTGGGAGTCGATCTATCGCCCCTGTTGTTTCTAGCTAAGCCTCTCGGTCAGTTTTTCCACGAAATTGAGGTTTTTGGCAAGTTCGTCAAGTTTCAGTCCTGTGCCAAGCGGTACTACCGGCCGTGCAAGCGGTACTACCGCAAGTGACCGGTACTACCGGTAGTACAAGCGGTACTACCGCTCACCGGTACTACCGGTTGTAAGCTGACCACCGGACCTGACCGTTCTTCCTCGCCCGTTGCCGCCTCATTTTCGTTCGCTGACCTTTTCCACCTCGCTTGTTCGTGTTTCGCGTGTTTGTCGACATTTTCACAATAGCTTCCGCATCAAAGTCATCTCGCGCTCCACGACACCGCGGAACTCGAACATCATTCCCCACCAACGGCCGCAAGTCGTCAGCAATACCAAAGGTATAACTTGCACCACCTTGACAGCCCCATATCTTCCTTTGTGTGTATCTATCCTATGAGAGCAACTCATTTTGTGTTTGTCTAAGCATTGTGCACTTGCCTTCGGAAAGTGAGAGTGTGAGGCCAAATACAAAAGCTAACATAGTAGCATAGCAAGGGAGGAAAAGGAAAAAGAATCAAAAAAAAAAAGAGAAAAGATACATAGTCTCCCAATAGAAAGAGAATACCAAGCTTGTAAGCCACGAAAGAGAGAAGAAAGAGCGCTCCGCGGCAAGTGCACAAATCTATTTCTTTCCCTCTTTTGGCAAACGAGTTGTGGTCTCTCCTTGTGTTGCACGACACCGAGCGTAGTCTTCGTTAGGACCTTTTGTGCTCATTTTCATAGTCGTGCTAACCCTATTTTTCTCCACGTGTGTTTTCCGTGTTTTGGTAGATCGTATCCTTTTGCTTTTGATCTTTGGTTCTTTACCACGAGGACAATAACCTTTTGCTTGGATCGCTTCGCTTTGGTTTTCCACAACACTAACCTTCAACCAAAAGCCTTTGAGAGTTTCTTGCCATTTCACTTTGCACGCTTTCGGCCATTTGTGTGGCAATTGGTTTGATATAATCTCCAAGGTGAGGTAAAAGGCTAACTCCACACCCTTTCTCTCCATATACAACCATTGTTGGCTTTGCATCATGGACAGGCATGGAGAGCCATCCCAACCACCACCACCTCCGGAGGATGATAACCAATTCATGACAAGATGGGACCATTGGAAGGTCCGAGGAGAATTCAATTATCGTTAGAAGCTCGGGCGCCAAGATGAACAATTTAGCGAGGCCCGGGTGGAATTCAAGAACATTGACAACCGCTTCGAAGAAGTCCGTGGCCAAATGCATGCCATGCAACACAACCTCGGTCATCAAAATGAAGCTCTTGGTCGTGCACTCGCCTCAACGGATGAGAAGCTTCAACACATCATTGATGGACTCGCAAGGACACGCGCTGCCGAATCAAGCTCATCTCGGCACTCCTCAAGTGAATCAAGTGCACCTCGCCACGCTTCAAGGCACCGAGATGGACCCGCTTCAATCCATGAGCTCTTCGCAAGCGGTACCATCTCCGCCCACGCCGCAACGTCGAGCTACGATGGTGACCTCTCCGAAGACCTCCAAGGCGCGGGTTAACCGCCACAACCAAGGGCACTTGTGATCCAACAAGAGCAACCTCGCATGGACCACCAAGGCCATCGCCGTCGACATGTACCCTCAACAACAAGTGAAGCATCCGAAGAGGACGAACAAGGTCATCATCGACGTGAGGCACTCGAAGACCCTCCAAGGCGTCATCATCGACATGAGCGTCCACGTCGCCAAAATGATGGTCATGGCGAGCCTCCTCCACACCAAGAAGAAGAAGAAGCGCATCCCATGGCGCAGACGGCTCGTCGTCCTCCTCGCCACAGGGCGCACGACAATGCCCCTCGGCATCAACAACGACAAGAACAAGAGCAAGCTACCCAAGCTCGTCGTGAGGACCATCCACCTCCTCCTCGTCCTCACCCGCGACAACAAAACGAGCAAGCTCCCCAAGCTCGTCGTCAACAACAAGTTCCACCACCAAACGCGGCACCTCAACAACCGCAAGAGCAACGCAACAATCACCAAGCAAGACATGAGAGCTCGGATGATGATGATGATGACCGCCCAAATCATGGCAACCGACGCAACCGGAACCGCAATGGAGAAGAAACTTTCGGCAAGCTCAAGTTCACTATGCCAAAGTTCACCGGTTCCAATGAGCCCGAGGAATATCTCTCTTGGGAACTCAAGGTCGACAAGATCTTCCGCATGCACAATTATAGCAATGAGAAGATGATGGCCATGGCATCCCTCGAGTTTGATGAGTATTCCAACCTTTGGTGGGAACAAGTCCAACTCGTCATGACAAAGAAGAGCCTCAATTGCAACTTGGCAAGACATGAAGGCATATGAGATCCCGCTTTGTTCCTTCGACTACACGCGTGACCTTTTCAACAAGCTTCAAACGCTTAGTCAAGGAACAAAGACCGTGGAAGAATATTTCAAGCAAATGGAGCTCAACATGATCCGTGCCAACATTGAGGAACGCGATGAGCAAACAATGGCCTGCTTCCTTAATGGCTTGAACCATCCTATCAAGCGCATCACCGAGTTCCAAAAGTACAACAACATGGTTGAAGCTTGTGCACATCGCTTCAAGGCCGAGCCAAGTGCAAGAGGACATCAAGTACAACAAGCCAAAGACGATTTCACCTACAAGCAAGCGCCAACCACTGCTCCAACAACACCAAATGGAAGCTCCCCAAGTACAACCAAGCTTCCTTCAAGCCAACTATTCCCAAGGAAAACAGCCCCCAAGTGGCAAGCAAACACGGATGATCAACCATTCAATGGTGAATGCTACAAATGTGGAGGCAAAGGGCACAAGTCCAATGCATGTGGAAACAAAAAAGTTTTGTTCATCCATGACAACGGTGATGAAGAATACTTGAGTGAAGAAGAGTTTGATGCAAGGGTCAAGGAAGCCATGGCAAGGCAACACTTGGAAGAGGATCAAGAACTTCTTGTGTGTGAGCATGACGCAAGTCCATCGTGGTCACAAGGGTCTTGACTACCCAAGCCAATGGAAATGAAGAACAACGCTTCAACATTTTCCAAACTCGTGCAGATCAATGGGAAGTCCATCAAAGTTGTCATCGATGGAGGAAGTTGCCACAACCTCGCAAGCACGGAATTGTGTGAGAAACTTAACCTCACCCTTCACCCCCATAGACACCCCTACCATATCCAATGGCTAAGTGACCAAGGATCCGTCAAGATCAAGCACACCGTCTCGGTGACGTTCTCCATTGGACACTACAAGGACACGGTGGAATGTGACGTGGTCCCAATGACGGTTTGTCACATGTTGCTCAGAAGGCCGTGGCAATATGACAAGTGTGCTTTGCATAATGGTCACTCAAACACTTACACTTTCAAATGGCTTGATAAAACTTGTGTGTTGCAACCAATGACTCCTAGCCAAATAATTGCGGACAATGCAAAGGCTTTAGCGAGGGCGCAAGACGCAAAAACAACTTGTGAGAAGAGTGGCGAGAGAGAGAACCACACCATAGTGAGTGAGAGCTACAAGCCAAACTCGAGTGGAAAAACTAAGAGTGTTCTTCTTGCCACCAAAAGTGAGATGAGAGAAGTGCGAACAACCATCCATCTTGCACCACGTCCTCGTATGCAAGGGACTAGCGCAAGGAACTAACGACTTGACAAATGTTCCTCCTTCTTTGATGGCTGTTTTGCAGAATTCCAAGATGTATTTCCGAAGAGATTCCTCATGGTCTTCCCCTCTCGTGAATCGAGCACGTGATCGACCTCATACCCGTACATCGCTACCAAACCACCAGACGCACAAACCCTGACGAGACGAAGGAGATCGAGCGTCAAATCAACCAACTCGCTCCAAAGGTTTGATCCAAACATATGACATGCTTCCACTCACTACTTTTGGCCAAAGATGAAGCGCGTGAGCGCCACGCTCAACGATGCACTACATGTATCCAAGCTAAGTCCAAGTCCAACCCCTTTGGTCTTTATATGCCATTGCCTATTCCTCATGCACCTTGGTGACATTAGCATGGACTTTGTGTTAGGCTTGCCTAGATCAAACATGGTCATGATTCCATATTTGTCGAGGATCGTCAAAATGGCACACTTCATTCCGCCATAAGACCGATGATGCTTCACATGTGGCAAATTTGTTTTTCGTGGAAATAAGGCTACACACGCGTGCGCGTTAAGAACAATCGCCTCCGGATCGACGTAAAAATTCATGAGCTACTGAAGACCCTCATGGCCAAGCTCGCATCAAGCTCCTCTTCGTCCGCCTCGCATCCTCAAACCGATGGACAAACTGAGGTCGCTAATCAAGTCTTGGCACACTTCTCCGGTGTTGATAAAGAAGAACCTTAAAGACGGAGGAATGCATTCCACACGCCAGTTCGCCTACAACGCCAAGCACTCCACCACCATGAGGAGCCCGCTCATGATCGTTATGGTTTCGAGCCTCTCACCGCCGATATCCTTCCACTTCCACTTCATGAACGTACAATATGGACGTTGTCAAGCGTGCTCAAGCAATGATGAAACTCCATGAAGACACACGAGCTACTATCGAGCAACAAGTCCTTCGCCAAGCATCAAGGCTAAACAAGACCAAGAAAGAGATGATCTTTGATGAGGGCTAATTTTGTATGGATACACTTGAGTAAAGACCGCTTTCCCAAGGAACGCGACTCAAGCTAAAGCCACGAGGCTTACGGGACCATTCAAGGTGCTAAAGAGGATAAACAACAACGCCTATGTGATCGATATACCGACTGAAGTATCTTGTGAGCTCGACATTCAATGTCAAGGACCTCTCACCCTACCATGGCGAAGAGGAAGTTGATTTGCTGAAGAGTCGAGGACGACTCTTTCCCAAGGGGGGGAGCTGATGCAGCCCGTCCCACCACGACCATCTACTCCCACGAGCTACCTAAGTGGACCCATGACTCGCGCCTTGAGCCAAACTCCTTCAAACTAAGGTGAACTCGCCTCTCCTTGTGACTTCGACACCCCTTGGATGGCTTGCTACTTCACACGCAAACTCGCGGCATCATCAGCACGGGAAGCCACCAGTCATTGCCAGACGTTAAGCGGTACTGCAGTCGGTACAACTACAGGTTTACCGCTCAAGCGGTCCTATCACACCCCCTACCGCCGCCACAGAAGCACTGCTCCGCCTGTAAGCAAGCTACCACTGCCCTGCAGAACTGTATTACCGTGGCCGTATTACCGCCTTGTAACACCAGATCGACCTATGCAAGTTTTAGCAAATTCCAAACCCGCATAGAAACGATTCAAAGGTGCTCACCAGCACTTTTCGCAAGGTGGAAAACTAAGTAACATTACACAACAGTCCTCAAGGGACCCACGTAACAGATATATATAACAGCGACTCAAAGAGTCAAGAGTATATGATATACAAGATCCAAATCACCTTGAAAGAGGAGCGTCCGACTACTGACAAGATGCAAATGGGGCTAAGAGCCCTCAAGAATAACCAATGGCGCCCATAACCCTGCCCAGGCCAAGCCGAAGGGTAACCCCGCTAACGGCGCCGATCTCAAAACCTGCTTAAACAAAAGGGTGCCACAAAGGGCAAAGGTAAAACAAAGAAGGAGCGTCAAGATCGAGGCCAAGACACGGCGAGGCTAGAATTCGGCCCTCGCCACATAGGTATGGTGGATCGAGCGCAGCGCAACATGCACTAAACAACCTATAGAGACTCGATACAATCTGGCGGAAAATCAGGGGGTAAGAAAGACCTATGCGGATCCAACTCAAGCTAACACCAACAATCCCATCTCGGCATTTCCCGAGACCGTCGAGGAAGTCACACCGAGGAACTCACACGCTGGCGCTTTACTTGTTCGGTTATAGTTGCGGCACTTTACTAGTCGTTTAGATAATCATCCCGATAAATAAGCAAAGGCACTTTTAGTTAACCATTCCGTGATAGTTGCAACAATTACTAATCGTGCATGATAGCATGAGATAAACCCAAAACCCAGCAAATTGTTGTCCCTTTTATTCAGCCATTTCGCTAGAAGTTGCAATACTTACTAGTCGATATACAATTGTCGCAAGACAACCAAACAAGCAATTGTGGGCGTATTAATTAGCCATTCCATTATAGTGAAGCTGATTACTAGTCATTATAAGTCAAATTTATAGCAAGAACTTTAGTTATGCTTGTCTATGATCAAGAACCGTGCTCAAGTCGCCCATATCCATGGACACGGCTTTCAGAAGTTTTACCCGGGTGCACCAATAGCAACACACCGATCAACCCTAAAACCAAATCAAAACCCAACGAGGCTTTCACCATCGAACAATCACAGGATTCTGTAAATATTTCGTGGGCCACCCATAGAATCCCGCAGAACGGGCCGGCCCGAGACGGGCTTAAGGTTATGGGACGGTCAGAACGATCGGGAACCCGAAAGTGTGGCTGGGCTTGTCGACACCGCTGAATCGCCATAATCCTAACAAAGACAAAGGTGCGACTCACAATTTAAATAGAAAGTAGCATGGCATAAGTACAGATAGTAAAAACACCTCAAACTAGTTTGTGGCCCCAAGAAATAAGACTGAATCAAGCTCGCTCGTGGGGGTCCCATATACCTCCCGGATGTGGATAGCATAAAAATCAAGGAACAGTATCAAGTACTTGGGTCTTACGGACACAAGTGGGCGCTCGAAACCAAATATTTTCTATCACCCACCGATGCCTCGCTTATTTCAATTTTAGTTGTTAAACAGAAATTAAAGTGACGATAAGTAAAACTAGAATCATCTCCATCATCAACATGCGGCAATACATCAACAATCGTGGCATATGGCACACATCAAAGACTTGGGCAAGCAACTACTGAGAAGTCCAACTATCTACCAAACAACAGTAATAGGGCGGCCATGGCAATATAAGGCTGCAAGGAATCATCACGGGTACGAAAAACTAGAGCATCGCAACACAGATAGCAATAGATCAACAGGAGGGGAATAAAGACTATAAAGTAAGATAGGTAGAAAGGGGGAGATGCTCGCCTGAAAACATTGTCGAGGGTTCAACCGAAGATCGGGGCGAAGCTCACATCAACTCAACGCCTTATCCGTTAAGAAGCAAAACACTAGAAGGAACACCGGATGCAATATTTAATACAACGGAAGATCGGCATGATGCATGCATGATGAATGGCATGGCAAGAAGCGGCAATTAGGTCATATTAAGGAACCGGGTCCCACAATTAGATAGATGGTTCTAGTTGTTTAGCTACCCCAATTTAAATGTTGTTTTAGCACGATGAATATATCACGCTTATTACGCCTGCCACACCAGTTTAAATGAGGCCAATATGACTAGATTTGCCCGCATATGGGCCCCATATTTAATTATTAGGTGAATCGCAAAAGGCCCCCAAACCACGATATGCATGCAAGGATGGCAATTCAATATGCAACAAGTTGTTATGTTATAAAATAGGTTCGAGGAAAAGGGTTCACACATTAGAGGCTCGACGATCTTGAGGTTCCGGGTTCGGTTCGAGGTCGGTCGTCCAGGTTCACGGGTTCGGGCCACAAAGTGTGTTCTCAAACATCGGGTAGATCTTGTCGCATCCGGTTCAGCCGTCTCGCCGGAAAGGAGTACTCGGTTCGGTGCAGTGGTCGGTCTCGGTTCGACGGATCTGGTTCGGTTCATGCGCTTCTCCGGAAACGTTCTCGGTTCGTAGATCTTGGCGTTTATAGCCGGACTTGGTGTTCCGGTTCATCGGATCTTCCGGGTCGGTGCCTTCTGTCGCTGGCAGATCTTGTCGTCCCACGGCCCATCTTTGCCGCTATGAGGATCTTGTCTGCCCGCGCCATCGAGGCGTGTTAGCACCCCGAGCGCTCGTGGCAATCTACGCCCGTGGACGATCGCCGTGATCCGCGGTCGTGCTTGGCAGTCTTGTCGCTCGGTGAAGCACTTGTCGATCCATGGGCTCCTTGACGATCCGGGCGGCGATCTCGGTTCGGTCTCGTCGGGTTCAAGGTCTGGGCGTAAGATCATGGCGGTCATCGGGTTTGGGAGGAGATCATGGCGTCGGTGGCGGTCTTGTCAACGGATCCTCGGTTCATGGCGCCTCGAGGCGAACTTGTTGCCGGGCGGAAATGGAGCGCGGCTTGGTTGCGGGCGACGCCGAGTTGGCGACGCTGCTGCCGGCGAAGCGCCGGGCGAGCGAGGAGGCCGATGGTGGTGGGCCCGCGGAGGGGCACGACGAGGTCGGGGACGACGCGTGCAAGGTTGGTCGACGGGAGCCGGGGCTCGCAACGTTGGCGATGAGGCCCGGAGGCGCAGGGGTCGGCCAGAAAGCACGCGGGGCCGGGCAAGGCGGGCGAGGCGCCCGGCGAGGGCGGCGCGTATCGCCATGCGGTGACGGGAGGCGGCTAACGGGCCTGACGGAGGTTGGCGGAAGGGAGCGGGCGGGGGGGCGGGCCGAGGCGGCTCGCAGAGGCGGCTGAGGCGGGGTCCCAGGTGAGCGTGGCGAGGCGAGCCTCGGGGGGGAGTTGCCGACGGGCTGCGCAGGCGGGCGGCGCCGCCGACGCGGGAGGCGGTACTGGAGAGGAGGGAGCGGCGGCGGGCGTGGCGCTGGACACGCAGCGGGCGAGGAGGGAGGTCGCGAGGGAGGCGAGCTAAGGTGGACCGAGGGAGCCGGGGCGACGGAGGAGGAGGGGGCGTCGCGGGCTTGTGAGGAGGAAGGGGCGTGGGTGCAGGCGGAGGGTCGCCGACTTGAGGGAACCGCCGAGGAGGAGGCGTGACGCAGGGGCGGGTGGGGTCGCGCCGGGCGCGGGACGGGGTTGAGCGAGGAGGGAGAAGAAGAGGAAGGAGACACAGGCAGGGGGGCTCTGGGGCCAGCCAAAGGGATGAAGGGCGTGAAGGCGCGTGTCTGGGGCTGGCGGCTAAGCGAAGAAGGAGACGGGCCGCGAGGAGAGCGCGGTCGAGCCGGGCCGGGAGAGCTGGGTGGGGAGGAGAGAAGGGAGGAGAGAGAGGCACGCGGTGTGGGGTTCTCAAGAGGCTAGAGGAGGGAGAGGAACAGGAAGGAGCGGGCATGGGGTGGGGAGGGGTGAGGTGGAGGGATGTGAGGCTGTGAGGTGGCTGTGGTGAGTTTAGGATTTAGAGGCCACTAGTTGGACCGCTTTAGCCTTTTCCTGGAAGCGTCGCTCGGGTCAATCGGCCTGCTCGACCGCCTCCCTATTAAAATAATTTAAAATTTTATTTATTTTCCAATAGCTTTTATAACTAGTTATAGACAACAAAATATCCTAACATCCGGGTTTGGCATTTGAATTGAGATGGGCGCTTGGAAAATAAAACGGGTTTATGATAATAGTTTTATGCAACAATGCATGATGATGTTACATGCAATGCACAAATTCAACGCGATTTTCTAGTAGTGGTTTTATGGATGCCACAATTCGACACCACTAACAAGGATCTCGCCTCGAGATCCGCCTCATGGTACCGAAGGAAGGTCGGGCGAATCGGCTCGCCCTCGTAGATCCTCGCGACACCACTAACGAGGGTTCATCCTCCATCTTGAAATCGACGACACCACCAACAAAGGGTCGTTGTTTCTGATCGTCGAGAGAACACTCCGGGATCAAAAGGTCGAAGATAGAGGTATCGCAGATAAAGCCACCCCTAACTTCCGTGGACGGAGTAAAACTGCTGGATCCACTGATTCGACGTACAAGAGCGGATGATAAGAGCAGTGGTAGGGTAGCTACTCCATCCCACACTCAAACCATTACTCTGCACACGAATAGGCGGGTTAAGCAACCAACTCCTGAATCGATCAAGATCTCGACAAACGAGGTTCGTGAACAAAGGAATGTTGCCGCATAATCGTATGAAAGACGACCGATTAGGTTTCGCAATGGTTCCATTGGCCTGAACAACACATGCTCAAGGTCGACTCCAACTTCACCAAAGTTCGGCCCTTCTCATATGTTTTCAACGACACCGATATCCAGCGAGAACACATCCGGATAAAGAGCTCAAGACAAAGATCGGATGAAGGGCACAATGTTATGGATTGATGATCAGAGCACCGTACAAAAGGGAGAAAGCGAAACCTCAAGGTACGACGGAAACCCAACCACAGAAACTCGACTCAAGAAAAGATAAGAGAGGTTCAAAACACGCCGAGATAAGAGGAGAATAGCAGAGGGATATGAGTAAAATCAGACCTAACCAGAACTATCCAACCGATTTTGCAAAATAGTTTTGACACTCTACTGCCGTTAGCTAGGTTATCCCACAGTGCTGGACTTGTGGGGCATCGCAACTTCCGAGCCTCGATACTACTCTTATATCACCTCAGATTCCGACCCATGCAAGTTTTAGCAAAATTCGCCAAACCCGCATAGAAACGATTCAAAGGTGCCCACCAGCACTTTCAAAGGGTGGAAAAGTAATAACATTACACAACACCCTCGATGGGACCCATGTAACAGATATATATATAACAATGACTCAAAGAGTCAAGAAGTACGAGCATGATATACAAGATCCAAATCACCTTGAAAAGAGGGAGCGTCCGACTACTGGACAAGATGCAAATGGGGCTAAGAGCCTGAAGAATAACCAATGGCGCCCATAACCTGCCCAGGCCAAGCCGGAAGGGTAACCTCGCTAACGCCGATCTCAAAACCGCTTAAACAAAAGGTGCCGACAAAGGGCAAAGCAGAAAAGAAGGAGCGTCGATCGAGGCCAAGACACGGCGAGGCTAGAATCGGCGGTCTCGCCTACATAGGTATGGTGACTGAGCGGCAGGCAACATGCACTAAACAACCTATAGAGACTCGATACAATCCCAAGTGAAAATCGAGGGGGTAAGAAAGACCTATGCGGATCCAACTCAAACTAACACCAAACAATCCCATCTCGGCATTTCCCTCGAGACCGCGAGGAAGTCACACCGAGGAACTCACATGCTGGCGTTTTACTTGTTCAGTTATAGTTGCGGCACTTTACTAGTCAGGTTTAGATAATCATCCTGATAAATAAGCAGTGGGCACTTTTAGTTAACCATTCCGTGATAGTTGCAACAATTACTAATCAGGTACAGATAGCATGAGATAAACCCAAAACCCAGCAGATTGTTGTCCTTTTATTCAGCCATTTCACAGAAGGTGCAATACTTACTAGTCAGATACAATTGTCGCAACTTGGCGACAACCAAACAAGCAATTGTGGGCAGTATTAATTAGCCATTCCATTATAGTGAAGCTGATTACTAGTCATTATAAGTCAAATTTATAGCAAGAAACTTTAGTTATGCTTGTTCATGATCAAGAAAATGTGCTCCAAGTCGCCCATATCCGCGGACACGGCTTTCAGAAAGTTTTACCCGCCGGGTGCACCAATAGTAACACACGCTCGAACAACCTCGAAAACCAAATCAAAACCCAACGAGGCTTTCACGACCGAACAATCACAGATTCGTAAATATTTCAGGGGCCAAGTAGAATCCAACGAAGCCGGCTCCGAGATTCGCCATAAGGTTATGGGGACTACCGTGAACGATCGGGAACCCGAAGTGTGGTGGGCAGCTTCGACACCATGGAATCGCAAGCCATAATCCTAACAAGCAAACAGTACTCTCGACAATTTAAATACGTAAAGCAGCATGGCATAAGTACAGATAGTAAAAACACCTCAAACTAGTTTAGGCCCCAAGAAATAAGACCGAATCAAGCTCGCCTGTGGGGGTCCTATACCTCTGATGTGGATAGCGCAAGAAAATCAAGGAACAGTATCAAGTACTGGGTCTTACGGGACACAAGTGGGCGCTCGAAACCAAATATTTTCTATCACCCAATCGATGCTCTCTCAGCATATTTCAATTTTAGTTGTTAAACAGAAATTAAAGTGACGATAAGTAAAACTAGAATCATCTCCATCATCAACATGCGGCAATACATCAACAATCGTGGCATATGGCGACACACATCAAGACTTGGGCAAGCAACTACGTACAGTAAGTCCAACTATCTACCAAACAATGTAATAGGGCGGCCATGGCAATATAAGGCTGCAAGGAATCATCACGGTACGAAAAACTAGAGCATCGCAATACGTATAGCAATAGATCAACAGGAGGGAATAAATACTATAAAAGTAAGATAGGTAGAAAGGAGATGCTCGGCTTGAAAACATTGTCGAAGGTTCAACCAAGATCGGGGCGAAGCTCACATCAACTCAACGCCTTATCCGCGGGTTAGCAAAACACTAGAAGGAACACCGGATGCAATATTTAATAACGGCAGAAGATCGGCATGATGCATGATGAATGGTATGGCAAGTAGCGGCGTAATTAGGTCATATTAAGCGAACCGGGTCCCGATAATTAGATAGATGGTTCTAGTTGTTTAGCTACCCCGCAATTTAAATGTTGTTTTAGTACGGCACGATATATCACCGGTTCGCTACACCAGCTTTAAATGAGGCCAATATGAGACTAGATTTGCCCGCATATGGGCATATTTAATTATTAGGTGAATCGCAAAGGCCCCAAACTACGTATGCATGCAAGGATGGCAATTCAATATGCAACAAGTTGTTATGTTATAAAATAGGGTTCGAGGAAAAGGGGTTCACATTAGAGG